>JAUIMM010001010.1:695000-1005871 GCA_031769625.1 Taudactylus pleione | reverse complement strand
TGACATACAGTATACAGTACATATATCCCTACATAGGGAGCGCTGCTGACATACAGTATACAGTACATATATCCCTACATAGGGAAGCGCTGCTGACATACAGTATACAGTACATATATCCCTACATAGGGAGCGCTGCTGACATACAGTATACAGTACATATATCCCTACATAGGGAGCGCTGCTGACATACAGTATACAGTACATATATCCCTACATAGGGAGCGCTGCTGACTATACAGTATACAGTACATATATCCCTACATAGGGAGCGCTGCTGACTATACAGTATACAGTACATATATCCCTACATAGGGAGCGCTGCTGATATACAGTATACAGTACATATATCCCTACATAGGGAGCGCTGCTGATATACAGTATACAGTACATATATCCCAACATAGGGAGCGCTGCTGATATACAGTATACAGTACATATATCCCTACATAGGGAGCGCTGCTGATATACAGTATACAGTACATATATCCCTACATAGGGAGCGCTGCTGATATACAGTATACAGTACATATATCCCTACATAGGGAGCGCTGCTGATATACAGTATACAGTACATATATCCCTACATAGGGAGCGCTGCTGATATACAGTATACAGTACATATATCCCTACATAGGGAGCGCTGCTGATATACAGTATACAGTACATATATCCCTACATAGGGAGCGCTGCTGATATACAGTATACAGTACATATATCCCTACATAGGGAGCGCTGCTGATATACAGTATACAGTACATATATCCCTACATAGGGAGCGCTGCTGATATACAGTATACAGTACATATATCCCTACATAGGGAGCGCTGCTGATATACAGTATACAGTACATATATCCCTACATAGGGAGCGCTGCTGATATACAGTATACAGTACATATATCCCTACATAGGGAGCGCTGCTGATATACAGTATACAGTACATATATCCCTACATAGGGAGCGCTGCTGATATACAGTATACAGTACATATATCCCTACATAGGGAGCGCTGCTGATATACAGTATACAGTACATATATCCCTACATAGGGAGCGCTGCTGATATACAGTATACAGTACATATATCCCTACATAGGGAGCGCTGCTGATATACAGTACACAGTACATATATCCCTACATAGGGAGCGCTGCTGATATACAGTATACAGTACATATATCCCTACATAGGGAGCGCTGCTGACATACAGTATACAGTACATATATCCCTACATAGGGAGCGCTGCTGACATACAGTATACAGTACATATATCCCTACATAGGGAGCGCTGCTGACATACAGTATACAGTACATATATCCCTACATAGGGAGCGCTGCTGACATACAGTATACAGTACATATATCCCTACATAGGGAGCGCTGCTGACATACAGTATACAGTACATATATCCCTACATAGGGAGCGCTGCTGACATACAGTATACAGTACATATATCCCTACATAGGGAGCGCTGCTGACATACAGTATACAGTACATATATCCCTACATAGGGAGCGCTGCTGACATACAGTATACAGTACATATATCCCTACATAGGGAGCGCTGCTGACATACAGTATACAGTACATATATCCCTACATAGGGAGCGCTGCTGACATACAGTATACAGTACATATATCCCTACATAGGGAGCGCTGCTGACATACAGTATACAGTACATATATCCCTACATAGGGAGCGCTGCTGACATACAGTATACAGTACATATATCCCTACATAGGGAGCGCTGCTGACATACAGTATACAGTACATCTATCCCTACATAGGGAGCGCTGCTGACATACAGTATACAGTACATCTATCCCTACATAGGGAGCGCTGCTGACTATACAGTATACAGTACATCTATCCCTACATAGGGAGCGCTGCTGACTATACAGTATACAGTACATCTATCCCTACATAGGGAGCGCTGCTGATATACAGTATACAGTACATCTATCCCTACATAGGGAGCGCTGCTGATATACAGTATACAGTACATCTATCCCTACATAGGGAGCGCTGCTGATATACAGTATACAGTACATCTATCCCTACATAGGGAGCGCTGCTGATATACAGTATACAGTACATCTATCCCTACATAGGGAGCGCTGCTGATATACAGTATACAGTACATCTATCCCTACATAGGGAGCGCTGCTGATATACAGTATACAGTACATCTATCCCTACATAGGGAGCGCTGCTGATATACAGTATACAGTACATCTATCCCTACATAGGGAGCGCTGCTGATATACAGTATACAGTACATCTATCCCTACATAGGGAGCGCTGCTGATATACAGTATACAGTACATCTATCCCTACATAGGGAGCGCTGCTGATATACAGTATACAGTACATCTATCCCTACATAGGGAGCGCTGCTGATATACAGTATACAGTACATCTATCCCTACATAGGGAGCGCTGCTGATATACAGTATACAGTACATCTATCCCTACATAGGGAGCGCTGCTGATATACAGTATACAGTACATCTATCCCTACATAGGGAGCGCTGCTGATATACAGTATACAGTACATCTATCCCTACATAGGGAGCGCTGCTGATATACAGTATACAGTACATCTATCCCTACATAGGGAGCGCTGCTGATATACAGTATACAGTACATCTATCCCTACATAGGGAGCGCTGCTGATATACAGTATACAGTACATCTATCCCTACATAGGGAGCGCTGCTGATATACAGTATACAGTACATATATCCCTACATAGGGAGCGCTGCTGATATACAGTATACAGTACATATATCCCTACATAGGGAGCGCTGCTGATATACAGTATACAGTACATATATCCCTACATAGGGAGCGCTGCTGATATACAGTATACAGTACATATATCCCTACATAGGGAGCGCTGCTGATATACAGTATACAGTACATATATCCCTACATAGGGAGCGCTGCTGATATACAGTATACAGTACATATATCCCTACATAGGGAGCGCTGCTGATATACAGTATACAGTACATATATCCCTACATAGGGAGCGCTGCTGACATACAGTATACAGTACATATATCCCTACATAGGGAGCGCTGCTGACATACAGTATACAGTACATATATCCCTACATAGGGAGCGCTGCTGACATACAGTATACAGTACATATATCCCTACATAGGGAGCGCTGCTGACATACAGTATACAGTACATATATCCCTACATAGGGAGCGCTGCTGACATACAGTATACAGTACATATATCCCTACATAGGGAGCGCTGCTGACATACAGTATACAGTACATATATCCCTACATAGGGAGCGCTGCTGATATACAGTATACAGTACATATATCCCTACATAGGGAGCGCTGCTGATATACAGTATACAGTACATATATCCCTACATAGGGAGCGCTGCTGATATACAGTATACAGTACATATATCCCTACATAGGGAGCGCTGCTGATATACAGTATACAGTACATATATCCCTACATAGGGAGCGCTGCTGATATACAGTATACAGTACATATATCCCTACATAGGGAGCGCTGCTGATATACAGTATACAGTACATATATCCCTACATAGGGAGCGCTGCTGATATACAGTATACAGTACATATATCCCTACATAGGGAGCGCTGCTGATATACAGTATACAGTACATATATCCCCTACATAGGGAGCGCTGCTGATATACAGTATACAGTACATATATCCCTACATAGGGAGCGCTGCTGATATACAGTATACAGTACATATATCCCTACATAGGGAGCGCTGCTGATATACAGTATACAGTACATATATCCCTACATAGGGAGCGCTGCTGATATACAGTATACAGTACATATATCCCTACATAGGGAGCGCTGCTGATATACAGTATACAGTACATATATCCCTACATAGGGAGCGCTGCTGATATACAGTATACAGTACATATATCCCTACATAGGGAGCGCTGCTGATATACAGTATACAGTACATATATCCCTACATAGGGAGCGCTGCTGATATACAGTATACAGTACATATATCCCTACATAGGGAGCGCTGCTGATATACAGTATACAGTACATATATCCCTACATAGGGAGCGCTGCTGATATACAGTATACAGTACATATATCCCTACATAGGGAGCGCTGCTGATATACAGTATACAGTACATATATCCCTACATAGGGAGCGCTGCTGATATACAGTATACAGTACATATATCCCTACATAGGGAGCGCTGCTGATATACAGTATACAGTACATATATCCCTACATAGGGAGCGCTGCTGATATACAGTATACAGTACATATATCCCTACATAGGGAGCGCTGCTGATATACAGTATACAGTACATATATCCCTACATAGGGAGCGCTGCTGATATACAGTATACAGTACATATATCCCTACATAGGGAGCGCTGCTGATATACAGTATACAGTACATATATCCCTACATAGGGAGCGCTGCTGATATACAGTATACAGTACATATATCCCTACATAGGGAGCGCTGCTGATATACAGTATACAGTACATATATCCCTACATAGGGAGCGCTGCTGATATACAGTATACAGTACATATATCCCTACATAGGGAGCGCTGCTGATATACAGTATACAGTACATATATCCCTACATAGGGAGCGCTGCTGATATACAGTATACAGTACATATATCCCTACATAGGGAGCGCTGCTGATATACAGTATACAGTACATATATCCCTACATAGGGAGCGCTGCTGATATACAGTATACAGTACATATATCCCTACATAGGGAGCGCTGCTGATATACAGTATACAGTACATATATCCCTACATAGGGAGCGCTGCTGATATACAGTATACAGTACATATATCCCTACATAGGGAGCGCTGCTGATATACAGTATACAGTACATATATCCCTACATAGGGAGCGCTGCTGATATACAGTACATATATCCCTACATAGGGAGCGCTGCTGATATACAGTACATATATCCCTACATAGGGAGCGCTGCTGATATACAGTACATATATCCCTACATAGGGAGCGCTGCTGATATACAGTACATATATCCCTACATAGGGAGCGCTGCTGATATACAGTACATATATCCCTACATAGGGAGCGCTGCTGATATACAGTACATATATCCCTACATAGGGAGCGCTGCTGATATACAGTACATATATCCCTACATAGGGAGCGCTGCTGATATACAGTACATATATCCCTACATAGGGAGCGCTGCTGATATACAGTATACAGTACATATATCCCTACATAGGGAGCGCTGCTGATATACAGTATACAGTACATATATCCCTACATAGGGAGCGCTGCTGATATACAGTATACAGTACATATATCCCTACATAGGGAGCGCTGCTGATATACAGTATACAGTACATATATCCCTACATAGGGAGCGCTGCTGATATACAGTATACAGTACATATATCCCTACATAGGGAGCGCTGCTGATATACAGTATACAGTACATATATCCCTACATAGGGAGCGCTGCTGATATACAGTATACAGTACATATATCCCTACATAGGGAGCGCTGCTGACATACAGTATACAGTACATATATCCCTACATAGGGAGCGCTGCTGACATACAGTATACAGTACATATATCCCTACATAGGGAGCGCTGCTGACATACAGTATACAGTACATATATCCCTACATAGGGAGCGCTGCTGACATACAGTATACAGTACATATATCCCTACATAGGGAGCGCTGCTGACATACAGTATACAGTACATATATCCCTACATAGGGAGCGCTGCTGACATACAGTATACAGTACATATATCCCTACATAGGGAGCGCTGCTGATATACAGTATACAGTACATATATCCCTACATAGGGAGCGCTGCTGATATACAGTATACAGTACATATATCCCTACATAGGGAGCGCTGCTGATATACAGTATACTGTACATATATCCCTACATAGGGAGCGCTGCTGATATACAGTATACAGTACATATATCCCTACATAGGGAGCGCTGCTGATATACAGTATACAGTACATATATCCCTACATAGGGAGCGCTGCTGATATACAGTATACAGTACATATATCCCTACATAGGGAGCGCTGCTGATATACAGTATACAGTACATATATCCCTACATAGGGAGCGCTGCTGACATACAGTATACAGTACATATATCCCTACATAGGGAGCGCTGCTGATATACAGTATACAGTACATATATCCCTACATAGGGAGCGCTGCTGATATACAGTACATATATCCCTACATAGGGAGCGCTGCTGATATACAGTATACAGTACATATATCCCTACATAGGGAGCGCTGCTGACATACAGTATACAGTACATATATCCCTACATAGGGAGCGCTGCTGACATACAGTATACAGTACATATATCCCTACATAGGGAGCGCTGCTGATATACAGTATACAGTACATATATCCCTACATAGGGAGCGCTGCTGATATACAGTATACTGTACATATATCCCTACATAGGGAGCGCTGCTGATATACAGTATACAGTACATATATCCCTACATAGGGAGCGCTGCTGATATACAGTATACAGTACATATATCCCTACATAGGGAGCGCTGCTGATATACAGTATACAGTACATATATCCCTACATAGGGAGCGCTGCTGATATACAGTATACAGTACATATATCCCTACATAGGGAGCGCTGCTGACATACAGTATACAGTACATATATCCCTACATAGGGAGCGCTGCTGATATACAGTATACAGTACATATATCCCTACATAGGGAGCGCTGCTGATATACAGTATACAGTACATATATCCCTACATAGGGAGCGCTGCTGATATACAGTATACAGTACATATATCCCTACATAGGGAGCGCTGCTGATATACAGTATACAGTACATATATCCCTACATAGGGAGCGCTGCTGATATACAGTATACAGTACATATATCCCTACATAGGGAGCGCTGCTGATATACAGTACATATATCCCTACATAGGGAGCGCTGCTGATATACAGTATACAGTACATATATCCCTACATAGGGAGCGCTGCTGATATACAGTACATATATCCCTACATAGGGAGCGCTGCTGATATACAGTATACAGTACATATATCCCTACATAGGGAGCGCTGCTGATATACAGTATACAGTACATATATCCCTACATAGGGAGCGCTGCTGATATACAGTATACAGTACATATATCCCTACATAGGGAGCGCTGCTGATATACAGTATACAGTACATATATCCCTACATAGGGAGCGCTGCTGATATACAGTATACAGTACATATATCCCTACATAGGGAGCGCTGCTGATATACAGTATACAGTACATATATCCCTACATAGGGAGCGCTGCTGATATACAGTATACAGTACATATATCCCTACATAGGGAGCGCTGCTGATATACAGTATACAGTACATATATCCCTACATAGGGAGCGCTGCTGATATACAGTATACAGTACATATATCCCTACATAGGGAGCGCTGCTGATATACAGTATACAGTACATATATCCCTACATAGGGAGCGCTGCTGATATACAGTATACAGTACATATATCCCTACATAGGGAGCGCTGCTGATATACAGTATACAGTACATATATCCCTACATAGGGAGCGCTGCTGATATACAGTATACAGTACATATATCCCTACATAGGGAGCGCTGCTGACATACAGTATACAGTACATATATCCCTACATAGGGAGCGCTGCTGACATACAGTATACAGTACATATATCCCTACATAGGGAGCGCTGCTGACATACAGTATACAGTACATATATCCCTACATAGGGAGCGCTGCTGACATACAGTATACAGTACATATATCCCTACATAGGGAGCGCTGCTGACATACAGTATACAGTACATATATCCCTACATAGGGAGCGCTGCTGACATACAGTATACAGTACATATATCCCCTACATAGGGAGCGCTGCTGACATACAGTATACAGTACATATATCCCTACATAGGGAGCGCTGCTGACATACAGTATACAGTACATATATCCCTACATAGGGAGCGCTGCTGACATACAGTATACAGTACATATATCCCTACATAGGGAGCGCTGCTGACATACAGTATACAGTACATATATCCCTACATAGGGAGCGCTGCTGACATACAGTATACAGTACATATATCCCTACATAGGGAGCGCTGCTGACATACAGTATACAGTACATATATCCCTACATAGGGAGCGCTGCTGATATACAGTATACAGTACATATATCCCTACATAGGGAGCGCTGCTGATATACAGTATACAGTACATATATCCCTACATAGGGAGCGCTGCTGATATACAGTATACAGTACATATATCCCTACATAGGGAGCGCTGCTGATATACAGTATACTGTACATATATCCCTACATAGGGAGCGCTGCTGATATACAGTATACAGTACATATATCCCTACATAGGGAGCGCTGCTGATATACAGTATACAGTACATATATCCCTACATAGGGAGCGCTGCTGATATACAGTATACAGTACATATATCCCTACATAGGGAGCGCTGCTGATATACAGTATACAGTACATATATCCCTACATAGGGAGCGCTGCTGATATACAGTATACAGTACATATATCCCTACATAGGGAGCGCTGCTGATATACAGTATACAGTACATATATCCCTACATAGGGAGCGCTGCTGATATACAGTATACAGTACATATATCCCTACATAGGGAGCGCTGCTGATATACAGTATACAGTACATATATCCCTACATAGGGAGCGCTGCTGATATACAGTATACAGTACATATATCCCTACATAGGGAGCGCTGCTGATATACAGTATACAGTACATATATCCCTACATAGGGAGCGCTGCTGATATACAGTATACAGTACATATATCCCTACATAGGGAGCGCTGCTGATATACAGTATACAGTACATATATCCCTACATAGGGAGCGCTGCTGATATACAGTATACAGTACATATATCCCTACATAGGGAGCGCTGCTGATATACAGTATACAGTACATATATCCCTACATAGGGAGCGCTGCTGATATACAGTATACAGTACATATATCCCTACATAGGGAGCGCTGCTGATATACAGTATACAGTACATATATCCCTACATAGGGAGCGCTGCTGATATACAGTATACAGTACATATATCCCTACATAGGGAGCGCTGCTGATATACAGTATACAGTACATATATCCCTAAATAGGGAGCGCTGCTGATATACAGTATACAGTACATATATCCCTACATAGGGAGCGCTGCTGATATACAGTATACAGTACATATATCCCTACATAGGGAGCGCTGCTGATATACAGTATACAGTACATATATCCCTACATAGGGAGCGCTGCTGATATACAGTATACAGTACATATATCCCTACATAGGGAGCGCTGCTGATATACAGTATACAGTACATATATCCCTACATAGGGAGCGCTGCTGATATACAGTATACAGTACATATATCCCTACATAGGGAGCGCTGCTGACATACAGTATACAGTACATATATCCCTACATAGGGAGCGCTGCTGACATACAGTATACAGTACATATATCCCTACATAGGGAGCGCTGCTGACATACAGTATACAGTACATATATCCCTACATAGGGAGCGCTGCTGACATACAGTATACAGTACATATATCCCTACATAGGGAGCGCTGCTGATATACAGTATACAGTACATATATCCCTACATAGGGAGCGCTGCTGACATACAGTATACAGTACATATATCCCTACATAGGGAGCGCTGCTGACATACAGTATACAGTACATATATCCCTACATAGGGAGCGCTGCTGACATACAGTATACAGTACATATATCCCTACATAGGGAGCGCTGCTGATATACAGTATACAGTACATATATCCCTACATAGGGAGCGCTGCTGATATACAGTATACAGTACATATATCCCTACATAGGGAGCACTGCTGATATACAGTATACAGCATACATGCCTACTCTCCCAGGAATCGCGGGAGGCTCCCGATTTTTCGGGTAACCCCCCGCGATCCCGGAAGTGTAGGCATATCTCCCGCATCCCGCCCACTTCCTAGTTAAGTGGGCAGGATGGGGAGATTTTACCTGAAATTATCGGGTCAGTCGGGAAGGGGCGTGGCTAAATTAGGCAAATCGCGTCATTTAGCCCCGCCCCCTCCTCATGGACCCGCGAATGTAATCTTATGGCGCAAGAAGTAAACTAGTGTTAGGAATCCTGACATGGAACTAAGGACGTGATTCACATCCCGACGCTAAGAAGCGTTCGCTCATAGCTCGCTGATGTCTGGATTTTGCGCATGCATCACAGTGCGCATGCGCGAACCAGTGCGAGAGATCGGGAAGTGTTCGCTCGCTGCCCATAGACTGCCCAGCAGAGTGAGTGACAAGAGAAGCCACCTGTGGGTGGTGACAGGGGCAGGCTACTAGAAAACGGAGGAGTGGAGGTGTGAACGCAGGCATGCCTGAGCGTCTTAACGCCATTGTAGAGGCGTGCATAATTAACAGGCAGTGTCATTGTACACATCACCTGGTTGTATTTCACAATGAAGTGCTCGCAGTGCTGCGGCAGGGTATAGTCAACATCAAGCTCTGCGTTCGCTTCTGGTAGTACCCGATGTACTGATGGTTGCATACACTTCATGGAGATGACGTGTGGGCATCTTCAGACAGGCTGGTGGGCATCTATAGTACATACATAAAGTGATCGCACGCCAGGAGATAGTGGGCGTGCTTATGCCTTGCCGTGCGATCACCTGCCATACCGAGTTTACATATGCTGGGTGCAAGTGTACGCATCTAGCGAGCGGCTCTGAATCAAGCCCTAAGAGCTTGCTCCGGATTACCATTCAGTTTCCTGGGTTCTTGCCAGCTCAGGGAAATCACATCTCTACGATTGGTCACTGTGGCCCATCGCGGCGGGCTTATTCCCTGAGGTCTGTCCTGATTGGTCGTTACTCTGCTGACATTGCTAAAACCGTAGTCAAAGCTGTTCCAGGCCGACAGTCGGTATTCATAGGTTGTGTGAGGATCTACGCCAGTATCTAGGATACAGAACACTTTCTATTAGGCAGGGGCATCATTTGAAATGTATTGTGATACAAAAAGGAGACGTAAACAGATAATAATGGAATTTGTGCTAACATTTTATTTTGTTTCAATAAGGAAAATAAGCTGTGACAGATAAGATGCAATTATATTGTGTGTGTATATATATATATATATATATATATATACACACACATACACACACCAATGTACTGTTTGCAAAAAAAAAAATCTCAATCCATTTATTTAAACAAAGCACAGAGCCATAGGCTGTAAAAAAAGATACTTATCAGTTATCAGAAGCAGCATGAACAGTTTTCAATTCCAATAAGACATAGTAATGAGCCCCAACCTGACGGCCCATACACACGCACCACACCACACCACACCACACATACACATACAGTACACACATACACACATACTATACAGTATACACACACACCACACACATACACACTAGCCACACTCATTAGTAAAACAGGTCTCACCTGTAGCTGTATAAATAAAGGCCCCTAAACATCTACAATTGGGGCAATTCGACAATCCCTAGACATCGGGTTCGGTGCATCTGTGAATTTCAACATGGTGGATTATGCGGATTTGCTGATCTTGACTAAAATATGTTCATGATATCGAGATCAGCAAATCTGGAGTTTTTAACCTGTAGAATTTCTCCGATTCCCCGACGGATCAGCAACCACCGATGGCCGTCAGTCAGCATTTCTGAACGGCGGTTACGGTCAGATCGGGGGATTACCCTGTAGATGTATGGGGTTGCCTTGCTTCAGCAAAAGCACCAGCCAAGGAAACTCATATAGAAAAATCACTATATGAAACACGAAGGAAACACATATAGAACATGAACATATATGTACAGTGCCTCCCAAGATCTATTCTGAGCTACTGGATATTGTTGAATGCAGTGAGCAATAGTGCTACCATCCGCCTGTGCATTTACTGCTGTCACGTCCAGCGCACTACAACACCCAGCAACACCTCTAACTCCAGGCTGCTCTTGTCTGTCTACTGTATATCACTATTACACCTGTGACATCCCTGTGTCTTATGCTACCTAAAATATGTTGACTGACAGCTTCATGTAACAATCCCAAATATCCCATAATACTTCTTATATTACCTAGGTATCTAAATACATAGAGATATTGTGAGATACTCTGTAGGTTATATATACATTATATATACATACTGTACATACATTATATATACATACATACATTATATACTATATACATACATACATCATATATACATACATACATACATACATACATTATATATACATACATACATAATATAGGCATACATACATTATACATGCATGGAGCAAACTAGAGTATAATCATGAAAAATACTGTTTTGTTGTTATATTATTACTAGTAGTATTACAGATACATCTTTTGGTCAGTTGCGGAGCTCTTGTGCCCGGGATTGTTGGTTTTTTTTTTGTCTATGTCTCCCCCGATCCCATCTCCCATCTGCCTGACGCTTTTTACTTCACTATGTCTCCCCCTTTCTGACCCTGTTTCTCTCCCTCATCACTCTCCCCATTTCTTTCCCCCTCCTCATCCCTTCTCTCTGCACCCAATCTCTCTCCATCTCTACACCCCCATCTCTCTCCATCTCTACACCCCCCATCTCTCTCCATCTCTACACCCCCATCTCTCTCCATCTCTACACCCCCATCTCTCTCCATCTCTACACTCCTCATCTCTCTCCATCTCTACACTCCTCATCTCTCTCCATCTCTACACCCCCATCTCTCTCCATATCTACACTCCCCATCTCTCTCCATCTCTACACTCCTCATCTCTCTCCATCTCTATACCCCCATCTCTCTCCATCTCTACACCCCCATCTCTCTCCATATCTACACTCCCCATCTCTCTCCATCTCTACACTCCTCATCTCTCTCCATCTCTACATCCCCATCTCTCTCCATCTCTACACCCCCATCTCTCTCCATCTCTACACCCCCATCTCTCTCCATCTCTACACTCCTCATCTCTCTCCATCTCTACACTCCTCATCTCTCTCCATATCTACACACCCATCTCTCTCCATCTCTACACCCCGATCTCTCTCCATCTCTACACCCCCATCTCTCTCCATCTCTACACCCCCCATCTCTCTCCATCTCTACACCCCCATCTCTCTCCATCTCTACACTCCTCATCTCTCTCCATCTCTACACCCCCATCTCCCTCCATCTCTACACCCCCCATCTCTCTCCATCTCTACACCCCCATCTCTCTCCATCTCTACACTCCCCATCTCTCTCCATCTCTACACCCCCCATCTCTCTCCATCTCTACAGCCCCATCTCTCTCCATCTCTACACTCCTCATCTCTCTCCATCTCTACACTCCTCATCTCTCTCCATCTCTACACCCCCATCTCTCTCCATCTCTACACTCCTCATCTCTCTCCATCTCTACACCCCCATCTCTCTCCATCTCTACACCCCCCATCTCTCACCATCTCTACACTCCCCATCTCTCTCCATATCTACACTCCCCATCTCTCTCCATCTCTACACTCCACCTCTCTCCATCTCTACACCCCCATCTCTCTCCATATCTACACTCCTCATCTCTCTCCATCTCTACACCCCCATCTCTCTCCATCTCTACACCCCCATCTCTCTCCATATCTACACTCCTCATCTCTCTCCATCTCTACACCCCCATCTCTCTCCAAGGCTACACCCCATCTCTCTCCATATCTACACCCTCAACTTTCTCCACATCTACACAACCCATCTCTCTCCATAGCTACACCTCCATCTCTCTCCATAGCTACACCCCATCTCTCTCCATATCTACACTCCTCACACACATGCGCACGCAGGGGGGGTTTCTGAGTACCCAGAAACCCCCCCTGATGGCCCAAATTTAATTTTTTTAGAGATGTAGACAGCACTGTCTCCGTCTCTGCACTGATTGCGGCCGAGACGGAGCTGCCGCGGATCTACAGCTACAGACAGAGAGCTCTGGTTGGCAGAGCTCTCTCCCAAGTATACAGCAACAGCGGGCGTCGGGCAGTTAGCCTGTCTCCGTCAGTCCCTGCTGTGCTGTGATTGGCTGGCTGTGAGGGGGCGTGTTGGTGCAGCGGCAGTAGGGGGTGGGGCAGCCGCTTGTCTCCCGGTGTATATCGTCATGCTGTGTGGGTGGTCAGGTTCCGTGAAGGCCACAGCTCTCAACGCTGTGGTCATCGTTCTGGCGCAGCTACTCTGGGCTTAGCTCAAGTCCTATGTCTTCAGGAGGAGATCGCCGGGAAGGAGCTGCTACACATGCCGAGCAGCAGCAACTCCGCTCACATGGGCTCCGGCGGTGACGCACCTCCTCCCTCCTCAGCCCTCGGGAACTATACTGATGTTTATATGTGTATGTATGCTGTGTGTAAGTATGCTTATGTGTGCGTGTATGTGTGTACGCTGTTCATGAGTATGCTAAGTTGCGTGTGTATGAATGCTGTGTATATATATATATATATATATATGTATATATATATTTGTCTCTTTAAGCCAGCACTCCACAACAAACGCATTGTAATGGCCCTGGTGCCATCTGTAGCAGTGCCCGAAGTGTGGCGGTATGCAACGGTATAGCATACCGCCACTTCAAGCACTAAACGTTTTTTTTTACAAGTTACAAGTCAGCCGCAGTGAGTGTTTGTGCGGCTGGCTGTATTAATGCTGCAGAGTCCAGCAGGAAGGGCGGGCTTAGAGCACAGTCTGAACCCTGCAGTAAGTGCGGTTTCAACTAAATTTTCCATACCCCCACTTCAGTAATCCCACTTCGAGCACTGATCTGTAGTATAAAATACTCAATGTATATGCAGCAAAACACAGCGGCACTTACGGGTCTTGTAATAAAGAATGACGCCAACCAAGGGCACGTTCGCTCAACGTTTCAGTTCTTGATAAAAGTCTAAGCGACTGAAACGTTGAGCGAACGTGCCCTTGGTTGGCGTCATTCTTTATTACAAGACCCGTTAGTGCCGCTGTGTTTTGCTGCACATATATATATATATATATATACATATATATATATACATATATATATATATATATGGAAACCCCCCCTTAAAAATCTGCTCTCCCTTTCTCCATCTTTACCCAATATCTCTGCACCCCATCTCTCTCCATCTCTACACCCCATCTATCTGCTCTCCCCCTCTTTAACCAATCTCTCTGCACCCCATCTCTCTATCTCTGCACCCCCATCTCTCTGCTCTCCCCCTCTTTACCCAATCTCTATGCACCCCGTCTTCCTCTCCATTTCTACACCCCCATCTCTCTGCTCTCCTCCTCTTTAACCAATCTCTCTGCACACCGTCTCTCTCCATCTCTACACACCCATCTCTCTGCTCTCCCCCTCTTTACCCAATCTCTCTACACCCTGTCTCTCTCTCCATCTCTACACCCCCATCACTCTGCACCCCATCACTCTCTCCATCCCCATCTCTCTCTCCATCTCTACACCCTCATCTCTCTGCTCTCCCCCTCTTTACCCAATCTCTCTACACCCCATCTCTCTCTACATCCCCATCTCTCTGCTCTCGCCCTCTTTACCCAATCTCTCTGCACCCCATCTCTCTCTCCATCTCTACACCCCCATCTCTCTGCACCCCATCTCTCTCTCCACCTCTACACCCCCATCTCTCTACCCCATCTCTCTCTCCATCTCTACAACCCCATCTCTCTGCACCCCATCTCTCTCTACATCTCTACATCCCCATCTCTCTGCTCTCGCCCTCTTTACCCAATCTCTCTGCACCCTATCTCTCTCCATCTCTACACCCCCATCTCTCTGCACCCCATCTCTCTCTCCGCCTCTACACCCCCATCTCTCTGTTCTCCCCTCTTTACCCCATCTCTCTGCACCCCATCTCTCTCTACATCTCTACATCCCCATCTCTCTGCACCCCATCTTTCTATTCATCTCTACACCCCCATCTCTCTGCTCTCCCCCTCTTTACCCCATCTCTCTGCACCCCATCTCTCTCTTCATCTCTACACCCCCATCTCTCTGCTCTCGCCCTCTTTACCCAATCTCTCTGCACCCTATCTCTCTCTCCATCTTTACACCCCCATCTCTCTGCACCCCATCACTCTCTCCATCTCTACATCCCCATCTCTCTCTCCATCTCTACACCCTCATCTCTCTGCTCTCCCCCTCTTTACCCAATCTCTCTACACCCCATCTCTCTCTACATCTCTACATCCCCATCTCTCTGCTCTCGCCCTCTTTACCCAATCTCTCTGCACCCCATCTCTCTCTCCATCTCTACACCCCCATCTCTCTGCACCCCATCTCTCTCTCCACCTCTACACCCCCATCTCTCTACTCCATCTCTCTCTCCATCTCTACACCCCTATCTCTCTGCACCCCATCTCTCTCCAACTCTACACCCCCATCTCTCTGCAGCCCATCTCTCTCTCCATCTCTACACACCCATCTCTCTACACCCCATCTCTCTCTACATCTCTACATCCCCATCTCTCTGCTCTCGCCCTCTTTACCCAATCTCTCTGCACCCTATCTCTCTCCATCTCTACACCCCCATCTCTCTCTCCACCTCTACACCCCCATCTCTCTGTTCTCCCCTCTTTACCCCATCTCTCTGCACCCCATCTCTCTCTACATCTCTACATCCCCATCTCTCTGCACCCCATCTTTCTATTCATCTCTACACCCCCATCTCTCTGCTCTCCCCCTCTTTACCCCATCTCTCTGCACCCCATCTCTCTCTTCATCTCTACACCCCCATCTCTCTGCTCTCCCCCTCTTTACCCCATCTCTCTGCACCCCATCTCTCTCTCCACCCCTACACCCCCATCTCTCTACCCCATCTCTCTCTCCATCTCTACACCCCCATCTCTCTGCACCCCATCTCTCTCCAACTCTACACCCCCAACTCTCTGCAGCCCATCTCTCTCTCCATCTCTACACCCCCATCTCTTTACCCCATCTCTCTGCACCCCATCTCTCTCTACATCTCTACATCCCCATCTCTCTGCACCCCATCTTTCTATTCATCTCTACACCCCCATCTCTCTGCTCTCCCCCTCTTTACCCCATCTCTCTGCACCCCATCTCTCTCTTCATCTCTACACCCCCATCTCTCTGCTCTCCCCCTCTTTACCCCATCTCTCTGCACCCCATCTCTCTCCACCCCTACACCCCCATCTCTCTACCCCATCTCTCTCTCCATCTCTACACCCCCATCTCTCTGCACCCCATCTCTCTCTCCATCTCTACACCCCCAACTCTCTGCAGCCCATCTCTCTCTCCATCTCTACACCCCCATCTCTCTGCACCCATCTCTCTCCATCTCTACACCCCCATCACTCTGCACCCCATCACTCTCTCCATTTCTACATCCCCATCTCTCTCTCCATCTCTACACCCCCATCTCTCTGCTCTCCCCCTCTTTACCCCCATCTCTCTGCACCCCATCTTTCTATTCATCTCTACACCCCCATCTCTCTGCTCTCGCCCCCCAATCTCTCTGCACCCCATCTCTCTCCATCTCTACACCCCCATCTCTCTGCAACCCATCTCTCTCCATCTCTACACCCCCATCTCTCTGCACCCCATATCTCTCTCCTTCTCTACACCCCCATCTCTCTGCACCCTATCTTTCTCTTCATCCCTATCTCTCTGCTTTCCTCCTCTTTACCCAATCTCTCAGCACCCCATCTCTATGCACCCCCTACCTCTTCACCCCATCTCTCTGTACCCCCTCTTTCTCTCCATCTCTACACCCCCATCTCTCTGCACCCGTCTCTCTCCATCTCTACACCCCCATCACTCTTAACCCCATCACTCTCCATTTCTACATCCCCATCTCTCTCTCCTTCTCTACACCCCATCTCTCTCTCCTTCTCTACACCCCATCTCTCTGTTCTCTCCCTCTTTACCCCATCTCTCTACATCCTACACCCCCATCTCTCTGCACCCCATATTTCTATTCATCTCTACACCCCATCTCTCTGCTCTCGCCCTCTTTACCCAATCTCTCTGCACCCCATCTCTACACCCCCATCTCTCTGCTCTCCCCCTCTTTACCCCATCTCTCTGCACCCCATCTCTCTCCACCCCTACACCCCCATCTCTCTACCCCATCTCTCTCTCCATCTCTACACCCCCATCTCTCTGCACCCCATCTCTCTCCATCTCTACACCCCCATCTCTCTGCACCCCATCTCTCTCTTCATCCCCATCTCTCTGCTTTCTTCCTCTTTACCCAATCTCTCTGCACCCCATCTCTATGCACCCCCTCCCTCTTCAACCCAACTCTCTGTACCCCCTCTTTCTCTCCATCCCCATCTCTCTGCACCCTGGCTCTCTCTCCATCTCTACACCCCCATCTCTCGCTCCATCTCTACACTCAGTGGCGTAACTACAGAGGGTGCAAGGGGTGTAGTTGCTATGGGGCCCGCCAAGTGTTTTCAATAAAAAGTTAATTTAATCGGGCCCTGCTGCACCCTCTGTAGTGTCGAAACTGGATTATTATCTGAGACAAGATCAGTTTAAAATTGAATCGCAGCAACACCATCTTGCGACTGGCCGCAAGATGCCATTTTGCAAAATGGCCGCCTAAGCGCCATTTTAGATAAACTCACACTTTAGTACATGTGGCGATAATGCTATTAGCATCATGCGAATGCATCTGTGATCATCGCCATAAGTTACGGCGATTCACCAAAAGCCCATTTCATGACTTTACGTATTATAAAGGATATATTTCAGAAATGGCTTTACAGTATGTCAAAATTGGATTGCATTAGCTGAACAGAGCTAATGGCCAAGTGACAACTAGCTTGTGTAGATAAGCTTCCTGGATAACGTCCGCTCTCACTCCAGGTGGCCTGGCTAGAATACACACCTTACATTAGCAAGCTTCCTGCAATGAAATAACTTCAAAGCCTAGAGTGTTATCTTAGGTTTGGGTCTTGTAGCTGGGTTAATTTGCATCCACACAAGAGTCTGGGAGAATAAAGAGCTTTTCTTTTGAGCCTGGGAAAGGTGGGGAGGCTGCTGAGAGAGGGGGCATGTGGAACTATAATGCTCAGCAATCCACACTGCTAGGTGTTCACTTAGTAAGTGAGATTTAAGTGCACCATTTCTCATACACACATTAATACGCACAATTGCGCTGGTAACTAATCGCATATTAGCGAATACATAAGATCCTGTATGAAAACACTGTTTTATTAGCTTCATACGCATGCATCTGCCCCAAGTTAACTAGCGTCTTTATATCAAACCCCGCATACTCACACATTACATATCCACATAAAAGATTTAATAAGCTTTAAGGTATAAGATTTAAGTTGGTTCAGTTAGTATAAATGCTGTGAAATAAAGATATTTGATAACTAAGGTTTTATACATGCTAAGAAAGCCGTGTTTGGTTTCGTATTGATGCGTACTCTTTCAACAGAATTCCGGTATTATCGGTGTGGAGATCGCATCATGCATTCTCAACTTATGGACCGCAGAGACTTCAAGCAACAAAATGTATATTATATGAACAACTGTTAGGATGATTGCATGGGGTGGGAGGGCAGAGACCCCCAGTTGTTGGAGGCTGGGTTGAGTCTATTTGAACCAGCCTGTTAAACGCTGTGTAACAGATGCCCTCTCCTTTAGGACCAATGGTATTAGCAACAAACTTCTCTATTGTCCTGTCTATTCTGGGGGGGTATAAATATGTGTGCTCAAACACTGGTTCTTTAGTCTTCTTGCTGAATGCTGAATGATGACGGGGTTTCTTGCTGATGCCTAACATCTGGACCAGAAAGCACTGCGTATGTATACTGTACTTGGGGTCTGTATAATTCCTTTGCATCTAATTGTGTCTGGATCAATAGCGTGTAACTGACTGTACTTTTTACTTGAATAATACTTTGTGCTTCGGACTCTGGAGTCTTATTTACTGTATGACTGCGTACGCAAATTGTCGTCATCCTTAGAGGTTTATAGGTAGGATTTTGGAAGGTACAGGCAGGGGTATATAGAGGTTCTGATCCAGTATTATCAGTAGTTATGCCAGCCCACTGCAGCGGGAGTCCCGTACTGTGAAGAGCCGCGTCAGGAAGCAGCACAGAAAAAGATGCCGCCGGAGAGTCTGACATGGTGAGTACAACCTTGTCCCCCATCCCCTCCCCCAGCGCCAGCCCGTCTCCCGTCATTCTCAGACGGACACACTCTGTCCAGAGTCTCGCTGCAGCACTGCCAGGGCCAGCGCTACCACTAGGCAATCTAAGAGCGCTGGCCCTGCAGGGCAGTAGTGTGGACCGCACTACTACTAAGGGCACTGCTGGGGGGGACTACTACTACTAAGAGCACTGCTGGGGGGACTACTGCTACTACTAAGGGCACTGCTGGGGGGACTACTACTATTAGGGGACTGCTAAGGGGGACTGCTACTACTAAGGACACTGCTGGAGGGGGACTACTACTACTAAGGGCACTGCTGGGGGGAACTACTACTACTAAGGGCACTGCTGGGGGGGACTACTAAGGGTACTGCTGGGGGGGACTACTACTACTAAGGGCACTGCTGGGGAGGACTACTGCTACTACTAAGGGCACTGCTGGGGGGAACTACTACTACTAAGGGCACTGCTGGGGGGGACTACTACTACTAAGGGCACTGCTGGTGAGGGGGACTACTACTACTAAGGGCACTGCTGGGGGGAACTACTACTACTAAGGGCACTGCTGGGGGGATGGGCTACAACTACTAAGGGCACTGCTGGGGGAGGGGGCTACTACTAAGGGCACTTATGGGATAGTGGGCTACTACTAAGGGCACTGCTCAGGGCACTGCACACTGGTGGGACCACTACTGGGGGACACTGCATGGAGGGGGATTACTACTGGGGACACTGCACACTGGTGGGACCACTACTGGGGGACACTGCATAGAGGGGGTTACTACTAGGGGTACCTCTGGGGGCTGGGGGGGGACTGCTACTGGGGGCACTGCTGGGGGGTCTTCTACTTGGGGGAACTACATAGGGTGGATTACTGCTGGGGGGGACTACTACTAATGGGGGCACTGCACCAGTGGGACCACTGCATAGTGAGGGATTACTGCCAGGGGTGACTACTACTACTACTAAGGGCACTGCTGGTGAGGGGGACTACTACTACTAAGGGCACTGCTGGGGGGGACTACTACTACTAAGGGCACTGGCTGCTGGGGGGATGGACTACAACTACTAAGGGCACTGCTGGGGGAGGGGGCTACTACTAATGTGGGCACTGCACCAGTGGGACCACTGCATAGTGAGGGATTACTGCCAGGGGCACTGCTGGGGGAGACTACTACTAGAGGCACTGCAAGGGGGATTACTAATGGGGGTACTTCTGGGGGGGAGACTACTACTAGGAGCACTGCATTGAGGGGAAAACTACTGGGGGCACTGCAAATGGAGGGTTACTACTGGGGGCAGTATATAAGGGGCACTGCACAGGTGGGGGACTATTGGGGGCACTGCATATGGGGCCATTACTGGGGGCCCTGTATAAGGGGCACTATACTGGTATTGGGGGCACTGCATGGGGGGACCACTACTGGGATCACTGCATAAGGGGGACTGCTACTGCCGGCACTACTGGGGGCGCTGTAGGCATAAGGCTGAAGAAATGCCTAGAGTGTCAAGAAATCTTGCACCGGCCCTGAGCACTGCTGATGCCCGCGGCGCTGACCGCTGAGAAAACCCGGGCCCTGAGAGTAAACCTGGAGCTCACTCCACCCCAGTGCCGGCCAGACTGTCCCCAAAAATACACTGAACTCACTTCCCTCGGGTGACTGGAGGGGTCAGTGAGGTGCTGCAGGGGGAGTGTGAGGTGCTACAGGGGGAGGGGAGTGAATATATATATATATATATATATATATAGAGATATATAATGTATGTATAGAATCTGGTTGAGACCTGAATTGGGGGGGCCCATTAAGAATTTTGCTATGGGGCCCACAAAGATTTAGTTACGCCCATGTCTACACCCCCATCTCTCTCTCCATCTCTACACACCATCTCTCTGCACACCCCCTCACTCCATCTTGCTTCCTCCTCTCTCTCCATCTCCCTCTTCCCCATCTCTCTCTTCCTCTTCTCCCATATCTCTCTCTCTCTCTTCCCCCATATCTCTCTCTCTCTCTCTCTCTCTCTCTCTCTCTTCCTCTTCCCCCATATCTCTCTCTCTCTCTTCCTCTTCTCCCATATCTCTCTCTCTCTCTTCCTCTTCTCCCATGTCTCTCTCTCTCTCTTCCTCTTCTCCCATGTCTCTCTCTCTCTCTCTCTCTTCCTCTTCTCCCATGTCTCTCTCTCTTCCTCTTCTCCCATGTCTCTCTCTCTTCCTCTTCTCCCATGTCTCTCTCTCTCTCTTCCCCTTCTCGCATCTCTCTCTCTCTCTCTCTTCCTCTTCTCCCATGTCTCTCTCTCTTCCTCTTCTCCCATGTCTCTCTCTCTCTCTTCCCCTTCTCGCATCTCTCTCTCTCTCTCTCTTCCTCTTCTCCCATGTCTCTCTCTCTTCCTCTTCTCCCATGTCTCTCTCTCTCTCTTCCCCTTCTCGCATCTCTCTCTCTCTTCCTCTTCTCCCATGTCTCTCTCTGCCCCTCGTTGCCAGGACTCTGAGTGGGGTGTGATTGTTGTCCCGCTCTCTGATTGCTGGCGCTGGAGTCTCAATATCTGTCTACTCCTCAGTGACCCACATCCAGTACCGCCCTCTCCCTACACCCCTCCTGAGGAGGCTGAGTCAGGAACATGGGAGGCTACAACAGGGTCACCAGGTCCTTACTCAAATCATATTATGGTGTCTGTCAGTGTACTTCATCACCCCTGTCTATGTACTATACATAACCTAAGTAGTTGGATTATGGAAGCACTTATTATATATAACTACTATATATAGGCCCATATTCAATTTGAGGCGAAAAGTCCAAACTTTTCACCTGCTGCACTTTTCGCCTCCTTCGCCTGTTTTCCAGGCAGAAAAGTGTCGTGCGCGTGCCCGCTATTCCCCATATTCAATTTCAAAGTAGGCAAAATTGGGAACTTGCAAAACTTGGATCGGCGAAAAAACAGGAATTTTCGGGAAAAAATCCTAGGACCCGCCTAAAGATGTCCAGACATGGGGATCACTATGGGTACCCCCGTTTTTGCCTTGGTTTTTAAATAGCCGCGGCAGGTGCATAAATGCGGCTTAGAAGAAGGTGATGCAGAAGAGCATTTAAAGTTTTTTTTTTTTTTTTAAATAACTATGCCCATCACATTTGGGGTACTTGAAAATGGGTGCAAGCATATGTTTAAGTTCCTTAAATGATTTTTAAAAATTCTGCAAAAATGCACCTGCCGCTACTCCCACAATGAAGAAAACACCTGCCGCATGTAAGGGAACCCCTCTGGACTCCATTCGGCTAATTTAGAAGTGTGTTCCCTATGGGTTTTTTTGAAACCCAAAATTTTTAATTTTTTGGGGTGTCGCTATTTTTTTATTACTTTTTTTTAACACAGATTATTTTTAGGGACCATTCTCAGGGGTGCAGGCTCATTGTTTTAAGCCTGCACCCCTAATTCCCAATTCTGCACTTTTTTTCGCCTGCTAAAGGCGAGCAAAAAATTATCCCCGTTTTTTTCCATTGACTTTTCGCACCGGCGATAAGTCAATGAAATTGAATACGGGGATATTGGAAATAGGCGAAAAATTACATAATCGGCGATAAATTATAGCCGATAACGGACTTTTCACCCCATACGGAATATGGCCCATACTACATATTCCCAAAGTAAGTGGCAAAAATTTTATAAAGTAGTCTGGAAAGCATATAATCATCAATTAGGGTTTCCTTTCCATTCATGTTCTTGGAGTTTTCTTTTTAAATAATGCAAATTATATTCCAGTATTAGTTACAGGGTATATGAAGCTCCCATTTAGCCCTCAGTGATTCACACCTCTGCTTTACATCTTTATTCCAGCCTTATTCTCATTCATCAAGATGTGATTGTCATTTACATTTACTGTAAGTCTGTAGCTCTGTCTGCTACATATAAGTGTTACAGTATATGTTATATTATTACCGTATGCGTTACTATGTTACTACTGTATACTGTATATGTTACTATTGCCATATGTGTTACTATTAATATATATATATATATATATATATATTACAATTAGCATATGTGTACCTATGTTACTATTTTCATATATGTTACTATTACCATACTAGCGTTTGGATATCTGTAATTGCTCAGCGGAACCAATTTTAAAAAGACAGTAATGGCATCTAATATTGTGATATATATTTTATATTGTAGAAATTGATCACAAAATGTCTTTGTAAACAGTATTTGCAGTTTTTCCTTCAGGAATTAACACAAAAAGATGCTTGGGGCTTCTAACTTGTGAGCAATCCACAGTAACATGAGCAGCGACTCTATGATATGTAGTATTTGTCATGGTGCGTCATCTACTGGATTAACATGTACACTGCAACTTCATGAGTCAAGATATGCTGCCTGATAAGTGCTTAATACATAGTTGGATTTTCCTGCAAAATATATATATATATATATATATATATATATATATATATACACACATGCATACATATAGTATATATAGCAAATTCTGCAAATTCCAATAATAAAAAATTTTACTCCAAAATTCATAAACAGTCCCTAAAAGTATATTTGTCCCCAAAA
The DNA here is from genome assembly GCA_031769625.1 of Taudactylus pleione. Classification (NCBI taxonomy): domain Eukaryota; kingdom Metazoa; phylum Chordata; class Amphibia; order Anura; family Myobatrachidae; genus Taudactylus; species Taudactylus pleione. Next base: position 981,004 of record JAUIMM010001010.1, on the reverse strand, counting down.
ATGTATATTTATATACAAGTCTGAAGCGTCTGGTTTTTCCTTTGTTGCTCCTCTCCCTGATATCACGTTGACATAATACAGGTTCTGTAGGTGACTAAGCTATACGATATTGAAAATGCAATCAAAATTCATCCCGTAGTTTTTGCGTGATGCCGGAACGGACAAACAAAAATTCAGAATTTTGTTTTTGTCTCCATAGTTCATACACAGGGCCTGATTTACTACGGATCACAATTTGGCTTATACGCAGGCACTACAGGTGCTAATATCAGCGGGGATATGTAAATCTTTGCATTCACATTGCGATCGTAGGCAGACATAAGGACGCCCACTTCCCCTTACTCACATCCGTATACCTGGGCAACACAGTGAAACCATCGGTAACATTGGACCCATTATTACTCAGAAATTGCTACCAGCCACGCACGCTATGAGGCCTCAGGCTGCTTATGGCCACACAGTGTATAATTGCTAGTTCACACACGCTCACTGCGATGCACGCGTATTAGCAACTGCGTTTCTTGCTGAATCAGACCCTCAGCCCCAAGGAGAACATTTTAAGAAAAAAATCTACTGTATGTACAGACACAACCATTACAACTTTAGCATATATTACTAGTATAACCATATGTGTTACTATGTTACTATTACCAAATGTGTTACTATTGTATGTAACTATTACCATATATGTTACTATTATTATATGTGTTACTATGTTACTATTACCATACATGTTACTATGACCAAATGTGTTACTAGTGTATGTAACTATTACCATATATGTTACTTTTACCATATGTGTTACTATGTTATTATTACCATACATGTTACTATGACCAAATGTGTTACTACTGTATGTAACTATTACCATATATGTTACTATTATCATATGTGTTACTATGTTACTTTTACCATATGTGTTACTATGTTACTATTATCATATGTGTTACTATGACCAAATGTATTACTACTGTATGTAACTATTACCATATATGTTACTATTGCCATATGTGTTACTGTGTTACTTTTACCATATGTGTTACTATGTTACTATTACCATATGTGTTACTATGTTACTTTTAACATATGTGTTACTTTTACCATATGTGTTACTATGTTACTATTACCATACATGTTACTATGACCAAATGGGTTACTACTGTATGTTACTATTACCATATATGTTACTATTATCATATGTGTTACTATGTTACTTTTACCATATGTGTTACTATGTTACTATTACCATACATGTTACTATGACCAAATGTGTTACTACTGTATGTTACTATTACCAAATATGTTACTATTATCATATGTGTTACTATGACCAAATGTATTACTACTGTATGTAACTATTACCATATATGTTACTATTGCCATATGTGTTTCTATGTTACTTTTACCATATGTGTTACTGTGTTACTTTTACCATATGTGTTACTATGACCAAATGTGTTAGTACTGTATGTAACTATTACCATATATGTTAAAATTATCATATGTGTTACTATGTTACTATTACCATATGTGTTACTATGTTACTTTTATCATATGTGTTACTATGTTACTTTTACCATATGTGTTACTATGTTACTATTACCATATGTGTTACTGTGTTACTATGACTAAATGTGTTAGTACTGTATGTAACTATTACCATATATGTTGCTATTACCATATGTGTTACTATGTTACTTTTACCATATGTGTTACTGTGTTACTTTTACCATATGTGTTACTATGACCAAATGTGTTAGTACTGTATGTAACTATTACCATATATGTTAAAATTATCATATGTGTTACTATGTTACTATTACCATATGTGTTACTATGTTACTTTTATCATATGTGTTACTGTGTTACTTTTACCATATGTGTTACTATGTTACTATTACCATATGTGTTACTGTGTTACTATGACTAAATGTGTTAGTACTGTATGTAACTATTACCATATATGTTACTATTACCATATGTGTTACTATGTTACTTTTACCATATGTGTTACTGTGTTACTTTTACCATATGTGTTACTATGACCAAATGTGTTAGTACTGTATGTAACTATTACCATATATGTTAAAATTATCATATGTGTTACTATGTTACTATTACCATATGTGTTACTATGTTACTTTTATCATATGTGTTACTATGTTACTTTTACCATATGTGTTACTATGTTACTATTATCATATGTGTTACTATGACCAAATGTATTACTACTGTATGTAACTATTACCATATATGTAACTATTGCCATATGTGTTACTGTGTTAATTTTACCATATGTGTTACTATGTTACTATTACCATATGTGTTACTGTTACTATTACCATATGTGTTACTGTGTTACTTTTACCATATGTGTTACTATGTTACTATTACCATATGTGTTACTATGTTACTTTTATCATATGTGTTACTATGTTACTTTTACCATATGTGTTACTATGTTACTATTACAATACATGTTACAATGACCAAATGGGTTACTACTGTATGTTACTATTACCATATATGTTATTATTATCATATGTGTTACTATGTTACTTTTACCATATGTGTTACTATGTTACTATTACCATACATGTTACTATGACCAAATGTGTTACTACTGTATGTTACTATTACCATATATGTTACTATTATCATATGTGTTACTATGACCAAATGTATTACTACTGTATGTAACTATTACCATATATGTTACTATTGCCATATGTGTTACTATGTTACTTTTACCATATGTGTTACTGTGTTACTTTTACCATGTGTGTTACTATGTTACTATTAGCATATGTGTTACTATGTTACTATGACTAAATGTGTTAGTACTGTATGTAACTATTACCATATATGTTACTATTGCCATATGTGTTACTATGTTACTTTTACCATATGTGTTACTGTGTTACTTTTACCATATGTGTTACTATGTTACTATTACCATATGTGTTACTGTGTTACTATGACTAAATGTGTTAGTACTGTATGTAACTATTACCATATATGTTACTATTACCATATGTGTTACTATGTTACTTTTACCATATGTGTTACTGTGTTACTTTTACCATATGTGTTACTATGACCAAATGTGTTAGTACTGTATGTAACTATTACCATATATGTTAAAATTATCATATGTGTTACTATGTTACTATTACCATATGTGTTACTATGTTACTTTTATCATATGTGTTACTATGTTACTTTCACCATATATGTTACTATGTTACTATTACCATATGTGTTACTATGTTACTTTTATCATATGTGTTACTATGTTACTTTCACCATATATGTTACTATGTTACTATTACCATATGTGTTACTATGTTACTTTTACCATATATGTTACTATGTTACTTTTACCATATGTGTGACTATGACCAAATGTGTTAGTACTGTATGTAACTATTACCATATGTGTTACTATGTTACTTTTACCATATGTGTTACTATGTTACTATTACCATATGTGTTACTTTTACTATTACCATATGTGTTACTATTACTATATGTGTTACTATGTTACTATTACCATATATGTTACTATTATCATATGTGTTACTATGTTACTATTATTATCATATGTGTTACTATTACCATATGTTACTATTATCATATATGTTACTATATTACTATTACCAAATGTGTTACTACTGTATGTATTACCATATATGTTACTATTACCATATATGTTACTATTATTACCAGATATGTTACTATTATTGTCGCAAAAAGATGGATTTTTGCGTCCGCATGGACATAACTGTGCAGGATACATAATTGGTATAAACATGTAACTTGCCCTTATGATGACTTGGCTGTAAAGTTACTTGTGTGTGAAGGATGACAAGCCTTTGAACCTTGAGTGAAGAGAGGTTAGGAAGTTCTGCGCTCCTGCTTCAGTTATAATTGTGTCAACATGTATATTTCACATAAGATAGATGACCCTGGAAATTACCGGCCATTTGACCAGGCTCAGATAAAATAAGTTGTTAATGTCTGTGGTTTCCTCACTTGAAACAGGGATCAAAGAGTGGAGTTCGGTTATAATCCCACTGTTACTATTACCATATGTGTTACTATGTTACTATTACCATATGTGTTACTATGTTACTATTACCATATGTGTTACTATGTTACTATTACCATATGTGTTACTATGTTACTATTACCATATGTGTTACTATGTTACTATTACCATATGTGTTACTATGTTACTATTACCATATGTGTTACTATGTTACTATTACCATATGTGTTACTATGTTACTATTACCATATGTGTTACTATGTTACTATTACCATATGTGTTACTATGTTACTATTACCATATGTGTTACTATGTTACTATTACCATATGTGTTACTATGTTACTATTACCATATGTGTTACTATGTTACTATTACCATATGTGTTACTATGTTACTATTACCATATGTGTTACTATGTTACTATTACCATATGTGTTACTATGTTACTATTACCATATGTGTTACTATGTTACTATTACCATATGTGTTACTATGTTACTATTACCATATGTGTTACTATGTTACTATTACCATATGTGTTACTATGTTACTATTACCATATGTGTTACTATGTTACTATTACCATATGTGTTACTATGTTACTATTACCATATGTGTTACTATGTTACTATTACCATATGTGTTACTATGTTACTATTACCATATGTGTTACTATGTTACTATTATCATATGTGTTACTATGTTACTATTACCATATGTGTTACTATTACCATATATGTTACTATGTTACTATTATCATATGTGTTACTATGTTACTATTACCATATGTGTTACTATGTTACTATTATCATATGTGTTACTATGTTACTATTACCATATGTGTTACTATGTTACTATTACCATATGTGTTACTATGTTACTATTACCATATGTGTTACTATGTTACTATTATCATATGTGTTACTATGTTACTATTACCATATATGTTACTATGTTACTATTATCATATGTGTTACTATGTTACTATTATCATATGTGTTACTATGTTACTATTACCATATGTGTTACTATTACCATATGTGTTACTATTACCATATATGTTACTATGTTACTATTATCATATGTGTTACTATGTTACTATTACCATATGTGTTACTATTACCATATATGTTACTATGTTACTATTATCATATGTGTTACTATGTTACTATTACCATATGTGTTACTATTACCATATGTGTTACTATGTTACTATTATCATATGTGTTACTATGTTACTATTACCATATGTGTTACTATTACCATATATGTTACTATGTTACTATTACCATATGTGTTACTATTACCATATGTGTTACTATGTTACTATTATCATATGTGTTACTATGTTACTATTACCATATGTGTTACTATTACCATATATGTTACTATGTTACTATTATCATATGTGTTACTATGTTACTATTACCATATGTGTTACTATTACAATAAATGTTACTATTATCATATGTGGTACTATGTAACTATTACCATATGTGTTACTATTACAATAAATGTTACTATCATCATATATGGTACTATGTTACTATTATCATATGTGTTACTATTAGGGGTGAGCGGGTTCGGATTTCTGAAATCCGAACCCCCCCGAGCCCCCCCGATCCGAGGCAGATCCGAGTCAGGCTCGACTTTTCCCGCCTGACTCGGATCTGAAATCGAGGCAAAACGTCATCATCCCGCCTTCCGAGTCTCGCGGGTTTTGGATGCTATATAAGGTACCCGCGTCGGCGCCATTTTCTCACTCGGCTGTGGACAGTGAAGAGGGAGGGTGGGAGTTAGGGCTGGCTGGGTTGTGTAGTGTAGTGTAGTGTAGTGCAGAGTAGTGTTGTGCTGTGCTGTGCTGTGCTGTGCTGCTGTTGTCCACTACTTCAAAGTCCATAGGGGCTGGCTGTGTTGTGCTGTGCTGTGCTGCTGTTGTTAATAGGGGCTGTGTCCACTACTTCAAAGTCCATAGGGGCTGGCTGGACTGTGTTGTGCAGTCAGTTCTCCATAGGGGCTGTGTCCACTCCAAAGTCCTGTGCAGTGTCCCAGTCCTAAAGGGGTGCTGTAGTGTTGTCCAGGGGGTGCTCTGTCCATCAGGGGTGCTCCCCCCAAGTGCTAAAAAAATAATATTTTTGTGTGTTTGTGAATTGTGTGCGCAGTAGCCGCACGTGCGTTAACAAAGTAGTGCCAAGCGTGCGCCTGTGTCATAAGTAAAGGGCCACCTGGCTTGACCGTTAAAGGGTGCTGTAACCCCCAAAGTACACTCCAAACCAAAAAAAAATATATTTTCTGTGTTTGTGAATTGTGTGCGCAGTAGCCGCACGTGCATCAACAAAGTAGTGCCAAGCGTGCGCCTGTGTCATAAGTAAAGGACCGGCTGGCTTGACCGTTAAAGGGTGCTGTAACCCCCAAAGTACACTCCAGTCCAAACCAAAAAAAAAATTATTTTCTGTGTTTGTGAATTGTGTGCGCAGTAGCTGCACGTGCATCAACAAAGTAGTGCCAAGCGTGCGCCTGTGTCATAAGTAAAGGGCGGCTGGCTTGACCGTTAAAGGGTGCTGTAACCCCCAAAGGACACTCCAGTCCAAACCAAAAAAAAAATATTTTCTGTGTTTGTGAATTGTGTGCGCAGTAGCCGCACGTGCATCAACAAAGTAGTGCCAAGCGTGCGCCTGTGTCATAAGTAAAGGGCCGGCTGGCTTGACCGTTAAAGGGTGCTGTAACCCCCAAAGTACACTCCAGTCCAAACCAAAAAAAAAAATATTTTCTGTGTTTGTGAATTGTGTGCGCAGTAGCCGCACGTGCATCAACAAAGTAGTGCCAAGCGTGCGCCTGTGTCATAAGTAAAGGGCCGGCCAGCTTGACCGTTAAAGGGTGCTGTAACCCCCAAAGTACACTCCAGTCCAAAACCAAAAAAATATATATTTTCTGTGTTTGTGAATTGTGTGCGCAGTAGCCGCACGTGCATCAACAAAGTAGTGCCAAGCGTGCGCCTGTGTCATAAGTAAAGGGCCGGCTGGCTTGACCATTAAAGGGTGATGTAACCCCCAAAGTACACTCCAAACCAAAAAAAAAATTATTTTCTGTGTTTGTGAATTGTGTGCGCAGTAGCCGCATGTGCATCAACAAAGTAGTGCCAAGCGTGCGCCTGTGTCATAAGTAAAGGGCCGGCTGGCTTGACCGTTAAAGGGTGCTGTAACCCCCAAAGTACACTCCAGTCCAAAACCAAAAAAATATATATTTTCTGTGTTTGTGAATTGTGTGCGCAGTAGCCGCACGTGCATCAACAAAGTAGTGCCAAGCGTGCGCCTGTGTCATAAGTAAGGGGCCGGCTGGCTTGACCGTTAAAGGGTGCTGTAACCCCCAAAGTACACTCCAGTCCAAACCAAAAAAAAAATTATTTTCTGTGTTTGTGAATTGTGTGCGCAGTAGCCGCACATGCATCAACAAAGTAGTGCCAAGCGTGCACCTGTGTCATAAGTAAAGGGCCGGCTGGCTTGACCGTTAAAGGGTGCTGTAACCCCCAAAGTACACTCCAGTCCAAACCAAAAAAAAATAATTTTCTGTGTTTGTGAATTGTGTGCGCAGTAGCTGCACGTGCATCAACAAAGTAGTGCCAAGCGTGCGCCTGTGTCATAAGTAAAGGGCCGGCTGGCTTGACCGTTAAAGGGTGCTGTAACCCCCAAAGTACACTCCAGTCCAAACCAAAAAAAAAATATTTTCTGTGTTTGTGAATTGTGTGCGCAGTAGCCGCACGTGCATCAGCAAAGTAGTGCCAAGCGTGCGCCTGTGTCATAAGTAAAGGGCCGGCTGGCTTGACCGTTAAAGGGTGATGTAACCCCCAAAGTACACTCCAAACCAAAAAAAAAATTATTTTCTGTGTTTGTGAATTGTGTGCGCAGTAGCCGCACGTGCATCAACAAAGTAGTGCCAAGCGTGCGCCTGTGTCATAAGTAAAGGGCCGGCTGGCTTGACCGTTAAAGGGTGCTGTAACCCCCAAAGTACACTCCAGTCCAAACCAAAAAAAAAAATATTTTCTGTGTTTGTGAATTGTGTGCGCAGTAGCCGCACATGCATCAACAAAGTAGTGCCAAGCGTGCACCTGTGTCATAAGTAAAGGACCGGCTGGCTTGACCGTTAAAGGGTGCTGTAACCCCCAAAGTACACTCCAGTCCAAACCAAAAAAAAAATTATTTTCTGTGTTTGTGAATTGTGTGCGCTGTGGCTGCACGTGCATCAACAAAGGAGCAGCGCCAAGCGTGCGCCTGTGTCCCATAAGAAAAGAGCCGGCTGGCTCATTTCTTAAAGGGTGGTGTAACCCACAAAGTGCACTACTCTCCAGCAAAAATAAAAAAATATTTTCTGTGTTTGTGTGCGCTTTAGCCGCACGTATATATCAATATAACATAAATGGAGGACCAAACTTTCTCAGATAAAAATAAAAGGGAAAGATCAAGAACCACTTCCTCCAAGTGCTGTTGCTGCTGCTGGGAGTTGTTCATCATCCCAGAGAGGAAGTAGGAACATCACTACTTTTACTAAACAATTGACCCTCCAACAGTCCCTAGCGATGAGGATGAAGTACGACAGCAGTCATCCTGAAGCAAAACATATAACTGAGGCCTTGACTGCTATGTTGGTGTTAGACGTGCGTCCGGTATCCGCCATTAGTGCAGTGGGATTTAGACAATTGATGGAGGTAGTGTGTCCCCGGTTCCAAATCCCGTCTAGATTCCACCTGCATCCTCAAAGCAGCAGCGACAAGCGTGCGTCTGTCTGTTAAAGGGTGGTGTAACCCTCAAAGTGCGCTCCACAAACAATAAAAATATTCTTCTTCTTTTTTCTGTCTTTGTGAATTGTGTGGGCTGTAGCCGCACTTGCATCCTCAAAGCAGCAGCGACAAGCGTGCGTCTGTCTGTTAAAGGGTGGTGAAACCCTCAAAGTGCGCTCCACATACAATAAAAATATTGTTCTTTTTTTTTCTGTCTTTGTGAAATGTGTGGGCAGTAGCCACACCTGCATCCTTAAAGCAGCAGCAACAAGCGTGCGTCTGTCTGTTAAAGGGTGGTGACACCCTCAAAGTGTGCTACACAACCAATAAAAATATTGTTCTTTTTTTTTCTGTCTTTGTGAAATGTGTGGGCTGTAGCCGCACCTGCATCCTTAAAGCAGCAGCGACAAGCGTGCGTCTGTCTGTTAAAGGATGGTGTAACCCTCAAAGTGCGCTCCACAAACAATAAAAATATTCTTCTTCTTTTTTCTGTCTTTGTGAATTGTGTGGGCTGTAGCCGCACTTGCATCCTCAAAGCAGCAGCGACAGGCGTGCGTCTGTCTGTTAAAGGGTGGTGTAACCCTCAAAGTGCGCTCCACAAACAATAAAAATATTGTTCTTTTTTTTTCTGTCTTTGTGAAATGTGTGGGCTGTAGCCGCACCTGCATCCTTAAATCAGCAGCGACAAGCGTGCGTCTGTCTGTTAAAGATTGGTGACACCCTCAAAGTGTGCAACACAAACAATAAAAATATTGTTCTTTTTTTTTCTGTCTTTGTGAAATGTGTGGGCTGTAGCCGCACCTGCATCCTTAAAGCAGCAGCGACAAGCGTGCGTCTGTCTGTTAAAGGGTGGTGACACCCTCAAAGTGTGCAACACAAACAATTAAAATATTGTTCTTTTTTTTCTGTCTTTGTTAATTGTGTGGGCTGTAGCCGCACTTGCATCCTCAAAGCAGCAGCGACAAGCGTGCATCTGTCTGATAAAGGGTGGTGACACCCTCAAAGTATGCTACACAAACAATAAAAATAATGTTCTTTTTTTTCTGTCTTTGTGAATTGTGTGGGCTGTAGCCGCACTTGCATCCTCAAAGCAGCAGCGACAAGCGTGCGTCTGTCTGTTAAAGGGTGGTGACACCCTCAAAGTGTGCTACACAAACAATAAAAATATTCTTCTTTTTTCTGTCTTTGTGAATTGTGTGGGCTGTAGCCGCACCTGCATCCTTAAAGCAGCAGCGACAAGCGTGCGTCTGTCTGTTAAAGGGTGGTGACACCCTCAAAGTGTACTACACAAACAATAAAAATATTCTTCTTTTTTCTGTCTTTGTGAATTGTGTGGGCTGTAGTCGCACTTGCATCCTCAAAGCAGCAGCGACAAGCGTGTGTCTGTCTGTTAAAGGGTGGTGACACCCTCAAAGTGTGCTACACAAACAATAAAAATATTCTTCTTTTTTCTGTCTTTGTGAATTGTGTGGGCTGTAGCCGCACTTGCATCCTCAAAGGAGCAGCGACAAGCGTGCTTCTGTCTGTTAAAGGGTGGTGTAACCCTCAAAGTGCTCCAAAAAATAAAAAACTATTTTTTTAATGTGTTTGTGACTTGTGTGCGATGTAGCCGCACGTGCATCAACATAGTAGCAGCGCCAAGCGTGCGCCTGTGTCATAAGTCAAGGGCTGGTTTGGACATCTGGTCCGGACTGAAGGACGTGCCAACAATTTCTGACAAGTCTACTGTCACTGCATATGATACTCTCCTCAAAGCAGCAGCGACAAGCGTGCGTCTGTCTGTTAAAGGGTGGTGACACCCTCAAAGTGTGCTACACAAACAATAAAAATATTCTTCTTCTTTTTTTCTGTCTTTGTGAATTGTGTGGGCTGTAGCCGCACTTGCATCCTCAAAGCAGCAGCGACAAGCGTGCGTCTGTCTGTTAAAGGGTGGTGTAACCCTCAAAGTGCGCTCCACAAACAATAAAAATATTCTTCTTTTTTTTTCTGTCTTTGTGAATTGTGTGGGCTGTAGCCGCACTTGCATCCTCAAAGCAGCAGCGACAAGCATGCGTCTGTCTGTTAAAGGATTACATCGGTGACAGCATCCAAGTAGGCATGTCAGACAGTCAGTACCTGTACTGGCAGGAAAAAGAAGCAATTTGGAGGTCCCTGTACAAACTGGCTCTATTTTACCTGAGTTGCCCCCCCTCCAGTGTGTACTCCGAAAGAGTGTTTAGTGCAGCCGGCAACCTTGTCAGCGAAAGGCGTAGGAGGTTGCTTCCACAAAATGTGGAGAAGATGATGTTCATAAAATGAATTATCAACTCTTCCAGGGAGACCAGCCTCCAGAACGTACAGAGGGACCTGTGGTTGTGGATTCCAGCGGGGACGAATTAATACTCTGTGAGGATGAGGATGTACACAACACTGAAGAGGGTGAGGAATCGGTGGATGAGGAGGATGAGGACGACATCTTGCCTCCGTAGAGCCAGTTTGTGCAGGGACAGATTAATTGCCAGCTTGTTTTGTGGGGGCCCAAACGAACCAATCATTTCAGCCACAGTCGTGTGGCAGACCCTGGCGCTGAAATGTTTGGTTTGTTAAAGTGTGCATGTCCTGTTTATACAACATAAGGGTGGGTGGGAGGGCCCAAGGACAATTCCATCTTGCACCTCTTTTTTTTCTTTGCATTATGTATAGTTTGGGGCCTAGTTTTTCAAACTGCCATCCTGTCTGCCACTGCAGTGCCACTCCTAGATGGACCACATGTTTGTGCCGCCCACTCGTATCTCTTAGCATAGTCATCCAGCTACCTCGGTGCAACCTTTTGGACATAAAATTGTGAGGTGTGAGGTGTTCAGAATAGACTGGAAATGAGTGGAAATTAAGGTTATTGAGGTTAATAATAGCATAGGAGCAGAAAAACCCACAAATTCTGTGATTTTAGCTGTTTTTATGCTTTTTTTCAAAAAAATACAGATCCAAAACACAAAACCCAGAACCCAAAACACAGAAGGGTGGTTTTGGCAAAACCAATCCAGATCCAAAACACGAAGAAAGATCCAGATCCAAAACCATAACACAAAACACGAAAAGTGGCCGATGCACACCCCTAGTTACTATGTTACTATTACAATGTGTTACTATGTTACTATTACCATATGTGCTACTATGCCCAAATGTGTTAGTACTGTATGTAACTATTACCATATGTTATTATTATCATATGTGTTACTATATTACTATTACAATATGTGTTACTATGTTATTATTACCACATGTTTTACTATGTTAGTATTACCATATGTTTTACTACTGTATGTTACTATTACCATATATGTTACTATTATCATATGTGTTACTATTATCATGTGTTACTATTATCATATGTGTTACTATATTACTATTACCATATGTATTACTATGTTACTATTACCATATGTGTTACTATTACAATATGTGTTACTATGTTACTATTACCACATGTGTTACTATTACCATATGTGTTACTATGACCATATGTGTTACTATGACCAAATGTGTTACTACTGTATGTAACTATTTCCATATATGTTATCATCATATGTGTTACTATTACCATGTGTTACTATGTTACTATTACCATATGTGTTATTATGTTACTTTTACCATATGTGTTACTATTACCAAATGTGTTACTACTGTCTGTAACTAATACCATATGTGTTACTATGTTATTATTACCATTTGTGTTACTAAGTTACTATTATCATATGTGTTACTATATTACAATTACCATATGTATTACTATGTTACTATTACCATATGTATTACTATTACCATAAATGTTACTATTATCATATGTGTTACTATGTTACTATTACTATATGTGTTACTATTACCATAAATGTTACTATTATCATATGTGTTACTATGTTACTATTACCATATGTGTTACTATTACCTTATAAGGTACTATGTTACTATTACCATATGTGTTACTATGTTACTATTACCATATGTGATACTATGCCCAAATGTGTTAGTACTGTATGTAACTATTACCATATGTTACTATTATCATGTGTTACTATATTACTATTACAATATGTGTTGCTATGTTATTATTACCATATGTTTTACTATGTTACTATTACCATCTGTGTTACTATGTTAGTATTACCATATGTGTTACTATGTTAGTATTACCATATGTGTTACTATTACCATATGTGTTACTATGACCAAATGTGTTACTACTGTATGTAACTATTTCCATATATGTTATCATCATATGTGTTACTATTACCATATGTGTTACTATTACCATATGTGTCACTATTACCATATGTGTTACTACTGTATGTAACTAATACCATATGTGTTACTATGTTATTATTACCATTTGTGTTACTATGTTACTATTACCATATGTGTTACAATTACCATATGTGTTACTACTGTTTGTAACTAATACCATATGTGTTACTATGTTATTATTACGATTTGTGTTACTATGTTACTATTATTATGTGTTACTATATTACTATTACCATATGTATTACTAAGTTACTTTTACCATATGTGTTACTATGTTACTATTACAATATGTGTTACTATGTTACTATTACCACATGTGTTACTATTACCATATGTGTTTCTATGACCAAATGTGCTACTACTGTATGTAACTATTTCCATATATGTTATCATCATATGTGTTACTATTACCATATGTGTTACTATTACCATATGTGTCACTATTACCATATGTCACTATTACCATATGTGTTACTACTGTATGTAACTAATACCATATGTGTTACTATGTTATTATTACCATTTGTGTTACTATGTTACTATTACCATATGTGTTACTATTACCATATGTGTTACTACTGTTTGTAACTAATACCATATGTGTTACTATGTTATTATTACGATTTGTGTTACTATGTTACTATTATCATGTGTTACTATATTACTATTACCATATGTATTACTAAGTTACTTTTACCATATGTGTTACTATGTTACTATTACAATATGTGTTACTATGTTACTATTACCACATGTGTTACTATTACCATATGTGTTTCTATGACCAAATGTGCTACTACTGTATGTAACTATTTCCATATATGTTATCATCATATGTGTTACTACTGCCATATGTGTTACTATTACCATATGTGTCACTATTACCATATGTGTTACTACTGTAAGTAACTAATACCATATGTGTTACTATGTTATTATTACCATTTGTGTTACTATGTTACTATTACCATATGTGTTACTATTACCATATGTGTTACTATGTTACTATTACCATATGTGCTACTATGCCCAAATGTGTTAGTACTGTATGTAACTAATACCATATGTTACTATTATCATACATGTTAATATATTACTATTACAATATGTGTTACTATGTTATTATTACCACATGTTTTACTATGTTAGTATTACCATATGTGTTACTACTGTATGTTACTATTACCATATATGTTACTATTATCATATGTGTTACTATTATCATGGGTTACTATTACCATATGTGTTACTATATTACTATTACCATATGTATTACTATGTTACTATTACCATATGTGTTACTATTCCAATATTTGTTACTATGTTACTATTACCACATGTGTTACTATTACCATATGTGTTACTATGACCAAATGTGTTACTACTGTATGTAACTATTTCCATATATGTTATCATCATATGTGTTACTATTACCATATGTGTTACTATGTTACTATTACCATATGTGTTACTATGTTACTTTTACCATATGTGTTACTATTACCAAATGTGTTACTACTGTTTGTAACTAATATCATATGTGTTACTATGTTATTATTACCATTTGTGTTACTATATTACTATTATCATATGTGTTACTATATTACTATTACCATATGTATTACTATGTTACTATTACCATATGTATTACTATTACCATAAATGTTTCTATTATCATATGTGTTACTATGTTACTATTACCATATGTGTTACTATTACCATAAATGTTACTATTATCATATGTGTTACTATGTTACTATTACCATAAATGTTACTATTACCATATGTGCTACTATGCCCAAATGTGTTAGTACTGTATGTATCTATTACCATATGTTACTATTATCATGTGTTACTATATTACTATTACAATATGTGTTACTATGTTATTATTACCATATGTTTTACTATATTACTATTACCATATGTGTTACTATGTTAGTATTACCATATGTGTTACTATGTTAGTATTACCATATGTGTTACTATGTTAGTATTACCATATGTGTTACTACTGTATGTTACTATTACCATATATGTTACTATTATCATATGTGTTACTATGTTACTATTATCATATGTGTTACTATATTACTATTACCATATGTATTACTATGTTACTATTACCACATGTGTTACTATTACCATATGTGTTACTATGACCAAATGTGTTACTACTGTATGTAACTATTTCCATATATGTTATCGTCATATGTGTTACTATTACCATATGTGTTACTATATTACTATTACCATATGTGTTACTATGTTACTTTTACCATATGTGTTACTATTACCATATGTGTTACTACTGTTTGCAACTAATACCATATGTGTTACTATATTATTATTACCATTTGTGTTACTATGTTACTATTATCATGTGTTACTATATTACTATTACCATATGTATTACTATGTTACTATTACCATATGTGTTACTATGTTACTATTACAATATGTGTTACTATTACCACATGTGTTACTATTACCATATGTGTTACTATGACCAAATGTGTTACTACTGTATGTAACTATTTCCATATATGTTATCATCATATGTGTTACTATTACCATATATGTCACTATTACCATATGTGTTACTACTGTATGTAACTAATACCATATGTGTTACTATGTTATTATTACCATTTGTGTTACTATGTTATTATTACCATATGTGTTACTATTACCATATGTGTTACTATGACCATATGTGTTACTATTACCATATGTGTTACTACTGTATGTACCTAATACCATATGTCTTACTATGTTACTATTACCATATGTGTTACTATGTTACTATTACCATATGTGTTACTATTACCATATGTGTTACTATGACCAAATGTGTTACTACTGTATGTAACTATTTCCATATATGTTATAATTTTCTTATGTGTTACTATGGTACTATTATCATATGTGTTACTATGACCAAATGTGTTAGTACTGTATGTAACTATTTCCATATGTCACTATGTCATTATTACCATATGTGTTACTATGTTACTATTACCATATGTGTTACTATGTTATTATTACCATATGTGTTACTATGTTACTATTACCATATGTGTTACTATGTTACTATTACCATATGTGTTACTATATTACAATTGCCATATGTGTTACTATGTTATTATTACCATATGTGTTACTATGTTACTATTACCATATGTGTTACTATGTTATGATTACCATATGTGTTACTATTACCATATGTGTTACTATGTTACTATTACCATGTGTGTTACTATGTTACGATTACCATATGTGTTACTATATTACAATTGCCATATGTGTTACTATGTTATTATTACCATATGTGTTACTATGTTACTATTACCATATGTCATACAATGTTACTATTACCATATGTGTTACTATATTACAATTACCATATGTGTTACTATGTTATTATTACCATATGTGTTACTATATTACTATTACCATATTTGTTACTATGTTACTATTACCATATGTGTTACTATTACCATATGTGTTACTATGTTACTATTACCATTGGGTCAGTGAAACACTGACTGCAATTATTTACTGGCCCAAACACACTAGGAAGTAAATATACCTCCTCCCGCTCTCTAGCACACATATGGATGGCAGTAATACATTTTTATCATGACATTATTGCCTGTTATCATATCATCAGAATGACCTCACCAGTAAATGAGTATTTGTCTGTCCCTCCAGTATAAATGGTTTCCTCGTCAGCCAGGCAAAGTGCGTCATCTCCCACGTGGGTTGAGCCACCATTTATTATACTTTCAGTCCAGAAACAAGAGTCGGTATTGGAATTATAGTGGCACTGACCACAATACGCAGCAGAAGACATTGAGACTGGACATAAAATATCCGAATGGCAATTTTCTTCCTGGGTTAAAATAATAATAATAAGAAAAAATAATAAGAAAAGGTAAACAGATAGCACAGACATCCTGTACATACATCAGCTAACAAGTAATACAGGTTACAGCGTCACCGCTAACTTCCCCCGCTAGCCTGTACATGGCGCTGTAGTGCAGATGATGATTGAGATTTGTCCACATACAGCGCCACGAAAAAAACAAGTACCCGCTATCCATCAGTGCCAGCGGGCTTTCTATATAACAGCTGCCTAAACTAAATCTTGTGTCAAATATAAACCGGGATCCCTGTATTTAACGTAGTAGGTTTTCTCGTTTTAAAAATAGAACGCCTCTCTGAGCTGCAGTAATATTCCTTCACACTGAAAGATGGGGAAAACTAGCAAACAACCAAAATAATCCAGATTTAGGGGTCCATGTACTAATAATCGCAGAGCAGCCGCGATTATTATCTACCCATATCGTCAGGAATATTTTCATTTTTAATGAAAATATCCCCGCTATGTACAAATGGGAACTCGCATGAACATTATATCCCTGGCATGCGCAGTGTCAGCTTCCAGAGCCGCCTGGGGGCTGCGGGGGAGAGATCGGAAGATTTATCTCCTGCATCGGGAGCCCCCATAGGCTTACAGTGGTTTACGACATCTGAAGATGGCATAAAAAACGACTGGGGCTAAACTCCGAAAAGCTTAACTTTTCAAAGTTTAGTACATAAACTTGATAAAAATGGGGACCGCGATCTGCAGCGCTAATTAGCACTTTGATGGCGATTTCTAGGAAATGTCCTGCATTGTGCTTTTAGTACATAAGTACAATACATAAAATAATGAGGAAACGGCAGTTTCTGCATAATTTTATGTAAAAAATAGATTGATACATAGGCCCAATAGTGCAGAATTTATCACGTGTAGAATGCCACTTTTTTACTGTTTAGGATACGTCAGATTAATGTTGAAGGAAGGATGAGAAACTATTTCTTTGTGGTGTTTATAAATCTTATGTACACGTTCAAATTTTAAATAAAATAAAAAAATATCGAGGGTGATATTTTTGGTCGATTTGATTTGTATATTAGATGGCACAAATACCAAAATTAAAATAATTTTTTTGGGGCAATGCATAAAAAAAAAATGTCTTGTTGGAATGTGACCTGTGCAAAAAATGGCTCAGCACAGGGGAGAGGGGAAACCCTCAGCCGCAAAGGGCTCTTCTCCACTTAATAAATATGCCCTTATATACTGTATCCTGTATTCTCCTCTACTCTAACATCTCTCCAATTCACTGCTCATATTCACTTACCTCACACCTACCTTCCAGTTTCAGTATTGTGTATAACAATCCTCATAAGTTTATTACTAATGCAGCTATGTGGCTCGATTAGTCATTATTCACTCATTTATCAATTACCACCAGCACCGTGTTTGTAGCGCACATCGTGATTCGCAGCAGGTGGAGCCCCTGGCAGGTGATGGATGGCATTCTTCACTGTACTACGTGCCCCAGGAAACGCCCGGTGCGCCTTACATACACTTCCCCCATATTTAATGAAAGGTCAGGGCTATAGGTCTCCATGGGCTCGATTCAATTCACCGCGCAGTTTGATCCTGCAAAAGGATTTCTTTCACACCCCCCTGAGGGTGCGAGGAGAAATCCGACAAAAGTGCCGGCTGCGCAGCTGTTTTCCGGCTTAGTGCGGCGCTAACGGCCGCGTGGCCGCCACTTTAGTCGGAAAATGCCGGTTCTTGCACCTAAACACCCATGTTAAGTTGCGAGAACCGCCGTTCTCCATCTTAACGGGCAACTGATGGAAATGAATATCTCCGGGAGCTCCCTCCCGGGGCTATTCAGCATCGCGTTGAATTGAATGGAGCCCCATGATAGTTTCACTGAGAGATACAATGTGTCTCATAAACATCAAAGCAAAGGCTCCCGAACTCCGTCGTTTACAGTCCAGGTTTTAAAGATATTCATACTTGGGTCCAGATGGTTACATTAAATTGACTGAGATACTAATTAAGGGCCTGATTCAGAGCCACTCGTAAGTGGCAGCTCGTTCGCTCCGAGCGATGTTTGCCCAACTGCGCATGCGTACGGATCGTTATACGCATGCGCGAACCAGTCAGTGCGGCCGAAATTCATGTGCTCGCAAAATAGCGAATGCCTGATAATTTGAGTGACAGGAGTAGGTGTATGTGGGTGGTAACAGGGGAAGGTGCTTGAAAACGGGGAGTGGAGATCCGATCGCAGGCGTGCTTAAAGGTCAAAACGGGCGTTTTATGGGTGTGCATAATTAAAACAGCAGCGTCATTGACCACGTCACTGGGTTATTTTTTAGCCAGAACTGCTCGCAAAATTGTGGTAGGAAAAACCAACCACAAGAATAGCGAGCAGTTCATACGCTGGTCGATGTACTCGATTAATCTAATAAATAGCGGACATGACGTAGGATGCGAGCGGCCAGGGGGCGTAGTTTCTCAAAAAACGACCGCAAGTTTTGTTCGCTCGTTCAAACCTAGAGGCGTAAACAGACCGCAAACAGCGAACGGTTCATTTGAATAGCCACCCCTATTTTCTGGACGAGCGAGCGCAAATAGCGACCGGCTCTGAATCAGGCCCTAAGTTATCATGGCTATCCTTAAAACGTGGACTGTCTGTAATAGCCGAGTTTGGGAACCTCTGCCGCTGTTTGGTTACATGGATAGTATTACACAATGTTACATTTACCAGTCACCTCAGTCTCAATGCAAACGTGGCAGAAGGGTACACCGGTCACACTGGTAACACCGGGAGCCATTGGTACAAGATGGTGCATAGGGAATTATGATAATAATAAGATGAAAACTACTGATTGGTTGCTGTAAGATACAGAGACAATTTTGCAATTGCATTTACATATCTATTATGACAGAAAGAGATTCCCGGTCAGCAGAGAGGATGATGTTTTGTGATGTTAGGAGCCTTCACTTACCCCAATGACAGCAGCACCCGTAGTCACATTGTATGATGGACGTGGGGCAATGTCTGTGTGAGGGAGTAACATTAGTACCTTGTAATGGCGGAGCTGGGCTTTTATGGGGCTGTATTCTGGCTAGTGAGAGGTACAACGATTTGCTGTATTACTTTGTAGGAACGCCTTTCGCACCCTCTGGGTACACTGTACACGTGATTTCAGCGTATTTCCGCCAATGTGACATAAAAGTTACGCTGTAGAATAGTAACATGTAATAGACAGTCCGGGTAAGTCCGCACTATCGGGATTCATTTACCACATGAATAGGGCAAAAAATTGTTAATAAAAAAAATGGAAAATTTGAATGAAAAGAATGAGGGTGACCGTGTCCCTAACTTAAAGTGACGTTCGCGGGGCTATTAAGTTACGTTTTCACTCTTTCTGCGCTGTGCGTTTCCAGCCCAGGAAAGTACTTAGCGAGCAGAATGTGGATGATCCCCTTTATGGTACTGGGGGAGAAAGAGGCGTATTTGTACTATAAAGTAATGTGCTGGCGTGGCCGCTGTATACCACAGTTCTGGCAAATAAACCATAAGGAGACCGCACACGTGGTGGGGATTACTAAATTAGATGTAGGAATGGCTCATATACTGTATGTATGGTATATATCCTACAAGCAGCAGAAAATGAATAGTTATCACAGCAGACTGATGGGAAATTCTGTATTTTCCCTCTTGGCAATGCATTACAAGAAATGGCTTTATTGTATATATAAATCTTTCTTGCTGCATCTGTGCCAGGGTGGCGACCGTGTACTGCGCCATACGCTGTCTTCTGCTGTTACGGAGCCACTGTACCCTGCAGAACCCGGTCACATTTTACATTAAGGTACAAAGAGAGCCGCTGACACCAGTGAGATAAAATGTTCTGTATTCTCGGAGGGAAGAAGCGACGGTCTGGCGGTAATTACCGTGGTCAGGCTTTCTGTCCATGGCTTGTCAGAACAAACACGAGTCACTGGATTATACCCAATTCCGTTACAGCATCCTTCTCCTGCCGCAATCAGCTCCGTCTCACAGCATTGTAATGGCTTCCCATTACTTAACTTCAGATGTGCTTTAAATTGTCCATTAGATCCCGAGCAGCATGTAGATTCTGACAGATTCACGTAGTCGCTGCCACAGCAGGAGAACCCTGGGAGAGACAGCGACAGATGACAGCAACAAGACAGGAGCCGCCGGTTACAATGTGTCTTATTGTCCTACATTTGTTATTCCTTATTCTACACATTTATTTCTACCTTCTTCCCAGTTTACCTCCCAGGTATACCCCCGACTCCTTTAGGCCCCCATTTATTAATGATCGCTATTGCAATGCGCTCTGGGTATGACATCACCGCCCATGATCACATTGCAATATGCGCAATCCCGCTGACTGCACATGCACAACTGCCATTGGCTAATTATGCGATGTGTAGCCCATAGGCTTCAGATGGCGTTAGCTGTGGGGGCCCATATGCATCACAATCCAGATGTTGGTAAATTTGGCGGCATCGCATCCCCCATAGAAATACATTATGCCACACTGTAATGCCCTTTATAGTACATTATGCCACACACAGTAATGCCCCTTATACATTATGCCACACTATATTGCTCTTTACATGATTATGCCACACTGTAATGCCCTTTACAGTACATTATGCCACACTGTAATGCCCTTTATAGTACATTATGCCACACTGTAATGCCCTTTATAGTACATTATGCCACACTGTAATGCCCTTTATAGTACATTATGCCACACAGAATGCCAGGCGTGGCCACAATGACATCACGCAGTGCGCTGCACAGGCATTCTGGGAGACAGTGGTAGGGACTGAGAGGGAGGGGGGCGGTGGTCATCATGGTGCCTCTGGATTGATGGTTTAGATGGCTGCGCCTCGGCGGGCAAGAGCAGACAGGCCGTCTAATTAGATGGGGGATGGGAACTGTGGCCGCGCTCTGCTTGCCAGTCCCTAGAACCGCCACTGTACAGGCTGATGTGTGATGGAGCTTCGCCTGTAAAGTGAAAGTGTACCAAGATGCGTGGAAAATGTTCAACTTGTTTATTTATCTACTAAAATACAGCCAGATTTAGCCTTTATTTAAATTTGCATTCTGTACCGGTCAATCTGCACTGCCCCTATACTGGTCAGCCTACGCCACACTTCCATAGCAAGCTAAACTCTCGCCTTTCCCTGAGCTAAATGGGCAAGTCCATGCACACTGGTGGCAATCCGGGCATTTCCAAAGTTGCATATGAGCGGCTGGAGGACTGTTTTCTTCTTATAAATTACTCCAGTGGTCCCTACATCTATAACAATGTCCTACATCTATAACAGTGTCCTACATCTATAACAGTGCTCTACATCTATAACAGTGCTCTACATCTATAACAGTGCCCTACATCTATAACAGTGTCCTACATCTATAACAGTGTCCTACATCTATAACAGTGCTCTACATCTATAACAGTGCCCTACATCTATAACACTGTCCTACATCTATAACAGTGTCCTACATCTATAACAGTGTCCTACATCTATAACAGTACCCTACATCTATAACACTGTCCTACATCTATAACAGTGCTCTACATCTATAACAGTGCCCTACATCTATAACAGTGCTCTACATCTATAACAGTGCCCTACATCTATAACAATGTCCTACATCTATAACAGTGTCCTACATCTATAACAGTGTCCTACATCTATAACACTGTCCTACATCTATAACAGTGTCCTACATCTATAACAGTGCCCTACATCTATAACACTGTCCTACATCTATAACAGTGTCCTACATCTATAACAGTGTCCTACATCTATAACACTGTCCTACATCTATAACAGTGTCCTACATCTATAACAGTGTCCTACATCTATAACAGTGCCCTACATCTATAACACTGTCCTACATCTATAACAGTGTCCTACATCTATAACAGTGTCCTACATCTATAACACTGTCCTACATCTATAACAGTGTCCTACATCTATAACAGTGTCCTACATCTATAACAGTGCTCTACATCTATAACACTGTCCTACATCTATAACACTGTCCTACATCTATAACAGTGTCCTACATCTATAACAGTGTCCTACATCTATAACAGTGCCCTACATCTATAACACTGTCCTACATCTATAACAGTGTCCTACATCTATAACAGTGCTCTACATCTATAACAGTGCTCTACATCTATAACAGTGCCCTACATCTATAACAGTGTCCTACATCTATAACACTGTCCTACATCTATAACACTGTCCTACATCTATAACAGTGCTCTACATCTATAACACTGTTCTACATCTATAACAGTGCCCTACATCTATAACAGTGCCCTACATCTATAACAGTGCTCTACATCTATAACACTGTCCTACATCTATAACAGTGTCCTACATCTATAACAGTGTCCTACATCTATAACACTGTCCTACATCTATAACAGTGTCCTACATCTATAACAGTGTCCTACATCTATAACAGTGTCCTACATCTATAACAGTGCCCTACATCTATAACACTGTCCTACATCTATAACAGTGTCCTACATCTATAACAGTGTCCTACATCTATAACACTGTCCTACATCTATAACAGTGTCCTACATCTATAACAGTGTCCTACATCTATAACAGTGCTCTACATCTATAACACTGTCCTACATCTATAACACTGTCCTACATCTATAACAGTGTCCTACATCTATAACAGTGTCCTACATCTATAACAGTGCCCTACATCTATAACACTGTCCTACATCTATAACAGTGTCCTACATCTATAACAGTGCTCTACATCTATAACAGTGCTCTACATCTATAACAGTGCTCTACATCTATAACAGTGCTCTACATCTATAACAGTGCTCTACATCTATAACAGTGCCCTACATCTATAACACTGTCCTACATCTATAACAGTGTCCTACATCTATAACAGTGCTCTACATCTATAACAGTGCCCTACATCTATAACACTGTCCTACATCTATAACAGTGTCCTACATCTATAACAGTGTCCTACATCTATAACACTGTCCTACATCTATAACAGTGTCCTACATCTATAACACTGTCCTACATCTATAACAGTGTCCTACATCTATAACAGTGCTCTACATCTATAACAGTGCTCTACATCTATAACAGTGCCCTACATCTATAACAGTGTCCTACATCTATAACAGTGTCCTACATCTATAACACTGTCCTACATCTATAACAGTGCTCTACATCTATAACACTGTTCTACATCTATAACAGTGCCCTACATCTATAACAGTGCCCTACATCTATAACAGTGCTCTACATCTATAACACTGTCCTACATCTATAACAGTGTCCTACATCTATAACAGTGTCCTACATCTATAACACTGTCCTACATCTATAACAGTGTCCTACATCTATAACAGTGTCCTACATCTATAACAGTGTCCTACATCTATAACAGTGCCCTACATCTATAACACTGTCCTACATCTATAACAGTGTCCTACATCTATAACAGTGTCCTACATCTATAACACTGTCCTACATCTATAACAGTGTCCTACATCTATAACAGTGTCCTACATCTATAACAGTGCTCTACATCTATAACACTGTCCTACATCTATAACACTGTCCTACATCTATAACAGTGTCCTACATCTATAACAGTGTCCTACATCTATAACAGTGCCCTACATCTATAACACTGTCCTACATCTATAACAGTGTCCTACATCTATAACAGTGCTCTACATCTATAACAGTGCTCTACATCTATAACAGTGCCCTACATCTATAACAGTGTCCTACATCTATAACACTGTCCTACATCTATAACACTGTCCTACATCTATAACAGTGCTCTACATCTATAACACTGTTCTACATCTATAACAGTGCCCTACATCTATAACAGTGCCCTACATCTATAACAGTGCTCTACATCTATAACACTGTCCTACATCTATAACAGTGCCCTACATCTATAACAGTGCCCTACATCTATAACAGTGCCCTACATCTATAACAGTGCTCTACATCTATAACAGTGCCCTACATCTATAACAGTGTCCTACATCTATAACACTGTCCTACATCTATAACACTGTCCTACATCTATAACAGTGACCTACATCTATAACAGTGTCCTACATCTATAACAGTGCTCTACATCTATAACACTGTCCTACATCTATAACAGTGTCCTACATCTATAACAGTGTCCTACATCTATAACAGTGCCCTACATCTATAACACTGTCCTACATCTATAACAGTGTCCTACATCTATAACAGTGTCCTACATCTATAACAGTGCTCTACATCTATAACAGTGCCCTACATCTATAACAGTGCCCTACATCTATAACACTGTCCTACATCTATAACACTGTCCTACATCTATAACAGAGTCCTACATCTATAACAGTGTCCTACATCTATAACAGTGCTCTACATCTATAACAGTGTCCTACATCTATAACAGTGTCCTACATCTATAACAGTGTCCTACATCTATAACAGTGCTCTACATCTATAACAGTGTCCTACATCTATAACAGTGCCCTACATCTATAACAGTGTCCTACATCTATAACAGTGCCCTACATCTATAACAGTACCCTACATCTATAACAGTGCCCTACATCTATAATAGTGTCCTACATCTATAACAGTGCCCTACATCTATAACAGTGCTCTACATCTATAACAATGTCCTACATCTATAACAGTGCTCTACATCTATAACAGTGCCCTACATCTATAACAGTACCCTACATCTATAACAGTGCTCTACATCTATAACAATGTCCTACATCTATAACAGTGCTCTACATCTATAACAGTGTCCTACATCTATAACAGGGTCCTACATCTATAACAGGGTCCTACATCTATAACAGTGTCCTACATCTATAACAATGTCCTACATCTATAACAGTGCTCTACATCTATAACAGTGTCCTACATCTATAACAGTGTCCTACATCTATAACAGTGCCCTACATCTATAACAGGGTCCTACATCTATAACAGTGCCCTACATCTATAACAGTGTCCTACATCTATAACAGTGTCCTACATCTATAACAGTGCTCTACATCTATAACAGTGCCCTACATCTATAACAGTGCCCTACATCTATAACAGTGCCCTACATCTATAACAGTGTCCTACATCTATAACAGTGCTCTACATCTATAACAGTGCCCTACATCTATAACAGTGCCCTACATCTATAACAGTGCCCTACATCTATAACAGTGCCCTACATCTATAATGTTTCATGGGCAGTTGTTTATTACAGCTGGCAGCCATTTATTATTGTCACATTTTGATCTTATTTTTTGTAAATGTCATGTCTAGGCTCTGTCAATAAGACCGTACCCTTGTCATATAGGTCCCGCCCCAATATTTCCGTTGGGACGCAGTTAGCGCTTTTTCTGCACATCCTCCTTTTTAGGTAATGTCACACTTACTGAGCACCATAACTGCAGAACCAATATTATTTGTCAGTGTGACAAAGGGCCTGAAGCTGAGCTATGCAGAGCAACCTTCCGAAGATAAAGCATATTTACACGTGTGCGCTGTGATAGACGCACTATAACGGGTATTTAGCAGTGCACCGTTAGTGTATGTGACATGTTTTCCTCAGATACACTGACACCCAACAGGGTCATAGGCATGAGGACAAGGGCCCTGATTCAGACCCACTCGCAAGCGGGCGCACGTACGTTAGGCGTACGTACAAAAATATTTAAATTCAATGGCTCGCTCGTATTTTTGTTCGCATCTAAAATTCCTCCCTAAACTCTGACGACCCCTCCTCTAGCTAACGAGCGTGCGAAATAGCGAGCGTACATCCCCGAAATGGCTTGAAGGGAACGCACGCACAAGTATAAACCGGAAGTGGCCTTGTCAGATGTCGATTACCTGCTCCTTTATTCTGCCTACCTCCCTCAATCGTATCATGCCAATCAATGTATCAATTAGCTTAATTGTTTGTTTTTTTCAACACAATGCAAGAAACTTTACTCTTGTCCGTGTTTGTGTTTACCCGCAGAATACGTACGGATGAAACATTCGCTTTTATTGTTCAAAAAACATGTGAACCACAATTAAACAATTGTTCTATTGCTGTGGATCCCCGCATACTTCCCTGGGTTCATTTCTTTATTTAAATTAGCTTACGCATGTCACTGCATCAAGCCTATCATAACTCTCCAGAGATTTCTGGCCCTGTCGAACACATGACTCATACACTAACCAATAAAATTGCTCCTGTTAATTTCCAAAATACATTAGCCAATCAGAAATTTTTTACACACTTTATCAAAAATGATTTTTACGAAAAACACCATTGCCATCATGAGAGCCTCCGCATTCACCAGGCGCGAGCTGCTGGTGCTTACGGAGGTCATGGATCGCCGGATCACCAGCCAACCTCAACCCATGACCAACCGGCAGAAGCGCTCCGCGTATGCGGAGGCACGGTCCCGCCTGCGGTCCTTCGGCTCACGCCGCAACATCGGGCAGCTAGAGCGCAGGTGGTCCGACCTGCAACGGCGAACGCCCCGCTTGCTGGCATGCTTTCGCATGCATATCCTGGAAAGTAAGTGTTATGTATTGTGGTTTTAATGTTTGTGTTTGTGGGGCAAACTGCGTGTGCATGTTTTCCTGTCTGTCCTCTTTATTATTTGTACTCATATCTGCGTGTGCATGTTTTCCTGTCTGTCCTCTTTATTATTTGTACTCATATCTGCGTGTGCATGTTTTCCTGTCTGTCCTCTTTATTATTTGTACTCATATCTGCGTGTGCATGTTTTCCTGTCTGTCCTATTTATTATTTGTACTCATATCTGCGTGTGCATGTTTTCCTGTCTGTCCTCTTTATTATTTGTACTCATATCTGCGTGTGCATGTTTTCCTGTCTGTCCTATTTATTATTTGTACTCATATCTGCGTGTGCATGTTTTCCTGTCTGTCCTCTTTATTATTTGTACTCATATCTGCGTGTGCATGTTTTCCTGTCTGTCCTCTTTATTATTTGTACTCATATCTGCGTGTGCATGTTTTCCTGTCTGTCCTCTTTATTATTTGTACTCATATCTGCGTGTGCATGTTTTCCCTCTATTTCTGATTTATTCATTCTACTGCTATTTGGCTTATTTTTTTTTTTTTTTTTTTTTTTTAGTTTTGTTGCCCGGATTTGTCCATAAACTAACCGCAATTTCTTTGTCATATTTTAGGGGGACAGCCAAGACTCCGCCGTCACCGTCCGTCCAGACGGCGTTCCCGGCCACTATCCCCAACCCCCAGCCAACACTCCACCCCAAATCTTTCCCCTATTCCCCACTCCTCCCCATCCTTCCCAGACCCTCTCCCGGAAATGTCGGGCCTCCTTCCCCTCCGTCCCACTTCCCCCTCTCCTCCACCCACCCCTCTTCCAATTACCCCCTCCCCGGAGTCCATCATAACTCCTCCCCATTCTTTGGGGAATGACGGATCCTCCGAGGAGGATCATGGAGGCATTTCCGGAGCTCCCGTTTTGGCTCCCGGTATGTTTTTTTTTTTTTAAAGCACAAACAGTTTGTATGTAATCATGTGTCGTGCCTTTCTTCGTGTTTTTGTGGCTTGACTTTTGGTGATTTTGAAGGTTTGCCTTTACCTCTTCCTGGTGATTTCAACATACACATATCACACCTGTGGGAATTTGTACATAGGCCTTGTATTTTTGCCAGCCCCCCCCTTTTTTTTTTGTTTTTCGGTTTAGGAGTGATTTGGTTGTGTTTTTTTGTTTTTAATGTGGATTCCCTATTGTTGTATTAACCCACACACTTTTCTCACCCACAGAGGAACAGAGGCGTCGGCAAGAGGTGGCGGATTGTGTGGGGAAGATGCGGCAAAATGTCATCGGCATTCTGGTGGCCCTCGACCGGCTGTCTGGCCTCCTTCGGCAGTAGTTTTTTTATTTTTGTTATCTTTTCTAAATAAATTTATTCAGACAAATATACGTTGTGGCTCATTTTTAAAATCCAAAACCAAGATAGTTTAGCCTGACATAAGTAGACTGTTCCTGCAAGGATTTCCCTTTTTTAAAAGTTAGATTGTGTTTTGTCTTTGTATGTCAAACAGACCCAAGAAACACATAACAGTAACAATGTCATTTCCCTTTTTGGGTGTAGTGTCAATTACATATTTCTACATTTTACAGGTTCCTAGTTGGTGCGCAAGCTGCTTAGGCCAATCTTACAAATCCCAAGGTTGGGCCAGGCTTCCTTTTGGTGTGGGTTGGGAAGCTGAAAACATATTTCAGTTTAGCTCAACTGGCGTCAGTACTGGTTTACCCCTTAGTCAAATGTAACTTGTGTTAACCTGGTTACACTTGCTGTTAACGTCCCAAAAAAGGAAGACCATTTCACTCTCCAAACATTTATTCACAACATAACAGAGAAAACAAAGTGGTCACTCCCAAAAAAAGAACACAGTGATAAATTCAAATACAACACATACCAAGAAATAATTAAATAAAAACCAAAAATCAAGAACTGGTTGACGAAGGACCATGCCAACATGATTCCACAAACATGGCGTTGCGATATGGGTTCCAGAATATATGCCCAAAAGGACCAGATCCAGGTTTGGTAAGGGTAGCAGGAAGTAGTGAGCGTTGGAGTGCCAAAGATTATGTGAACAAACAGAAGATGGTGAGAAAAAAAAAACAAAATTAGATGTTCGCAAACAAACACAAACACATTAGGTATAAACACTGTAGTTTTGTTCAAACTTACCTAAAAAATCTGGCCACCACATCATCGCGTATGGCCCCCCACATACTGACCTTCGACCAACCTCGGGGGGGCCATCCTCAGGTAAGGCATCCTCTGGCTGCATTGGGACACCACTCCTTATGGCAATGTTGTGAAATATCCCACACAGGACCACAATTTTAGACACCATATCCGGCACATACATGAGCTCGCCACCAGAGCGGTGGAGGCATCTGAATCGGCCTTTTAAAAGGCCGATACAGCGCTCCACCACTTGCCTGGTGGCTGTAAGTGCGGAATTATACGCACTTTGTGGCCCTGGTGTGGGAGCCAAATAAGGAGTGAGCAGCCAGGACATGCAAGGGTATCCACTGTCTCCTGTGAAAAAAAATAGACCACATCAGGAACACTGTGTATCAAGCTTAACATTGTTATGTACTAAAGGTCTCCACTTACCCAGAAGCCACGCATCACCAGCTTGTAGGTTGGTTAATTTCTGCCATATCCCTGATTGCCGGATGACGAAGGAGTCATGAGCACTTCCGGGTAATTTAGCATTCAGGGACAGGATCTGGAGGGAGGCATCACATACCACCATTACATTCAGGGAGTGATAGTGTTTACGGTTTCGAAATATTGCCTCCAGCCGTGCTGGAGGCTGAAGTGGTATGTGAGTACCATCCACAACCCCTATGATGTGTTGGAAGCCAGCTATTTGGTAAAAATTGGCCTTGGCCACACTAAGGGCACCCATATCCAAAGGCATTTTAATAAAATGATGGAGGTGCTTGAAAAGTGCCTCCATCACTGCCCTCAGGATCCGGGAAAAGGAGGATTGGGAGATGCCCGCCACTATTCCCACCGTTGTTTGAAACGATCCTGAGGCACAGAAATGTAACACCGCCATAAATTGCGTCAGTGGTGGTATTGCTGTTGGACTGTCAATTTGCCGCTCAAGATCACTTTCTATTAATGAGAGAGTGTCTATGATGATTTTGGGAGGTAGACGGTAGCGTCTTAAAACCTCATCATCGGGCATTCCAAAAAGGGTGACACGTGTTCGAAATATCTGGGGCCTTGCATGCCTACGATGCCTACGCCTGGGACGAGTTTGAGGTTGGTCGTCTTCCGGGAGCAGGGCCAGAACAATTCGCCCCAGATCTACCTGAAATTCAAAGTTTACAATGTAAGGCTTTTGAGCCACCCCAAAAGTAACATAAAACAACTTAGCTTTCTGATACCATCCATAGCTGCTTACATGCCGGGGTATTGTCATGATACGTATAAACTGTAAAAAAGCCAAAAATGAGACATCAAAAATTTAGAGGGTGAATTTTTGTTTGTCAAATTGTTGCAAGCCAACACATAAAATAGGCGAAACACACATTTGGCCATCGATGAAAACGACATTGCACACCGTACGTCAAATAGGGTTCAAATGGAGCCCAAAAATGGAAAAGGGAAAAGCAAAACTGGTTTACATGATGAATAAGCCTCGAAAAATGCGTTAATTAGTTCGCAAATGCAAGTCACTACACCAACAGTCAAAAATGCGTTAATTAGTTCGCAAATGCAAGTCACTACACCAACAGTCAAAAATGCGTTAATTAGTTCGCAAATGCAAGAAAAAAAATGGACTTACCCAACTCGAATATATAAGATTTCCCTCAAAAAGGTCTTTGGGTCCGAAAGCCAAAACAAACTAAAAAAGATGAAATTAGTGTAAAAAACAAAATAGATAACCAAAAACCAGAAGTAGACACCAATTGGCCACAAATTAGACTGCATAAAACTTACCAAATCAGGAAAGGAAAGGATGGGGAAAAAAAGCAAAAAAATGCGAACGGAAAACCAAAACAACTGTAGCAAAACCAAAAAAAACCCAACTCTGCCAAATCCTCCAACCGCAAACAACCAAATCCAAACAACTTAACCGCCACCAATCCAACAACGCAACCTCGACTCCACACACACCAAGCCATAAATAGTGTTTATTTTCCCGCACAAATTAAGGATGAATCATAGGGACGCACAATCAATGATGCGGCCGCAAACTAAGGACGCATGTATAAATACGTCACGAAATCACATTTAATTTCTGGTTGATTTCATTCTGGAAGCAGAGACATGGCTTCAGACCAGGGAAACAATGGCCAAAAATCCGGCGGTAAGGCCTTCATGCATTTTGTCTCAATGATTCTTTTAAAACATAATATTGTGCAAGTTGTGAAGTGGCTAAATCTGCATATTTACCCAAATAGGTGAGGAGGATGACATGGAAGAGACTGCTGGCCCCAGTCAACCCGCCAAAGCTGCCAAAAAAAAAAGGCAGCCACATTTCACAAGCAAGGAGATGGAGGTTTTGATCCAGAAGTGCGTTGACATCCTGCCCCAGGCAGCCAGGAATATGAGCCAAAGCCAGAAGTGGAGAATGTGGGAGGAGGTCGCCGTTGCTGTCAATAGGGTGGGTGATTATGTTCGTCTAGCCCGGGATGTCAAACGGCGGTAAGTAAACACTTTCCCATCCTATAAACAAACCCCATTGTAAAAAAAAGGATAATGGTTCCAATTTCATTCCACAGATGGGCAGACTTCAAATATCGTCTCAAGCAAAAACTTGCCGACAGGGCTAGGCATGCAAGGGGGACAGGTGGGGGTCCCACCCCTGTGTCATTGGAGTTGACACACTTAGAAGAGCTGGCACAGGGGTGTGTGCAGGCTGTGGAGGTGTTTGGCGTGTCCAACATGGATACGGACATGCCAGACTTTGCGGCTCCTCATGTTGGCCAAGGTAAGTCTTGTGATGTCACCAACTCTGAAATGCTATTGTGCCAATATGTAGATTCTAATGTGAGTCTTTTCGCATTTTTCCTAACAGAGACAGAGGCGGATGAGTCTGCTCCAGAGGGGAGCCTTGGCCGCAGAATTTCTGCTGGCTCTGCAGGGGAGGAACCAGTACATCCGGCTGAGGACCCTGCAGAAGCCAGTCCAGGGCGTGCCCCCTCGCAGGCAGTGGGCCTCCTCACAGAACTCAATTTTAAATCGGATTTCCATACGGAGATTCTGCAGAGGATGGACGCCAGTCTGATACGGGTGGCTGAGGCCCTGGAGCAAAATGCTGCGGCCAACGTGACCATTGCTCAGGCCCTGGCGGAAAATACCAGGGCCAACATCCGCATCGCCGATGCCCTGGAGCAGCTCGTTCGCCAGCACATGGTGGAGCCGACCTCCCTTCCTGCCGGAACATCCGGATCCTCCACCTCTGGCACAACATCAGCCAATCCTCCAAATGTGCCTAGCCCTGTGCCTAGTCCAGAGGCCACAACATCTGCCTCTGGACAGGCCAGCCCGATGGCATCCCGGACCCGGTCTGGCGCCCACCCTCACCCAGCCAAACGGGCGAGAAAACGGTGACAGCAATGGCGACTTTTCCCACACTCCTTCTGTGCTTGGCTCATATTCCTTTCTGGTCAAAACTTCCCTCTCCTTTCTTGTGAAATGTTTTTAATTTTGGTATTTACGTTTATGTTACCAGTTATGGCTTTTTTTTTTTTTTTAACAAATATCTTTGCCACAAAAAAAAGCCAACAAAATATTAGGCCAATTTGTTTGTGTTTAAACAATAAATTTAAAACCAAAAACTGAGATTGTATTGTGACATTATTGTACAAATGGGTTACATTTAATCCTGGCCCTAAAGGCAAAAACTGACCCTCTTAAAAAAAAAAAAAGGCCTCTTTAAGGAACGTTTAAAAAATCACATAGCGATGCAAATTCCACAGTAAACCAAAAAAAAGGGGAGCTAATTAAAACATGATGACATTATTGTTACAATAGGCCATAACCAACAAATTGTGGCCAAAATAAAACACCAAAAATGTACGCTAATTGATTGTGTAATCATGACATTAGCAGCTCTGATTTCCACCTGCGTACGCTTTTGTGCTATCCCAATAAACTGCTTTCCAAACACATACCAAGCCGGTTTTCAATCCAACACTAATTACTTTACTGACCAGCCGCGATTAATCGCAGCACCATCGTTGAGTCCTGGGACGGAGGAGAAGGCCATCGCCAATGTGGTCGAGTAATCCTGACCCTAAGCTGTGCGAGCATTTTGAAGGGAAAGCGGATGTTCCAGTGACGTATGAGACGGTCCGAACACATTTGACGTTCGAAACTGCTAATGTATGTACGCCCCAAAAACGCCTCGCCACGCCTGCGTTTTTTCATCTCCACCCCCGTCAAGACCCAAAAACGCCCTGTTCTGTCAATCACATTTGACATGTCACTTCCTGTACGCTATTTTAGGAACGAGAGAAAAAAAACTCGCAATCTGCCGTACGCACATGCGCAGTGTAACACCGACGCATGCGCGGTTAGTCAACATCGGAATGCAACGAGCGTACTGTTGTTAACGTGCGGCTCTGAATGAGGGCCAATGTTACTAGCAGTGGTTTTGTTAGTGAAAAATGCATTTAATGTTCCATTTGATTTTAATAAATAAATAATAAATAAAAAGCGTCTATAATACAGCAGGTATAATATTCCTTATCACAAAGAATTAAAAGCAGCAAAGAAAAATAATTAGAATCCCTACACAGAATAATATAATGTATAAATAATCGGTAGAGAAAGCGCCAATCAGAAGCGGCTAGTGCTGGCGATCGTCCTTCTCGCTATCGTGTATTTCTGCCTTCAGGCACCCGCAATTTATAGGGCTGTTGACAGGCGTACTTATGTCTCTGTGCGTCTGCAACTATGTAAACATAACGACACTGTACTTGGCCTCCAGTAGACCACCCATTTCTTCCCCGTCCCACCCAGGGATGGACATCGGAAGCCCGGCATCGACTAGCCATTGCATCGCGACAATTCAATATTATAACCATCATGATGGTTATACTTGTGCCCAGAAATGGGGTGGAACCGGTGAGAAAGGGGGCGGGGCCTCGTGACTCACACTTCTACATCACTGTGGGGGGTTGTCCAGCACTCTCCGAGATGCGGGCTGCCCCCAGGCTCCGCCTACACTGTGGATAGATGCCGTGCGCATGTGCACTTCTGTACATCTATTCTCCTGCTGCCTACCCATGTTTTAGCTCTACTGTGGACACCCCTTTCGGGTGTCCGCAGCTGAACAAAACAGCCAGCCATTGGATGGGCCATGGAAAGCTGCATCCGATGGTTGGCAAGCATCGAATTCCCATTATTTGATGGAAAAAATACTTCCATCGGATCGGAAAAAATCAATGGTTGCTAACCATCGGCTTCCGATGTCTACCCCTAATCCCGCCTCTCCAGTTTTAAGCAACAGCGTCTGTCCTTTGCGAGCAAATCTGCGTAGACACATCGCGTGCAGTTTTATCTTGTGCGAATGCGCAATACATATTTGCGTCCAACTCAAAATTGGACTCCCAGGGCCTGATTCCGAGGCGCTCGCTATTTGCGAGAGCACGCTCTGAATCAGGGCGGGAAGGAATTTACATTTTTTTTCCTATCCGCTCGCAAAGCTGTGGGTGCCCATCCACAGCTAGTGCGAGCGGGCAAGAGATGGTCGCGATTATCGTGACCATTAGGCTTGCGAGGAGACCCTGTGGTAGGGTCTCAGGTCTCGCAAGCCCGAGTGGACTAATACAGCAGGAAGTAATACAGCAGGAAGTCCACTACTGACATCAGGAGTGATGTCACTAGGGCCGCCCACAAACGGCAGGTGTTCCTTTGGGAACGCCTCCGTTTGTTCAGCCACCTTCCCTCCCTGCCTACAAATCGGGGCGAGCTGTCGATCAACATCGACAGCCGCCCCGTTTTGTTGCGAGCCCCGGAGCGAGTGATTTCTCACGCCGCGCGTGCGCACTGGGTCACCATCTACCCGCTTGCGAGCGGGTCTGAATCAGGCCCTAAGTCTTTGTGTACATGTTAGTTGTTATATATGCAGATTAGTCGCCCCAAACGTACAGTGTGTATTATTTTTCTGCAAGCGTTACTCTACATCACAGAGCGCAATTCTCTAGGCGGGATGCATTCCGACAACCCACCTCGGCGTATAAGATTTGTTATTCCTAGATTTGATTACACTTATGGCATATATCAAGCAATACATCACATGCAAACAGTGACCTAATTCAAAAACTCATAAACACTATTCTGATAGCTCTAAGGGACGCCTGACAAGCAAACTGAAATTCTGATAATGAACCCTGGTAGCTGGGGAACAAATAAGAGACTCAGCCCTTCACATAAACCTCTATCTCTGACAGAATCGGAAATTTCAGCCAAGAATTCAGTCGCAAAACACAAAGTGACTCCCTTTCTAGTTTCTTTAGTAAACCATTACTTTTTTAATTATTATCAACCTTGTTACAGTGTGATAAATTGCTAATTACTTAATACCCTAATCAGCGTTCATTCTTTGCACAGATAAACTGTGACAGCGCCATTAATTTAAATAGTAATTTCACTTAATAGCCAGAGCGGCGCAGCAGATTTTTATGCAGCATTTTGTGAAGACTGCATCCATCACGGCGATATTCTGACATAAAGATGTCTGACATGCACTAACTCACTTAGGGAGAGCAGATGTTGGAGAGCAGAGTTTGGTCCTAATTCCCACAGTGCATCACTTCAGCCTCAATGAGCTCCAAATGCCGAGGCAGACGATTGTGCAAAACCGCACTGCGCAGCCTCTGACCCCCCCTAATTTATCACATGTACTCTAGCACTTGACTTTTGATCTCCAACATCAGAGGGGAATTTTCGCTCAACCACAACAAAAACAAAATAAGTTCAGGACCCGACAATAATTTCTTACATGCAAAAGTGAACGGCAAAATATCAGGTTTTTTTCTTTTTTGTTGCGATATAATTCTAACATAGAAATTTGCAGGCGCAGTTATATTATATATTGCCCGGTGCCAACTTCCAGTTGCATCTGTCAGCGCATGCCGCGTTGTGGTTTAAAAACGCAATAGGTTGGGCCTGGAATAGCGGGGAGCCCATAACATAGTGACTGCCATGAAGACGACAATCCTTTTGGGTGAGGCAGCGCCTATGGCTCTAACATGCCGGTCGGAAACATCTACTCTGCACAGATTACGCAAAAAAATGGGTCTTCAATGTGTGTTGTGCCCCCAAAATTCCCCCTCTCTACCATTTTGGACTATTCCATTTTTCCAAAATGTCTAGGAAATTCCTGAATTTTAGGGGAGATTCCCTGGGTCCTGGGAGAGAAGACAATCCTCCAGCATCCAGAAACGATGAAGCGTTTGGCTGTAAACTGCGTCATCATGGCCACGCCTCCTAATGTAAAATGCTGCAAATCACTGCTTTTTGTAGCTTGAGAATGGTCAGTAAGATACAGCAAAAAGGCACCAATAACTCCTAAATATCAGATATAGGAGACACAGTAGCAGTACATGCAGTAATAATGGTAGACGAAATCTGTATAGGATTGAGGATAGATAAGATTGATGGTTTCTGCAAGGTGTTTTTGTGTATGACAGCCTGGTTGGCTGAGTGAAGGGTTTGTGTCAGGTGGCCAGATCATCCTATAGGCAGAGGGATAGGAGGAGTTAAATGGAGGATATATAAGGAAGGGTTAGAGGGCAGCTCAGCCTCTTTTGCAGTGGAATTTCGGAAAGGCTAAGTATCACTTGCATATTTATTCCTATCCATTTACACCAACTGTCTCTATCACCATGTCTCGTCCTCGTCGCGATGCCCCCCCTCCCCGCAGGCTTGCTGAATTTGCTTGTCCCCTGCGCGCTGTGCCAGCCCGAATATCTCCCCCATCCTCCCCTTCCCAGATATTTATGTCTTCCCCGAGCGGCTCTGCCCCGCTTACCGTCGGCTCCCCAGCGGCTGCTGGGCCCGCTCCCTCATCTTCCTGCACGATTTGCCCAGGCGCGTCAGTATCTGGCCCGGCTGCATCCCCACCACGCCCCGGCGCCAGCTCTCCTTGCAGCATCACGGCCCCTGCTTCTCCGGCGCGTGACGCGCACGGACGTCCCCTTCCATGCACCCTCACTCCGGTCGGCAGCACGTCTCCTCTGGCGCCGCTGGGGTCCCCTACCATACCGGCTTTGTCCGCGGCTTCTGCGGGGGCTCTCGGCAGCGTCGCGGAAGTGCACGCGGCGTTCTCAGCTGGTCTGCCCCATGCAGTCAGCAAGGGTCACCTGACCTCAGCCCCGTCCTGGCCTTATGCGGGGTCCGGTGGGGGTATATACACCGCGGCTGTGACCTCCACCGCTCTGCTTACCAGCGGCCCAGCCGGCCTGGCCCATGCGGCGGGCCCGGCGGCCATCTTGCCTCAGGCGGCCATTTTAGGTGCGGGGTCTCCCTATTTCCCCGGCAC
This sequence comes from Taudactylus pleione, assembly GCA_031769625.1. Taxonomy (NCBI): domain Eukaryota; kingdom Metazoa; phylum Chordata; class Amphibia; order Anura; family Myobatrachidae; genus Taudactylus; species Taudactylus pleione. The sequence goes on along the minus strand of JAUIMM010001010.1, from coordinate 942,882 downwards.
CTTTTCACATTTTTCGGGGGGTTCAGTGCAGCGGTTAAGCTCCCCAACTTTGCCCGCAACTCCATTCGCTGGAGTATCATTTGGGCACATGGTGCCGGTTTCGATTCAACCCCCATGGTACACCCCAGCTGGCAACCAGGCACCATCCTTTAATGTGCCACCTCCTCTTTCTGTGGCTGGCCCTTCTTGGGGTCAGACTTCTTGGAGCTCAGGCGTAGCTCCTCCGATTTTGTCATCTTCTGTTGCTGTTCCTCCTGCCCACTTTTATTCTCCCCATTTCGCGACCCCTCCTTCGGCATATCCTCCTGCTTTTCAGCATGCGCAGTTTCAGTACCCGTACCTGCCAGCTTGGCAAGTTTACCCACCTGCAGCGGGTGCGGCTCTGCCTTTGCCCCCAGTTTCCTCGTTCAGCTCACACTCCGGCCAAACTTCCTCTGTTTTTCCCCCGCCCAGTTTGTCGCCTCCTCCGCGGGCGCCAGCCATTCCGCCTCCTAAGCCGGTCACCCTGTCCCTTCCCACCCCGGGGGTTTCCGGGTCCGTTTCTGCGGTGGCTCACACGTCTTCCTTAGTTCCAGGCCTTGAAGTATCTGATGGTCCAAGTGGTGAGGCGTCCGCAGTTCTTTCATTGCCTGCTTCGGGACAGGAAGATTCGGCACCGGTATCTGAAGCTGTGGCGCCGTCAAGGGAGAAGTCTGCTGAAGCGGGTCCGCTTCCATCTGGTTCTGGTGAGTATGAAACTCCTTTGTCTTCTTCTGACTCTTCTTCTTCTTCATCCCACTCTTCTGGTTCCCCCGCTCGCCCCCGTAAAATTGCTAGACTGGTTGCGCGGCGGCTGGCGAAAAAGTCAGGCGGCGAGTCTAGGAGATCTGATGAGTCAGGGGCAAAAGCGCAGGAAGCAGGGGCAGATACAGTGCATTGCGCGAATACTGCGGTGCTACGAGGCTTGCGAAAAAGTGTAAAAGGCAAAATTCGCAAAGGGAAATTTGTAGACCTGTTTTCACTCACTGATGACATGAGGAAGGGCTTGGTGCAGGCTAAAAATCGGGAGGCATAGGAGAAGATGCTTTTTGCAACTTTAATACGTGGTTGAAAGGCATGCTCATATTTGCGACATGTTATTTGGAGACCAGGGCGCAGGAGCACGTTAACATTCTCAGGTATCTATTTTTAGTGCTCGACATGTTCGTCAGGTCTCGTAACTTGGCATGGCGTGAATATGATTCACAATTTAGGAAAAAACATGACGGTTCTTTAGTTATTCCTTTCGGGGTTAAGGATGTTGAAGTCTGGTTAGAGGTCTCTCAACAGCGTCGGCCTCCGTTGGACGGTGCGCCTCCTCGGAAAAGCTATGCTGCCAACAGACAGGGGTCGGCAGGAGTGGGGAGAGGAAAATGCTTTGCCTACAACGACTCCAAATGTACTAGGGGGTCGGGGTGTCGTTTTCGCCACTCCTGTCGTCTCTGCGGAGGTGAGCATCCGGCCAAGGACTGTCGACGTGGGGCAGGAGGTATTTCCCAGGACCGTGCTGAGGGCCCCAAGAGTGCTAGTTAAGGCTTGTTCTCCAGTCCTTTAGATTCTCTTATTAGATGGTTACATTTATACCCATGTAGAGAGGATGCACTTTTTCTTTACAAAGGTTTTTCAGTAGGTTTTCGTTTACCCATTGACAGGCAGTTGATTGTTAGGGCATCCCAGAATTTGCGCTCTGCCAGGGATTTTCCAGGGGAATTGAGGGTTAAGGTGTGTGCGGAGGTTTTGCTGGGGAGGATGGAGGGTCCTTTTCCTTGTCCTCCCTTGCATAATCTCTGTATTTCTCCGGTTGGCGTAGTTCCTAAAAAAGTGCCGGGCAAGTTTCGGTTGATTCAGCATCTTTCATACCCGCAGGGAGGTTCTGTTAATGATGCCATACCAGAGAATTGTCGTAGGGTCGTTTACCAATCATTTGACGATACCTTGAATTTAGTTCGTAGTTTTGGACATGGCGCTTTGTTGGCTAAATTAGATATAGAATCAGCTTTTCGTTTATTACCAATGCATCCTGAGGCCATGAGATTTCTGGGTTTTAGGTTAGATTCGGGCTATTTTGTAGATAAGTGTTTACCTATGGGCTGCGCGGTTTCCTGTGCCTATTTTGAGAAATTCAGCTCCTTTCTTCAGTGGTGTCTCCATGCCGGGACCGGACAAACGGGCATAGCACACTATTTAGATGATTTTCTCTTTATGGGTCCAGGAAGAAGTGACGTTTGTGCTGACCTCCTTTTTTCTGCGCAGTCCTTATTTAGAGTTTTAGGTGTTCCCGTTGCGAACGAGAAGACAGAGGGTCCGTCTGTTTGTTTATCTTATTTGGGAATTGAGATAGATACGATAGAGGGCTGTTGTAGACTTCCCATGGATAAGGTTGAGAAGCTGCGTGGTCTTATTGAGGTCTGCTTGGCAGAGGATTCAGTAAGGTTACGTAGAGTTCAGTCTCTCCTCGGCTCTTTAAATTTTGCTTGCCGTATTATTCCTGTGGGTAGGGTCTTTTGTAGAATATTGGAGAGGGCAACAGCTGGCGTGGTTCGGCCGCATCACTACATTCGCCTGTCCGCGGAGATAAAGGAGGATCTTCGCATGTGGAATAGATTTTTGATACACTTTAATGGTGAACGCATCTGGCCTTCGCCTCCATTAGCGAACAGTTCGTTGCAACTTTTTACGGATGCGGCCGGATCATCTGGTTTTGGGGCCTTTTTCAATGGGGAATGGTGCGCGGCTCCATGGCCGATAGCTTGGCGTGAAGAGGGTTTGACGGATAACTTGTTGCTGCTGGAACTTTTTCCAATTGTCGTATCAGTTGAACTTTGGTCCGTGCGACTGAGCAATTGTCATGTAGTATTTTGGTGCGACAATTTGGGTGTGGTTCATGCCATCAACAATCAGCGTTCGTCTTCGCATTTTGTTTTACGTTTGCTCAGACATTTAGTTTTGCGCTGCTTGGAGTTTAATATTAGATTCAGGGCAAAGCATGTGCCAGGGGTGTGTAATGACATTGCAGACGCGCTGTCCCGATTTCAATTTGATCGCTTCCGGGCGCTGGTGCCGTCGGCTTCTAACGTTGGTTTGGTCTGCCCCTCGTTTGTGTGGCAGATTATCAGGCCGGCTTAGAAGGTTTGGCGTTAAAGTCGCTTGCTCCATCGACTTTCCGGGCTTACTCAGCCGCTTGGCGGGATTGGTGCACGCATTGTGCTCTCCCAGACGTGGAGGGTAAGTCTCCGGAACAGTTGATTTCATCTTTTGTTTGGTTTCGTTATCAGCAGGGCAGATCTAGAGCGTTTATAGGTTCCGCGCTTGCTGGTATCTCCTTTTTCTGTAAATTAAAAGGTTTGCATGACCCCACCAAGGCTTTCGTGTTAGTGAAGGCTTTGAGGGGTTGGGCTAAGGGGTCGCCAGCTCGTTCAGACTCTCGCCGGCCAGTCGATTTGCAGCTTTTGTCCGGCTTGTTGACTTCAATGGGAAGGATAGCGGTTGATTTGTATGAAACTTTTCTTTTTAGGCTTGCTTTTGCGGTAGCATTTTTTGGGGCGTTTCGGGTTAGCGAGGTAGTGTCTACCAATAAAACTTCCACAGTTTCTGGTCTTTTGTTAAAAGACATTGTTTTTCGTGACTCAGCGATACTTTGCAAGCTGCGTTTCTCCAAAACAGATCAAACAGGCAGGGGGAAATGGGTTACTCTGCATAAGAATAGGGATTTAGACATCTGTCCAGTTCAGTTAGCTGCCAGGTTTATGGGGTTACGTCCTAGTGGGGGTGCGCAGTGGCTAATTCATGCGGATGGCACTCCTCTGACCAAGTTTCAATTTGCAGCGGTTTTTAAGAAATGTTTGTTAGAATTGGGTTTGAATCCGTCAGAGTATGGCACGCATTCTTTTCGTATTGGCGCTGCTACTTGTGCGGCCCTCTCAGGGGCGTCTGTGCAGGACATTCAGAAGGTGGGGCGCTGGAAGTCAGCTGCATATAAAAAGTACGTGCGATGCGATAAGGTATAGGGGCGCACCCTGCGTTAACCCGAAAACGTTGCTTACCCGCCAATTGGTCAACGGTTAGCGTTGAGCAATTGGGGGTGTGAAGGGATTTTTAATTTTTCCTCCCGTTAGCCATGATTTGACCCATTTGGTTCACGGGCAGGTTTTTTGGTTTTTCTTCTTCACTCGGGTTCCTGTTTTCCCCAGTTCTGCATCCCTGCTAGTCAGTTGCTATGTGTTACTAAAGTTGTGTCCGTTTGGAATTGGGTTTGGTGCGGTTCTCACGGTTAGGTTCTCTCTTTTTCCACAGCATTGACGGAAGAAGAGGGGCAGGTGTGGCTTCTTGGTCACTCATATATTTTTTGGGCGGAAAAATATGTGTTGTCCCAAAAACAGGTTTTGTGGCCTCGCAGGTTTAGAGTGCGTTGGATTGGTGTAAGGGGCTTGCGTGTGGCATCTGTGTTGGCACTGATAGTTTCATCAGTGGCTAAGTGGGGAGTTCCGAATATATTGGTTTTACATGTTGGTGGCAATGATGTGGGCCAGTTGAAAGGTGTGGAGCTGATTGTCAGGATTCGTGAAGTGATGGACGAGATACGTTTGCAGTGGCCCAATATTCGGATTGTATGGTCTGAAATGATGCCTCGTTTGACATGGAGGGGAGTGCGCAAGTATGGTGCTTTGGAGAGAGCACGTAAGAAAGCGAATGTTGCAATTGCCAAGCATGTGGAAAAAATTGGAGGAATTTTGGTGAGTCATGGCTTTTTGGTTGGTGATATTGGGAAGTTCCTTCGTCATGATGGTGTGCATTTGAATGCTGTGGGGACCAGTTTGTTTGTGAAGGATTTATTCTCATTTTTGGTGTAGTTTTTGGGTGGCGGGCCAGTCTTTCCTTAGGGCCTGGCTTTGGCGGGAGTTCGCTGCAACTCAGTGGCTTTAGGTGGCGTAAGACAACTTTGTGGGGGCACTGTCCCTCATTGCCCCTGGCAAATTTGTCCTTCTCTTTGCGGGGGGACCCGGGTGCTGTTTTAGTGCGAAAGCACCTCGGATTGGCCCAGGAGGGAAGTGAGACTCTTGCATCGTTAGTACGTCTTGAAGGGGGGTCGTTTAGTCGTCCTCCGAGTATTGAGCAAGGTGAAAGCTAGAACTGAGTTGCAGCGTCTCTTGGCCACCCTGGTTAGGTTGATTGAATTTAATTTATAAATAAAAAGCTGTGACCTTTTTTAGCCAAGCTCTGGTGTCCGTGTCTTTATTTATTTGTAACTTAAGTTAAGTAAGCTAATCAGGTGTTAAAGTATTGTAAAGCAGTAAACCAATACAGATCTTAGAGGAACTTTGCAATTCAGTGTTATTCTGTCATACTACTGACTGACCATTTCATCTCGCCATAGCCCCCTGCATCTCACCCCAACCCCCTGCATCTCTCCACAGCCCCCTGCATCTCTCCACAGCCCCCTGCATCTCACCGCAGCCCCCTGCATCTCACCGCAGCCCCCTGCATCTCACCCCAACCCCCTGCATCTCTCCACAGCCCCCTGCATCTCTCCACAGCCCCCTGCATCTCACCGCAGCCCCCTGCATCTCACCCCAACCCCTTGCATCTCACCGCAGCCCCCTGCATCTCTCCACAGCCCCCTGCATCTCTCCACAGCCTCCTGCATCTTACCCCAACACCCTGCATCTCACCGCAGCCCCCTGCATCTCACCACAGCCCCCTACATCTCACCACAGCACTATGCATCACACCACAGTCCCCTGCATCTCACCACAGCCTCCTGCATCTCACCACAGCCCCCTGCATCTCACCACAGCCCCCTGCATTTCACCACAGCCCCCTACATCTCACCACAGCACTATGCATCACACCACAGTCCCTTGCATCTCACCACAGCCTCCTGCATCTCACCACAGCCCACTGCATTTCACCACAGCCCCTTGTATCTCACCACAGCCCCCTGCATCTCACCACAGTCCTCTGCATCACATTAAAGCCCTCTGCATCTCACAACAGCCTCCTACTACTCACTATTTCCCCTGCATCTCACCACGGCCTCCTGCATCTCACCACAGCCCCCTGCATCTCACCACGGCCTCCTGCATCTCACCACAGCCCCCTGCATCTCACCACAGCCCCCTGCATCTCACCACAGCCCCCTGCATCTCATCACAGTCCTCTGCATCACATTACAGCCCTCTGCATCTCACAACAGCCTCCTACTTGTCACTATTTCCCCTGCATTTCACCACAGCATCCTAAATTTCACCCCCACAGCTGCTGGCTGGGGCCCAGCCCCTGGGATATGCTGGGAAGGGCAGTAGGATCATGCATGGGATATTTGTATTGCAGCTACCATAAGCATTATCAAGCAGCATGTCCCTGTGGCTGGGGCACCTGTGCATATTTCTGCAGCCTCCATGTGCACTTCTCCTCGGCTGCCAAACATGGAGATAAGTAATGCCCTCTTTGCACAATGTACCCTGTATTTAACCCGAGTGTGGCTGAGCAGGAACATCATACTGGAGAGGGAGCACTTCACAGTGGAGGAGTGGTGGCCGGAGTCCGCCTGCTGGTTCAGTGTAGGGATGAACATTGGAATCCGATGGTGACTAACAATCAAAGTTTTTTTTCAATGGTAGTGCATTTACCATGTGATGGTGGCTGTCCTATGTTTGCCACCATCAATTGGAAATCATTTGATGATATTTATATGGTTGTTTTAATTCTTGATAGATATGCCTCTCCTGGCTCCTTTCTGGTTACTGTATCTGTATCAGGGCATCTTCATGGGTTCGTTGGAGGCTGTCTCTCACTCTGTCTGCCTCAGACATGACTCTGCTCAGTCCCTGAAACCCTCCCCTGTTTAGGCTGCTGCTAAGCAACAGGGCATAAAGCACTGATTGGCTCAGTTTCAGATGCTGTTTTGCTGTTTCAGCACCACGGACAGCTCCGGTGATGCAACATTTCTGTGACTGTTTCACTAAAATAGTCACTGCTCGGCTCCCTTTTGTTGCAGGTGAATATACCTTAACCTCGGACATATATTGATTCAGGGGCTGAAGCCGGGTGAGCACTGTGCCCGTTGACATAGTGTAAAATCCCTCTGTGCACACCCAGAACACTAAAATGCAAACCTGCAGATTTTCGCCATTCAGCTTGTCTCCAGCGGCTTAGTCTTGGATGAGCGGAGCAGGGGTTGTCCTGAGGGAAGCCTAGTACAGACACAGGACATAGGAAAGCTGTATCAGCTGAGGGTGATCATGGGTAATCGCAACTACCAGATGATGATGATGCTTGTGGTTGGTATGCGAACGCTCCGCTGGCACCGATTGGTGCTCGCTATGGAATATACTATTGAAAGTGTAGGAAAGTGATTTTTGATTGTTTGTTTTTTCTGTGTAGGAAAGATGGGGAACTGTTCTTGTTGTATCTGGGAGATTTCCGAAGATTAAGGGGCCTATGTATCAAAGCTTGATGTGAGATAAAATTGTGAAATATATATCACCAACCAATCAGCTCCAAACTATCATTTCTTAAACACAGCCTGCAAAATGTAAGTTAGAAGCTGATTGGTTGGTGATATATATCTCACAATTTTATCTCACATCAAGCTTTGATACATACGCCCCTATATGTCTAATAACAAATGCGGTGTTTGCGTGTAAAGGAAAAGGTTTATAACAGGGATGCAAATGGGTTGTAACTTGTTGTCTGTGGCATGGACCTAGTAGAAAAGGGGCACACGTGCTGCAATTGCAGCACAAAACTCACCCCTGATTGTCGCTCTGCATATCGCCGATCATGTGCTCTATAAGTAACACTTTGCACCTTACTCAGTATCTATCAGCCATTTAATATCACAAATGACTTGAGCCCTCCAGCAACAGCCAGGGTGCAACCAATGATATTGTCTCGCTAAGACCACGAATGTCCCCAAAATACAATGTTATATTGTCAAACCTCAAATCCTCAGGAGATTCCAGGAGAAAATATATTGCAACAGCAAAAAAAAAAAGAAAAAAAAAAAAAGAAATCTGTTTTCATGAAATCCTGCCAACAATTATTTAATGTGCATGGCAGGAGCGGAGGAATGCATACACACAGCTGGCTGATGAACTACTAATTCAATAAATCTGTAAAACCAATGGTTTACAGCGAGCATTAGAATTAAACTGCATAAGCTCTCTAGCCTGCACATAAGCTTTGCAGAATATTAAGCCAATGTCTAATATAGACCACTTTACACACGTTGGCTGGAAGGCTTGTTCTGCAGGTATTGCTGATGTGGGAACAGCAGGTTTTACAATGTAGGCATTGGGATAAATAGGATAATAAAAGCAAAGAGGTTTTTTTTTTTCTTTAGCTGTCCTTGTTCCAGATCGTTGTACATATGTCATAAAGATAACTGGGGCAGAAATAGAACGTGTCCAGCTGTCCTCACCGGTAGATCCCTCTAAAGTCAATACCAGGCACTCAAATACTGTGCAATACGCAGTCTTTGGGCCTGATTCATAACCGATCGCAACTGCGATTACGCACGCAGCCGGCCGATTGCTGTGTTCGGCGCATGCATCGCAGTGGGCGAGCGCAAAGACTTCGCTGCAATCTGCGCAGATCCATCTCAGTGTGATTGACAGGAAGTGACCATTTGTGGGTGTGACGGGGGGGGGGGGAGGGACAGCGAAACACAGGCGTGCCAGTGCGTTTGAACGCCGTTACAGGGGCGTGCATAAATTAGCCACTGTGATGCCATAAGCAGCTTGGGCTTTCACTGCGTGCACTGAGTAAGGTCAGACGTTATGCAAGTGTGCGTGAGGCTGCGATGGTACCGATGTTACCGATGGTTTTGCAGTCTTGCGAAGGATTACGGATGTGTGTAAGGTACAGGGGGCGTCCTTATTTTAGGCTGCGTATGGTATTGCGATTGCAAACATTAGCATATTTTTGCAGTGAGACTGCGTGCGTAATTGCAATAACGATCCGTAATGAATCAGGCCCTTTATTCGCAGCGATGTGCTCAAATGTGCAAAAGCCACAGGAGGCGTCTCGTATAAAAATACGCTCACTTCTGGCTGCGTCTGAAGACAATGCATTGGATCAAGCTGTGCGACCGTGGTCATCTGAGTAACTCTCAGATGAAATCGCGCTTCCGGGACCAGTAAAGCTGCGTCTGAGGATGCAGCCACTGGCTTTGGCACGCCCAGAAAACGTGTCCGACGTGCCCTGTTTTCTGGAACGCTGCCCGTTGCCGCCCCCAAATGGCTGCATCATTTTGATTGTGCTGCGGCTCTTGGGGCACTGTGAGCGACAGCGCACAAACAGATCTGCGCATGTGCAATGCGGCTCAGGCACGCGCGGATCTGTAACCATCGGAGATGTATCTGTACGTTAAATATTAAACTAGGCCCATTGTCCTGACTTCTGGTTATGTACCAGGGTGAGGCTCGCTCTGCAGACGCATCTATGTCGGCGTTATTATTACATGAAGTACAAATGCAGCCGCGTCTTGATTTTTTCTAGCAAACTGCGCAGATGCCGACATCCGCAACAGAGAGCAGCCACGAGCACAGTCAGACGCATTTCACCCATTTCTCACTGATGGCTGAATGGGTGTTACAGGGGGAAAGCTGGGTGGCGGCAGGGCGTTTGTATCTCGTTGGCGTGTTGTGGGCGCAGTCAGAGACACAGCCTATTCTGAGCTGAGCGTATGACCCGTGCATGGCATTTTCAGTGGCATCATCTGCACCTGGCGTGGAGTAGGTGTAAGCACCGTTACTAGCGATCGACGCATCCGGATCAGACTAGGGGTGGATTTGCGCATAGGACGTCCAATTTCTGGAGGCAAAATTGCAAATGCGTTACATGCAACTGAGATCCAGGCACAGGTCAGAACATACAGGTGTTCCTAGCCTATACATGCGTTCCTAGCCTATACATGCGTTCCTAGTCTATACATGCGTTCCTAGCCTATACATGCGTTCCTAGTCTATACATGCGTTCCTAGCCTATACATGCGTTCCTAGTCTATACAAGTGTTCCTAGTCTATACAGGTGTTCCTAGCCTATACATGCGTTCCTAGTCTATACATGCGTTCCTAGCCTATACAGGTGTTCCTAGCCTATACATGCGTTCCTAGCCTATACATGCAATCCTAGCCTATACATGCGTTCCTAGTCTATACATGCGTTCCTAGCCTATACATGCGTTCCTAGTCTATACATGCGTTCCTAGCCTATACAGGTGTTCCTAGTCTATACAGGTGTTCCTAGCCTATACATGCGTTCCTAGCCTATACATGCGTTCCTAGTCTATACATGCGTTCCTAGTCTATACATGTGTTCCTAGCCTATACATGTGTTCCTAGCCTATACATGTGTTCCTAGCCTATACAGGTGTTCCTAGCCTATACAGGTGTTCCTAGTCTATACATGCGTTCCTAGCCTATACAGGTGTTCCTAGTCTATACATGCGTTCCTAGTCTATACATGCGTTCCTAGTCTATACATGCGTTCCTAGTCTATACATGCGTTCCTAGTCTATACATGCGTTCCTAGTCTATACATGCGTTCCTAGTCTATACATGCGTTCCTAGTCTATACATGCGTTCCTAGTCTATACATGCGTTCCTAGCCTATACAGGTGTTCCTAGTCTATACATGCGTTCCTAGTCTATACATGCGTTCCTAGTCTATACATGCGTTCCTAGCCTATACAGGTGTTCCTAGTCTATACATGCGTTCCTAGCCTATACAGGTGTTCCTAGTCTATACATGCGTTCCTAGTCTATACATGCGTTCCTAGTCTATACATGCGTTCCTAGTCTATACATGCGTTCCTAGTCTATACATGCGTTCCTAGTCTATACATGCGTTCCTAGTCTATACATGCGTTCCTAGCCTATACAGGTGTTCCTAGTCTATACATGCGTTCCTAGTCTATACATGCGTTCCTAGTCTATACATGCGTTCCTAGTCTATACATGCGTTCCTAGTCTATACATGTGTTTCTAGTCTATCAGTGCAGACATTCTGGGCTTTATTCAGAGGCGACCGCACGGCCGCCTCGATGTTTGTCTAGTGCGCATGCGCATGAGGGAGCTGGCTCCTTCGTGCGCATGCGTGAGACCTGCTACGACCGACAGCGCCGGTCGTAGCGGGTCTCTTTCCAAAGGGGGCGAGCTGTCGATGCTGATTGACAGCTCGCCCCGTTTGGAAGGCGGGCCGGGGGAGTGGCAGCCCAAACGGAGGCGTTCCCATGGGAACGCCTGCCGTTTCGGGGAGGCCCCACTGACATCACTAGTGATGTCAGTGGAGAGCTTCCGGATCTGACAGACCCTACCCTAGGGTCTCGTCCTAAGCCCCGATGGTCGTGATGGTCAATGACCATCGCGACCATCACCCTAGCGGTCGTTAGAGCTGTGGGTGTTAACCCACAGCCTAACGACCAAAACAGAGGCGGCCGGTCAGGATGCAAGCGGCCGCCCAGTTTCTGAGCGACCGCTTGCATCCTCCGACCGCCTCTGAATGAGGGCCTCTTTATGGTTTGAAAGTTGGGACTATATAAATAAAATTACAAATGATTCTGTATGTACTGTATTTTATTAATCAGAATTTGCACCGTTCCTGCTAATGTATTATGTGAGAAAGGCTCCAAGCAGAGAACTGCTGAGCAAAGAGCGGAGGGACCTGCTGCTTCAGATCATTTCTCTCCTTACAAACCTTTGCCAGTGATTGGTGCATATCCCTATTATTGTGGGGCCTATTCATTAACCGATAATGGCCCGGTAACCATGCGGAAACGCATATTTAGGTTGCCGGGTTATTCATCATCAGGGGACCCAAATGGACCCCCTTATATTCAGCTAACTCCGAAAACTGGAGTTTGCTTCCGAGAACAAGCGCCATCGTAAGAGTTTGGGCGTCTATCTGCAGAGTGCTGTGAGAGGGATCCAATGATCCCTCCCAGCAACCCACACGGCGAGAGCATCCTTCTGTGCATGTGCAGAATGACACCAGAGGGACTTCTGGGTCTTAGACACGAAAGTCCCTCATTAGCATAGGACCGCTCTTACCAAGACAGTGGCTCTTTGCACGTTCCTTCATGTATACCGGTGTTACCAACACCAGCATGCATGCGAAGAGCAGCGGGATACATATTCCGAATGTGATGTGTCATGCATCCCGCCCCCAAAGCTGCTGTCATGGAACTGCGCAAAGTGGCGTCATACGGAAGATATAGCAGGTGAGCGGCACACTGGCATTTATTAACCTTCTGACACTGTGCCATCATCACCTGTATCTTCACTTTCATTCAATCATACAATAATTAGAGATGTGCGCCGACCCCCGTGTTTTGGTTTGGGACCTGGATCTCCCCTGGTTTTGGATCTGGATTTTTTCCAAAAAATGATATAAACAGCTAAAACCACATAATTTGGGCCTGTTTTTGTTCCTACAGTATTATTAACCTTAATAACAATCATTTCTAGGCATTTTTAACCACCTCACAATATTGATTTCACTATTTTTCACCAATATTGGGCCTGATTCAGAGCCGCTCGTAAGTGGGCGCTCGTTCGTTCCGAGCGATGTTTGCACAACTGCGCATGCGTACGGATCGTAATACGCATGCGCGAAACCAGTCAGAGCGGCTGAAAATCGTTTGTTCGCTAAATAGCGAATGCCTGCTATTTTGAGTGAAAGGAGGAGGCGTATGTGGGTGGTAACAGGGGAAGGTGCTTGAAAACGGGGAGTGGAGATCCGAACACAGGCGTGCTTAAAGGTCAAAACGGGCGTTTTAAGGGTGTGCATAATTAATACAGCAGCGTCATTGACCACGTCACTGGGTTATTTTATAGTCAGAACTGCTCGCAAGATTGCGGAAGGAAAAACCAACCACAAGAATAGCAAGCAGTTCATACGCTGGTCGATGTACTCGATTAATCTAATAGCGGACATGACGTAGGATGCGAGCGGCCAGGGGGCGTAGTTTTCCAAAAAACTACCGCATGTTTTGTTCGCTCGTTCAGACCTAGAGGCGTGAACAGACCGCAAAGAGCGAACGGTTCATTTGAATAGCCACCCCTGTTTTCTGAACGAGCAAGCGCAAATAGCGTCCGGGTCTGAATCAGGCCCATTGGCCAAAGGCTGCAGCGAGCTGGCTGGCTAAAGTAAGCAACAGAGCAGTGGCACAAACGCACGGCAGTTTAAATTAATATAGGACATCTATGATACATTACCACACAGCAGTGGCAGACAGGATGGCAGTATAATAAACTATAATAATGTCAGTCGGCAATGCCCCAAATTGTGCCAAATGTAAAGGAAAGAGGTGCAAGATGGCATTGTCCCTCCCACCCACTCTTATGTGGGATAGTATAAAGGACATGCACAGTGTAACAAACCAAGCACTTTAGCCACTAGGACTGACACTTTCGTGGCTGAACTCCTTGGTTTGTATGGGCCCCCACAAAACATTTTTTGGAAGGACTACCTTCAATTATTAAGGAGGATGATGATGAGGGTGTTGGTGGTGGAGATTGCATGTGCTGGTCCAAACTGCTGGTAGCTGATACTGGACTGCTTGTTATTAATTTACAAATTATAATTTTGTTAAACAAATTGCATGAACTCGCTGCAAATGACGTAACAGGGAGGAGGTGCCTAGATGGTTAACGTCCCTTCCTCTGCTAACTTTGGCTTTACAAATGGAATAGATGCCTTCACAACTGTTGTCAGAATTTAGATTAAAATAATTCCACACCGAAGACGTTGCTTTTCTGGCTTTCTTTTTATCATGAGCAAGAACTGCTGCCACTGATGGCTGATTTACGCAAACAACATCCTCATCCTCATCATCAACATCCTCATTAGCGTCAGATAGGACACAAACTTCCCCCTCATCCTCCTTTTGCACTTCCTCCACACTATCATCCTCATTTTTTATTATTTCACCATCTAATACTAGCACAGCCGTCATGGCGTCAGTGATCCGCTGTGAAACTTGGTGACAGCTGTTATACTTACTTCCTCTATCAAAGGACTGTTTAAAAGTAAAATGTTTTTTTAAATTAGTATAGTAGTAGTCTTCTTGGTCCTTTTCTGGGATGAAGATCCACCCCCAGCAGCAGCAGTAGGCGTAGCACTCAAGGATCCTACAGAGGAATCACGGATAGGAGATGAGTCAGTCATGCTTACAGTATGAAATTGGATGTAGGACTACTTCCGATCACAAATGAGGATGTTGATGATGATGCAGGTGTTGGTGGTGGAGATTGCAGGTGCTTGGATCCAGATAGAAGGGAGCAGCTAGGTGACACTGGACTGATTGTTGTTTGTTTTTTTGTCCCCAAAGTTTTAGAATTTGAAATACCCTTTCTAATTTGATGAATGCGCTGCAAGTGACGTAACAGGGAGGAGGTTCCAAGATGGTTAAGGTCCTTACCTCTACTCACTGTTACTTGGCAATGGTTACAAACGGCTTGGCAAAGGTTGTCCAGATTTGGGTGGAAATAATTCCATACAATGGAAGTGGATTTTTTGGTCCTTTGTCCAGGCATGGCAACAATGGGATTTTTCCCAACATGGGCAACAACTGTTGCCTGATTTACAGTTTTTACACAAACATCCTCGCCATCAACATCCTCATCATCCTTGTTAAAGCCAACTACATAAATATCCTCCTCATCCTCCTCGAGCAATTCCACAGAAGCATCCCTGATTTCTACGTCAGCATGCTGACTTGTGCTGCTCATCCCCACATTTGCAGAGGGCACATAAATGGTGGAAGGAGGATCCTCTTCAAGTACAGTATTAGAAAGGTCAGGCTCACACATGGCAACTGCGGACACACTTGGACTCTCCTCTGGGATTTGTGATTTTTCGGAGCACATAGTTGGTTCTGGTGTCTTACTCGTCTTAACAATTTTAATTTTTTTGTACCTCTCCTACAAGCAGAGGGGCTTAAATCATCACTAGAACCACCAGTCATAAATAATAAAGGCCAAGGCCTTATCCTTTCCTTGCCACTTCGTGTAGTGAATGGCATATTGCCAATTTTTTGTTTCTCTAAAGCCGACTCAGCTTTAGATTTTTTTTCTTTAACAGGGTAAAAGTTGATTTTTTTTAGCCTGGCTTTTTGGCCTGACTTACATCGGCCTTCATAGATGACGTTGATGGCCTTGCATCGTCATCATGACTGCTGGCGGCAGCTACAAGACTGGTATGTGGATCCTGCTCTCCTGTCATGTGACTGTCCTCCATACTCACTGTGGTCTTACAGCAGTGTCACCAAGCAATTATAGTGCAGCTAAGTTGCGGCTAACGCACACAACCGGCCATTCACACAAAAAAATGTTGTTGTTTTTTCACTGGTGGTGTGGCTAACACGCACACACAAAAAATTGTTTTTATTTTTTACACTGGGGATGAAGAGCACCCTTGATGGACAGAGCACCCCCTGAACAACACAGCATAACAGCCATCCGCTATGGACTACAGCCAGCCCCTATGGACAGGACAACAGCCAACCCCTATATGGATTAATATGAACAACAGCCAGCCAGCCCCTATGTACAACAGTCAGCCAGCCCCTATGGACAGGACAACAGCCAGCCAGCCCCTATGGACAACAATCAGCCAGCCGCTATGGACAGGACAACAGCCAGCCCCTATGGACAACAGTCAGCCAGCCCCTATGGACAGGACAACAGCCAGCCCCTATGGACAACAGCCTGCCAGCCCCGATGGACAACAATCAGCCAGCCCCTATGGACGGTACAACAGCCAGCCCTAAGCTATGGATTGGACAACAGCCATCCAGCCCCTATGGACAACAGCCAGCTAGCCCCACAATTATTATGCACAATAGCACAGCACAGCTCCCAGCTCCCTCCTTCTTCACTCTCCACAGCCGGAATGAAAAATGGCGGCGATCGAAAACCCACGAGAATCCAACAGCGGGATGGTGACATTTTTCCTCGTTTTGAGATCCGAGTTAGACGCGAAAACCCGAGCTGAATCGGATCTGACTCGGATCTGCTAGGTTCAGGTGGGTTCGGTTCTCAGGGAACCGAACCCGCTCATTTCTAACAATAATCACAATAAATCACTGCAAATTGTCCTCACTGACACATCACTCGTCTCCTGATATACTCTGTGCAGCAGGGGAATCTGTATAACTCTCAGGGCCCCATTTATCAACGAACCCAAATACCAGTGGCATATTCTGTTTAGTATCGCAGTGATACAAATGGAGAGGCCACTGGTGCATTCATCTTTACTTACCTCACCGGCAAGGTCCAGCGACATCCTCCTCACCGGCAAGGTCCAGCGACATCCTCCTCACCGGCAAGGTCCAGCGACATCCTCCTCACCGGTAAGGTCCAGCGACATCCTTCTCACCGGCAAGGTCCAGCGACGTCCTCCTCACCGGCAAGGTCCAGCGACGTCCTCCTCACCGGCAAGGTCCAGCGACGTCCTCCTCACCGGCAAGGTCCAGAGACCTCCTCCTCACCGGCAAGGTCCAGAGACATCCTCCTCACCGGCAAGGTCCAGCAGCATCCTCCTCACCGGCAAGGTCCAGCGACATCCTCCTCACCGGCAAGGTCCAGCGACATCCTCCTCACCGGCAAGGTCCAGAGACATCCTCCTCACCGGCAAGGTCCAGAGACATCCTCCTCACCGGCAAGGTCCAGCAACATCCTCCTCACTGGCAAGGTCCAGCGACATTCTCCTCACCGGCAAGGTTCAGAGACATCCTCCTCACCGGCAAGGTCCAGAGACATCCTCCTCACCGGCAAGGTCCAGAGACATCCTCCTCACCGGCACGGTCCTCCACTCAGCTGCTTGTTAAATATTGAAAGGATGACATAACCCCTTTAGCGAGTGCTACAGCGGTTATGTATCATTGTTAAATGGGGCCCTTATTATGTGGCTTCCTGCTGCCTTCATTCCCTTCCTCTATTCCCCTCCTTACATTATGTCACTGTCCCTGTCACATATAGCCCTGTCGACACTAACACATCATTAATATCCTGATATACTCTGTGCTGCTGGGGACCCTGCTCCTCCCACTATATAACTCTCAGTCTGTGACTTCCTGCTGCCCCCATTCCCCTCCTCACATCATGTCACTGCCCCAGTCACATGCAGCCCTGTCCTCACATCACTCATCTCCTGATACTAATATAGGCTCCATTTATTATCAATACTAATTACTGGCAGCATATTTTGTTTAGTATCACAGTAATATCTCCAAATATGCTGCCGGTATATAACATTACTTACCTGCCCGGCGAGGGCCAGCGGCGCCCTCATCATTCACTGTGTCCTCTGCCCAGCCTACAGTTGCCAGCAACAGGTTGTTCATTAATGCACACGCACAACGGCCGTCTGTGCAGGTGACTGTTGTTTGTTTATTAGAGAGCGCAGGGGACAATTATTGAAGATGTAGAGTGCTACTGCGCAGGCTCCATATTACTCCTTTAGAGAGGCTTCATTCCCTGTACCAAGATGGCCGCCGAGACTACTACTGTGCATGTGCAGAGCCATCTTGTTCACAGTGTTACAGCACCACAGTGTTAGATGTAAGTTTTCCACTTAGCTCCTTGAGACCTGAGAGATCCAGTGATCCTGCACTGCAACCCGGTACCTGCCTACACTGACTCACCGGCTGGAGAGTTGTATGACACCCCACTCCTCTCAAGCTCCGCTCCATCCAACCTGTGTGTATAACAGTGAGTACGGCTGTATCTCATGTATCACCAATAAACCTCTCCACTGGTAAAGTAGCTGGGCTGTTCTTAGTCTCAGGGCATCCGCTGGTGTGTACAGAAATTCTGCGACATCATCAAAACTGTACACATATATTTCTATTTCTAACAACTACCCCTTTAGTGAGTGCTATGGGGGATTTGTTTTGTTCTTAAATGGAATCCTGTGTGTGACTTGTAGAATTGACTAGAGCAAGATATATATAATAGTTGGTGAAGTGGAACGGTGTATAACCCAGGGGTAGGCAACACGTTGCACTCCAGCTGCTGTGGAACTACATATCCCAACATGCCCTGTTAAGCCGGGTACACACTGAGACGACGGGCATTCGTTCCGACATCAGAAGGAATGCCCTTGAACGAGGATTGCCCGTCCACACTTCAACGAGTTAATGAAGGATGGAACGATCACTGTCCTACATTAACATACCACAGGTCGCTAGTGATGTCATCAGGTTTTATATGCAGCGCGTCAAACCCGACGACATCGCATGTGACCGCGCATATTGAGCGTACACACTGAGCAATGCAGGCGATTTGTCACCACGAAACAGCAAATCGCCACGACATCGCTCCAGTGTGGACCCAGCTTTACACTTCTGTTGTAAGATCCTGCTAAAACAAGGCAAGGCATGCTGGAACGTGTAGTTCCACAGCAGCTAGCGTGTCACACATTGCCTACCCCTGTGTAACCCATCCTGTGACATTCATATCCCACCCAGCAGCCACCGATTGCACTGCATGTTATACTATATATGTTCTCCTGTGTAACCCATCCTGTGACATCCATATCCCACCCAGCACCCACCGATTGCACTGCATGTTATACTATATATGTTCCCCTGTGTAACCCATCCTGTGACATCCATATCCCACCCAGCAGCCACCGATTGCACTGCATGTTATACTATATATGTTCCCCTGTGTAACCCATCCTGTGACATTCATATCCCAACCAGCAGCCACCGATTGTACTGCATGTTATACTATATATGTTCCCCTGTGTAACCCATCCTGTGACATTCATATCCCACCCAGCAGCCACCGATTGCACTGCGTGTTATACTATATATGTTCCCCTGTGTAACCCATCCTGTGACATTCATATCCCACCCAGCAGCCACCGATTGCACTGCGTGTTATACTATATATGTTCCCCTGTGTAACCCATCCTGTGACATTCATATCCCACCCAGCAGCCACCGATTGCACTGCGTGTTATACTATATATGTTCCCCTGTGTAACCCATCCTGTGACACCCATATCCCACCCAGCAGCCACCGATTGCACTGCATGTGATACTATATATGTTCCCCTGTGTAACCCATCCTGTGACATTCATATCCCACCCAGCAGCCACCGATTGCACTGTATGTTATACTATATATGTTCTCCTGTGTAACCCATCCTGTGACATCCATATCCCACCCAGCAGCCACCGATTGCACTGTATGTTATACTATATATGTTCTCCTGTGTAACCCATCCTGTGACATCCATATCCCACCCAGCAGCCACCGATTGCACTGCATGTTATACTATATATGTTCCCCTGTGTAACCCATCCTGTGATATCCATATCCCACCCAGCAGCCACCGATTGCACTGCATGTTATACTATATATGTTCCCCTGTGTAACCCATCCTGTGACATTCATATCCCACCCAGCACCCACCGATTGCACTGTATGTTATACTATACATGTTCCCCTGTGTAACCCATCCTGTGACATCCATATCCCACCCAGCAGCCACCGATTGCACTGCATGTTATACTATATATGTTCTCCTGTGTAACCCATCCTGTGATATCCATATCCCACCCAGCAGCCACCGATTGCACTGCATGTTATACTATATATGTTCCCCTGTGTAACCCATCCTGTGACATCCATATCCCACCCAGCAGCCACCGATTGCACTGCATGTGATACTATATATGTTCCCCTGTGTAACCCATCCTGTGACATTCATATCCCACCCAGCAGCCACCGATTGCACTGCATGTTATACTATATATGTTCTCCTGTGTAACCCATCCTGTGATATCCATATCCCACCCAGCAGCCACCGATTGTACTGCAAGTTATACTATATATGTTCTCCTGTGTAACCCATCCTGTGACATCCATATCCCACCCAGCACCCACCGATTGCACTGCAAGTTATACTATATATGTTCCCCTGTGTAACCCATCCTGTGACATCCATATCCCACCCAGCACCCACCGATTGCACTGCATGTTATACTATATATGTTCTCCTGTGTAACCCATCCTGTGACATCCATATCCCACCCAGCAGCCACCGATTGCACTGCATGTTAGACTATATATGTTCCCCTGTGTAACCCATCCTGTGACATTCATATCCCACCCAGCAGCCACCGATTGCACTGCATGGGATACTATATATGTTCCCCTGTGTAACCCATCCTGTGACATTCATATCCCACCCAGCAGCCACCGATTGCACTGCATGGGATACTATATATGTTCCCCTGTGTAACCCATCCTGTGACATTCATATCCCACCCAGCAGCCACCGATTGCAATGCATGTTATACTATATATGTTCCCCTGTGTAACCCATCCTGTGACATTCATATCCCACCCAGCACCCACCGATTGCACTGCATGTTATACTATATATGTTCCCCTGTGTAACCCATCCTGTGACATCCATATCCCACCCAGCAGCCACCGATTGCACTGTATGTTATACTATATCTGTTCTCCTGTGTAACCCATCCTGTGACATCCATATCCCACCCAGCAGCCACCGATTGCACTGTATGTTATACTATATATGTTCTCCTGTGTAACCCATCCTGTGACATCCATATCCCACCCAGCAGCCACCGATTGCACTGCATGTTATACTATATATGTTCCCCTGTGTAACCCATCCTGTGATATCCATATCCCACCCAGCAGCCACCGATTGCACTGCATGTTATACTATATATGTTCCCCTGTGTAACCCATCCTGTGACATTCATATCCCACCCAGCACCCACCGATTGCACTGTATGTTATACTATACATGTTCCCCTGTGTAACCCATCCTGTGACATCCATATCCCACCCAGCAGCCACCGATTGCACTGCATGTTATACTATATATGTTCTCCTGTGTAACCCATCCTGTGATATCCATATCCCACCCAGCAGCCACCGATTGCACTGCATGTTATACTATATATGTTCCCCTGTGTAACCCATCCTGTGACATTCATATCCCACCCAGCAGCCACCGATTGCACTGCATGGGATACTATATATGTTCCCCTGTGTAACCCATCCTGTGACATTCATATCCCACCCAGCAGCCACCGATTGCACTGCATGTTATACTATATATGTTCCCCTGTGTAACCCATCCTGTGACATTCATATCCCACCCAGCAGCCACCGATTGCACTGCAAGTTATACTATATATGTTCCCCTGTGTAACCCATCCTGTGACATTCATATCCCACCCAGCAGCCACCGATTGCACTGCATGTTATACTATATATGTTCCCCTGTGTAACCCATCCTGTGACATCCATATCCCACCCAGCACCCACCGATTGCACTGCATGTTATACTATATATGTTCCCCTGTGTAACCCATCCTGTGATATCCATATCCCACCCAGCAGCCACCGATTGCACTGCATGTTATACTATATATGTTCCCCTGTGTAACCCATCCTGTGACATTCATATCCCACCCAGCACCCACCGATTGCACTGTATGTTATACTATACATGTTCCCCTGTGTAACCCATCCTGTGACATCCATATCCCACCCAGCAGCCACCGATTGCACTGCATGTTATACTATATATGTTCTCCTGTGTAACCCATCCTGTGATATCCATATCCCACCCAGCAGCCACCGATTGCACTGCATGTTATACTATATATGTTCCCCTGTGTAACCCATCCTGTGACATTCATATCCCACCCAGCAGCCACCGATTGCACTGCATGGGATACTATATATGTTCCCCTGTGTAACCCATCCTGTGACATTCATATCCCACCCAGCAGCCACCGATTGCACTGCATGTTATACTATATATGTTCCCCTGTGTAACCCATCCTGTGACATTCATATCCCACCCAGCAGCCTCCGATTGCACTGCAAGTTATACTATATATGTTCCCCTGTGTAACCCATCCTGTGACATTCATATCCCACCCAGCAGCCACCGATTGCACTGCATGTTATACTATATATGTTCCCCTGTGTAATCCATCCTGTGACATCCATATCCCACCCAGCACCCACCGATTGCACTGCATGTTAGACTATATATGTTCTCCTGTGTAACCCATCCTGTGACATCCATATCCCACCCAGCACCCACCGATTGCACTGCATGTTAGACTATATATGTTCCCCTGTGTAACCCATCCTGTGACATCCATATCCCACCCAGCACCCACCGATTGCACTGCATGTTATACTATATATGTTCTCCTGTGTAACCCATCCTGTGACATCCATATCCCACCCAGCAGCCACCGATTGCACTGCATGTTAGACTATATATGTTCCCCTGTGTAACCCATCCTGTGACATCCATATCCCACCCAGCAGCCACCGATTGCACTGCATGGGATACTATATATGTTCCCCTGTGTAACCCATCCTGTGACATTCATATCCCACCCAGCAGCCACCGATTGCACTGCATGTGATACTATATATGTTCCCCTGTGTAACCCATCCTGTGACATTCATATCCCACCCAGCAGCCACCGATTGCACTGCATGTTATACTATATATGTTCCCCTGTGTAACCCATCCTGTGACATTCATATCCCACCCAGCAGCCACCGATTGCACTGCAAGTTATACTATATATGTTCCCCTGTGTAACCCATCCTGTGACATTCATATCCCACCCAGCAGCCACCGTTTGCACTGCAATTTATACTATATATGTTCCCCTGTGTAACCCATCCTGTGACATCCATATCCCACCCAGCAGCCACCGATTGCACTGCATGTTATACTATATATGTTCTCCTGTGTAACCCATCCTGTGACATTCATATCCCACCCAGCAGCCACCGATTGCACTGCATGTTATACTATATATGTTCTCCTGTGTAACCTATCCTGTGACATCCATATCCCACCCAGCAGCCACCGATTGCAATGCATGTTATACTATATATGTTCCCCTGTGTAACCCATCCTGTGACATTCATATCCCACCCAGCAGCCACCGATTGCACTGCATGTTATACTATATATGTTCCCCTGTGTAACCCATCCTGTGACATCCATATCCCACCCAGCAGCCACCGATTGCACTGTATGTTATACTATATCTGTTCTCCTGTGTAACCCATCCTGTGACATCCATATCCCACCCAGCAGCCACCGATTGCACTGTATGTTATACTATATATGTTCTCCTGTGTAACCCATCCTGTGACATCCATATCCCACCCAGCAGCCACCGATTGCACTGCATGTTATACTATATATGTTCCCCTGTGTAACCCATCCTGTGATATCCATATCCCACCCAGCAGCCACCGATTGCACTGCATGTTATACTATATATGTTCCCCTGTGTAACCCATCCTGTGACATTCATATCCCACCCAGCACCCACCGATTGCACTGTATGTTATACTATACATGTTCCCCTGTGTAACCCATCCTGTGACATCCATATCCCACCCAGCAGCCACCGATTGCACTGCATGTTATACTATATATGTTCTCCTGTGTAACCCATCCTGTGATATCCATATCCCACCCAGCAGCCACCGATTGCACTGCATGTTATACTATATATGTTCCCCTGTGTAACCCATCCTGTGACATCCATATCCCACCCAGCACCCACCGATTGCACTGCATGTTATACTATATATGTTCTCCTGTGTAACCCATCCTGTGACATCCATATCCCACCCAGCACCCACCGATTGCACTGCATGTTAGACTATATATGTTCCCCTGTGTAACCCATCCTGTGACATCCATATCCCACCCAGCACCCACCGATTGCACTGCATGTTATACTATATATGTTCTCCTGTGTAACCCATCCTGTGACATCCATATCCCACCCAGCAGCCACCGATTGCACTGCATGTTAGACTATATATGTTCCCCTGTGTAACCCATCCTGTGACATCCATATCCCACCCAGCAGCCACCGATTGCACTGCATGGGATACTATATATGTTCCCCTGTGTAACCCATCCTGTGACATTCATATCCCACCCAGCAGCCACCGATTGCACTGCATGTGATACTATATATGTTCCCCTGTGTAACCCATCCTGTGACATTCATATCCCACCCAGCAGCCACCGATTGCACTGCATGTTATACTATATATGTTCCCCTGTGTAACCCATCCTGTGACATTCATATCCCACCCAGCAGCCACCGATTGCACTGCAAGTTATACTATATATGTTCCCCTGTGTAACCAATCCTGTGACATTCATATCCCACCCAGCAGCCACCGTTTGCACTGCAAGTTATACTATATATGTTCCCCTGTGTAACCCATCCTGTGACATCCATATCCCACCCAGCAGCCACCGATTGCACTGCATGTTATACTATATATGTTCCCCTGTGTAACCCATCCTGTGACATCCATATCCCACCCAGCAGCCACCGATTGCACTGCGTGTTATACTATATATGTTCCCCTGTGTAACCCATCCTGTGACATTCATATCGCACCCAGCAGCCACCGATTGCACTGCGTGTTATACTATATATGTTCCCCTGTGTAACCCATCCTGTGACATTCATATCCCACCCAGCAGCCACCGATTGCACTGCGTGTGATACTATATATGTTCCCCTGTGTAACTCATCCTGTGACATCCATATCCCACCCAGCAGCCACCGATTGCACTGCATGTGATACTATATATGTTCCCCTGTGTAACCCATCCTGTGACATTCATATCCCACCCAGCAGCCACCGATTGCACTGCATGTTATACTATATATGTTCCCCTGTGTAACCCATCCTGTGACATTCATATCCCACCCAGCAGCCACCGATTGCACTGCATGTTATACTATATATGTTCCCCTGTGTAACCCATCCTGTGACATCCATATCCCACCCAGCAGCCACCGATTGCACTGCATGTGATACTATATATGTTCCCCTGTGTAACCCATCCTGTGATATCCATATCCCACCCAGCAGCCACCGATTGCACTGCATGTGATACTATATATGTTCCCCTGTGTAACCCATCCTGTGACATCCATATCCCACCCAGCAGCCACCGATTGCACTGCATGTGATACTATATATGTTCCCCTGTGTAACCCATCCTGTGACATTCATATCCCACCCAGCAGCCACCGATTGCACTGCATGTTATACTATATATGTTCCCCTGTGTAACCCATCCTGTGACATTCATATCCCACCCAGCAGCCACCGATTGCACTGCATGTGATACTATATATGTTCCCCTGTGTAACCCATCCTGTGACATTCATATCCCACCCAGCAGCCACCGATTGCACTGCATGTGATACTATATATGTTCCCCTGTGTAACCCATCCTGTGACATTCATATCCCACCCAGCAGCCACCGATTGCACTGCATGTTATACTATATATATTCTCCTGTGTAACCCATCCTGTGACATTCATATCCCACCCAGCAGCCACCGATTGCACTGCATGTTATACTATATATGTTCTCCTGTGTAACCCATCCTGTGACATTCATATCCCACCCAGCAGCCACCGATTGCACTGCATGTTATACTATATATGTTCTCCTGTGTAACCCATCCTGTGACATCCATATCCCACCCAGCAGCCACCGATTGCACTGCATGTTATACTATATATGTTCCCCTGTGTAACCCATCCTGTGACATTCATATCCCACCCAGCAGCCACCGATTGCACTGCATGTTATACTATATATGTTCCTCTGTGTAACCCATCCTGTGACATCCATATCCCACCCAGCAGCCACCGATTGCACTGCATGTTATACTATATACGTTCTCCTGTGTAACCCATCCTGTGACATCCATATCCCACCCAGCAGCCACCGATTGCACTGCATGTTATACTATATATGTTCCCCTGTGTAACCCATCCTGTGACATCCATATCCCACCCAGCAGCCACCGATTGCACTGCATGTTATACTATATATGTTCTCCTGTGTAACCCATCCTGTGACATTCATATCCCACCCAGCAGCCACCGATTGCACTGCATGTTATACTATATATGTTCTCCTGTGTAACCCATCCTGTGACATTCATATCCCACCCAGCAGCCACCGATTGCACTGCATGTTATACTATATATGTTCCCCTGTGTAACCCATCCTGTGACATCCATATCCCACCCAGCACCCACCGATTGCACTGTATGTTATACTATATATGTTCCCCTGTGTAACCCATCCTGTGACATTCATATCCCACCCAGCAGCCACCGATTGCACTGCATGTTATACTATATATGTTCTCCTGTGTAACCCATCCTGTGACATCCATATCCCACCCAGCAGCCACCGATTGCACTGCATGTTATACTATATATGTTCCCCTGTGTAACCCATCCTGTGACATCCATATCCCACCCAGCACCCACCGATTGCACTGTATGTTATACTATATATGTTCCCCTGTGTAACCCATCCTGTGACATTCATATCCCACCCAGCAGCCACCGATTGCACTGCATGTTATACTATATATGTTCTCCTGTGTAACCCATCCTGTGACATTCATATCCCACCCAGCAGCCACCGATTGCACTGCGTGTTATACTATATATGTTCCCCTGTGTAACCCATCCTGTGACATCCATATCCCACCCAGCACCCACCGATTGCACTGCATGTTATACTATATATGTTCCCCTGTGTAACCCATCCTGTGATATCCATATCCCACCCAGCAGCCACCGATTACACTGCATGTTTTACTATATATGTTCCCCTGTGTAACCCATCCTGTGACATTCATATCCCACCCAGCAGCCACCGATTGCACTGCATGTTATACTATATATGTTCCCCTGTGTAACCCATCCTGTGACATTCATATCCCACCCAGCAGCCACCGATTACACTGCATGTTAGACTATATATGTTCCCCTGTGTAACCCATCCTGTGACATCCATATCCCACCCAGCAGCCACCGATTACACTGCATGTTAGACTATATATGTTCCCCTGTGTAACCCATCCTGTGACATTCATATCCCACCCACCAGCCACCGACTGCACTGCATGTTATACTATATATGTTCTCCTGTGTAACCCATCCTGTGACATTCATATCCCACCCAGCACCCACCGATTGCACTGCATGTTATACTATATATGTTCCACTGTGTAACCCGTCCTGTGTCGAAGCTGGAATTTTGCGAATGGCCGTCTAAGCGCCATTTTAGATAAAATCACACTTTAGTACATGTGGCGATATTACTATTAGCATCATGCGATTGCATCTGTGACCATCGCCATGGGTGCTCTGGATAAAGTGTGTATATTATTATAATTCCCCTAAAGGATATATTTCAGAAATGGCTGTACAGTATGTCAAAATTGGATTGCATTAGCTAAACAGAGCAAATGGCCACGTGACAACTAGCCTGTGTAGACAAGCTTCATAGACATAACGTCTGCTCTCACTCCAGGTAGCCCTGCTCGAATACAGCAAGAGGGTCATTTATAGCACCTTACATTAGCAGGCTTCCTACAATAAAATACCTTCAAAGCCAAGAGTGTTATCTGAGGTTTGGGTCTTGTAGCTGTGCTAATTTGCATCCACACAGGCCCTGGGAGAACAAAGACCAGTATTTTGGAGCCTGAAAAGGGTGGGGGCTGCTGGGGCATGAGCGAGTCATGGAACTATAAGGCTCAGCATTCCACACTGCTGGGTGTTCACTTAGTTTAAGTGAGATTTAAGTGCACCATTTCTCATACACACATTAATACGCACAATTGCGCTGTTAACTAGTCGCATATTAGCGAATGGATAAGATTCTGTATGAAAACGCTGTTTATTAGCTTCATGCGCACGCATCTGCCCCAAGTTAACTAGCGTCTTTACATCACACCCCGCATACTTACACATTATATATTCACATAAAAGGTTTAATAAGCTTTAAAGTATAAGATTTAAGTTTGTTCATTTAGCATAAATGCTGTGAAATAAAGATTATTTGGTAACTAAGGTTTTATACATGATAAGTAAGCCATGATTGGTATTGTACTGATGCGTACTCTTTCAACAGTATTCCGGTACCATCGGTGTGGAGATCGCATCATGCATTCTCAACTTATGGACCGCAGAGACTTCAAGCAACAAAATGTGCATTATATGACCAACTGTTAGGATTTGCATGAGGCCCCCAGTTGTTAGAGGCTGGATCGTGTCTATTTGAATCAACCTGTTAAATGCCTTGTAACATATGCCCTCTCCTTTAGGACCAATGGTATTAGCAACAAACTTCTCTATTGTGTTGTTTATTTCTGGGGGGAATAAATATGTGCGCTCTGACCCTGGGTTCCTAGTCTTTGTCCTGAATGCTGATTGACGGGGGGTTTCTTGCTGATGCCTAACATCTGGACCAGAGAGCGCTGCGTATGTATAATTGTACTTGGGTCTGTATAATCTCTTTGCGCTAAGATTATATGAGGATCATAGCGTGTAACTGCTGTACTTTTACTTGAATAATACTTTGTGCTTTGGAACCACAGATTCTAGGTCTGGAGTCTTTATTTACCGTATGACTGCGTACGCAAAATAGCGTCATCCTTAGAGGTTTATAGGTAGGATATTAGAAGGTATAGCCAGGGGTATATAGAGGTTCAAAGGCAGTATCGTTACCTGTGACATTCATTCCCACCCAGCAGCCACCGATTGCACTGCGTGTTACACTATATATGTTGAATAGACTTTTGAGATAAATGTGTTACATATTTTCAGCACTATGATAAAGCTCACCTATAATATGTCAGGGTACCTGGTGCCGTGTGACTATTACAATGCGCGAGGGGCGCTATGAATAGAGAATAGTATGACAGGCAGGAAACCCTGAATATATGATTATGTTCATTGGCGTGGCGGAATACTAAGCACGCTGCAGGGTCCCCTGACACCTGTATTACTCTCCTACACAGCTCATCTGCCCAGGGAGAGCTCTAAAACGCAAGTGCTGCCCCAGCAGTTCTGCTCCTCCAGCAGCTGTTAATTCAACTCCATTTATAAAATACATATTGACAAAGACAACTGATCTGGGACAAAGGAGATTTGATTTGGTGTGAGAAAGTCAATTCAATGTTATTTTGTTAAAGGGCTGCTGTCGGCAAATAAGTCTTTATAAAACAAAGTACAGTACTGTATGGAGGTATTCAGAACAATAATCATTATATTGAGAGGCACCGTACTGCGCTCGTAACTAAAATGAGGAGCTGCCGTCTGCAGAAAGTATCCGGCCTATCATAACGGTTTTATGCTGCTAATAACCTGTTAGGGAGTTTGTCGCCTTATCCAGAGATGTAGAAAAGTTAATATACTTTAACTTTGTGATTACATTTATATAAGGAAAATACTTTTGGTTTTTCCCCACCTCAGAGTATTTTGAGAGGAGTACAGTACCTTTTGCTACCAATAGACGGCGCTGTTGGAGTTGCTATATATAGAAAATATTTATCCAACGGCTAAAATTCAGGACATCGCCGGATACAGTGACACCTGCAGGCGATTCGTAGCGCACCAATGGTACAGTGTCATATGTGACTGCCCAATAACCTCTTTATACTTACATGACGGTGTCCCTTGAGCTATGTACACTTCACCTGTGACCAATGGAGGCAATGCTCATTAATAATATAAAAAATTGTCAAATTAATTTAGAATACATTTTCAGCGCAACACAACTCATGTCATATCATTTGCTGAACATTATTAATGTATACACCTTTACCAATGTAGCGCCTAGAAGGTCGTCTGCCATCTTGGAAAGGAACTTGATGCCTCCCTATAGGAACCAATATAGACTATGCACAATAGCGCTCTCCAACATCACCAAGGTTGGTGTCCATGTATAAGGGGTGTGGTCAGTGATCAGAGGGGGTGTGGCCAGACACTACAGAGGCGCGGCTAAGCATTAGAGAGTGCATAGTCTGGGACCCTTTTTCTTTACCAATATAATAAGAACGCTGGGTCAGTCTGTTTGTTCCAAATTGGAGCAAAAACTACTGAACTAATTTCCATGAAAGCTGCATATTGTGTAGTGGAAACTCCTAGATATAACCTGCACTTTGTTTCCTCTTTATCCGTCAAGTTAAAGCTGAACAATAACAAAAACAGAATTTATTGGCATCATCAATGCAAGAGATAGGTGTGTGTGACGCCAAGGTGGTGGCCGGTAAAAAGTGGTGCTTTGGGCTTGCGGTCACTTGATTAGAATAGGCCACATAGCAGTCAGGCCCCGCCCCTTTAGCACCCAACGTCATGACGTTGGGCGCATGAAGTCATTACGGCGCGTGTAGGGGGCGGGGCTGGCAGCAACCGGTAAGTGCAGCGTCCTGAGGAAGCTCCAGATCAGCTGCACACACTCCAGTAACGATCGCACACCCCTAGTTACAGCCCTGATGATAATGGACTAGACTGAAAACAGCAATGCACTGTAGTGAGTGCATCATAGTTCTGAGAATGCAGTATAATGTTACATATGTATAATAATTAAACACATGTTGGTGATCCTGTGTACAGTATATGCGCACTAGCTGATGTACCAGCACCCGGTTTAACCCGGGTAGACCTTATTTTCACTTGTGTTATACCATCTTTACTTACATGCTGAGTTTATGTTATGCCTCTGGTGTGAAGGAGCGAGCTAGTATCAAGATTATGTAAGCTAAGTTTTTTCAGTCCTTAGCAGTGGTGACCCCAGAGGTGAGGCTGCAGCACATCCAATATTCAAATAGAGCAGCCAACCAACTGCCACCCCAAATGCTGCCAAACATCGCCGGCCAAGACTCACTGGCAGTTGGTGTGGCTCCCCTATCTGAATACTGGACTCTGCTATAGCCCCACCTCTGAAGCCGCCACTCCACCCAGACAATGAGCTTACAGACCGGCAGCACTTGGGACGTGTTGCTTTGTTCCCCCAATCTACTTGGTCAAGAGAAAACATTTTACAACTTTTCACCACCTTAAATGTTCGAATTTTGAAAAGTCCCTGCTTAGTGGGTGTCTACATCATGGAAGGAATATACTCCATGAAATTCATGTTTCTAGGTCCAGGGGTTTGGGCTGGGATTGATGAGTGAGTCAGTCAGGACATTTGTTTTTATAGATATAGATTAATGCCCTGTACAGGTGATAGGGGACCCCGGTACTGACCGACCAGTGTCTAAAACTCAATGAGAACAACATTAAGTCTGGTAAAGGTGTAATACAGCCATTGTAAACACAATTCACATCTCTAAGCTCTTACACCTGGGGTGACTTAGTTATCGGTTAGTGAATGACTGCAGAGTTAACGCGCCATTCCCATCGCTGGCAGGAACTGTGCCCATTATGCTGAAGCCCACAGGCGGTAGGAGGAGGGGGCAGGGGTGTGACGTGACCGCCCCCTGTGATTGGCAGGAGGGTGAATCTTAGTGTAGTCTCTATAGAAGTGAACCCAGCCCCAATGTTCATCCATGGTTCTGCTCCACCAGGTAACTGACCCTCCACTAGAGTTACTATGTATAACTCCAGAGCACCGTCTGGTACCTGACCCCTAGAGGAGAGGGTGGGGACCTCAGGCAGGGGGGCCCACCGGAGATTTTCCCTGTACCCCTGCGGGCCAGACTGACCCTGCATAATTGAGTAACTCCATACATTGCAATGTGAGAGTATTGGCTAACCTGTGGATCTCCTGTACATCGCTCCGTTGTCTCCATCACCACAGCAGATAAAGTCTTGTGGAGTTATTTTGCCACCACAACACCGCTGGTTAAAGCCGTCATAGAGCGAGTCTCCGCAGCAGATCTGATGCCCAGCGGACCAGTAGGCATTCCCCCCGCAGCAGGAGTCCCCATCACCGGCAGACGCTCGGTTTTGCCTTCTGTCATAGCAGCAGATTTCTCCTGTTGGTAGATGCGATATATAATGTGTATAAGGTGCAGGGACAATAATTACAGCTTACGGCTTTTCTCTGGCATACTGTACTAGTTACTTACTTATGTACTAGTTAGTTATGCTATTTATGCTAACTGAAGCTAGGACAGGACTAGTTACTTATGTACTAGTTAGTTATGCTAGGACAGGACTAGTTACTTATGTACTAGTTAGTTATGCTATTTATGCTAACTGAAGCTAGGACAGGACTAGTTACTTATGTACTAGTTAGTTATGCTAGGACAGGACTAGTTACTTATGTACTAGTTAGTTATGCTATTTATGCTAACTGAAGCTAGGACAGGACTAGTTACCTATGTACTAGTTCATACCTCCAAAGTTTTAAAAATGGGAAGGAGGGACAGGGTGCGCGCCGAAGGCTCGTGCGCCCCCGAAAAAGTGTTGTGGCTTTCGGAAAATGGGCGGAGCCAACTGGAAATGGGGCGGAGCCTCGCAGCTCCCCCCTGTTTTTGTCACTATAGGGGGTGTGCCCAGCACTCTCCGCGATGCTGGGCAACCCCCCAGGCTCTCCCTACGCTAGTGAACAGATGCCGTGCGATGCGCACGGCATCTGTTCACCTTCTGCACACCCGCTGCTCTGCTAGGCAGAGCAGCGGGTGTGCTCTCCCCAACTCCCCCCCCCCCCACAGCGGGACACTGCGGCCCGCGGGCGGTACAACGGGACAGTCCCAGAAAAACGGGACAGTTGGGAGGTATGCTAGTGACTAATGCTATTTATGCTACTGAAGCTAGGACAGGACTAGTTAATTATGTACTAGTTAGTTATGCTATTTATGCTACTAGTAAGGTTCCTGAAATATAAAGGTAAAACGTGTTTCTTCTTATTGCGGCTGATATGTGTGAACTATGGGCCTGATTCAGAGCCGGACGCAATTAGCGCTCGCTCGTCCAGAAAATAGGGGTGGCTATTCAAATGAACCGTTCGCTCTTTGCGGTCTGTTCACGCCTCTAGGTCTGAACGAGCGAACAAAACATGCGAACGTAATTTTGAAAAATACGCCCCCTGGCCGCTCGCATCCTACGTCATGTCCGCTATTTATTAGATTAATCGAGTACATCGACCAGCGTATGAACTGCTCGCTATTCTTGTGGTTGGTTTTTCCTACCGCAATCTTGCGAGCAGTTCTGACTATAAAATAACCCAGTGACGTGGTCAGTGACGCTGCTGTATTAATTATGCACACCCATAAAACGCCCGTTTTGACCTTTAAGCACGCCTGCGTTCTGATCTCCACTCCCCGTTTTCAAGCACCTTCCCCTGTTACCACCCACATACGCCTCCTCCTGTCACTCAAATTATCAGGCATTCGCTATTTAGCGAACAAACGATTTTCGGCGCACTGACTGGTTCGCGCATGCATATTACGATCCGTACGCATGCGCAGTTGGGCAAACATCGCTCGGAACGAACGAGCGGCCGCTTATGAGTGGCTCTGAATCAGGCCCTATGTCAAGTTGTGTCGAGAGTATTATGCGGAGAATGAAATGTGTTACACGGGTAAAATAGGATTTAGCTCACTGTGAGAATAATAAGGTAGCAGGGAGCACACAAAGAGCACACAAAGTTCTGCAGCCTAGAAATGACAGCTATGGGAATCAGGAGAAAAGTGAAGTTTAACTGCTTTATTGTAACAAAACATAGGGCCTGATTCAGACCCGGTCGCAAGCACTGAGTGCTCGCAACCGGGTCGATGGTGGCCCACAGCGCATGCGCACGACGGAGCCGGCTCCATCGTGCACATGCGCGAGACACGGCTAGCGACGGGCAATCCGTCGCTCCAGGTCTCGCACCAAAGGAAGCGAGCTGTCGATGTTGAGTGACAGCTCGCCCCGTTTGGTGGGTGGGCTGGGGGGTGGCTGCCCAAATGGAGGCGTTCCCGAGGGAACGTTTGCCGCTTGGGGGCAGCCCCAATGACATCACAAGGGTCTCGTCGCAAGCCCGATGGTCTTGACCATCGCCACCATCATCATGGCCGCTCGCTATAGCTGTCAGTGGTCACCCACAGCTATGCGAGCGGCCAGGAGGCCACTCCCAAAAAAAAACAGCGCCCGCCCTGATTCAGAGCGAGCACTCGCTTTTTGCGAGCGCCTCTGAATCAGGCCCATAGTCCAGACGATGCAGGGTACACACCAGACTTACCGACTGTCACGTATTCCCCACCGGGCGTTGCTGGGAGAGGAGAAGGTGGTGGGCAGAGTGGATCAGAGTCATTAAGCCCTGACCCTTGTGGTAAAATTCCATGATTCCCGTATATTTAACTAGGGGGCTGGACCAAATAACGCAAGTCTCGTAGAAATGACTAATTAGGCCCCGCCCCCTACTCGCAGCCACCCGATCCCCTGGAATATTCTCTGCATTCTGACCACTTCACTAGGAAGTGGGTAGGACACAGGAGAAGTCCAAGGCAGGTGCCTGGTGAGGGGCAGGAGTACATAGTCAGTGAAACAGGTGCATGAGCAGCACCTCTGGTAGCACAGGGGTACTGCAGGCCAGACACAGAATAAGGACAGAGGACCCGATTCATGATTCACTACCGATCACAATTACATTCTGAGCATGCGTATGCATTGCAGTGCCCAAACTGGCCAATGCGATCGGGACTGCGATCGGGCATGGATACGCAGACCCATCGCAGGGTGATTTACAGTAAATGCCGTTTGTGAGAGATGAGTGTTCAAGGAAACGCAGGCGTGCCAGTGCCGTTGCATAAATTAGTCACTGCGATGCCCTACGCAGCCTGAGGCCTAATGACGTACGACAAACCCAAATGGTTCCTTCCAGTGACACATGTTCTCAGAGAGTCTCCCCTAGAGTCCAGGGCCTGCTGCTCAGCCCCAGAGTCCAGGGCCTGCTGCTCAGCCCCAGAGTCCAGCGCCTGCTGCTCAGCCCCAGAGTCCAGCGCCTGCTGCTCAGCCCCAGAGTCCAGCGCCTGCTGCTCAGCCCCAGAGTCCAGCGCCTGCTGCTCAGCCCCAGAGTCCAGCGTCTGCTGCTCAGCCCCAGAGTCCAGCGCCTGCTGCTCAGCCCCAGAGTCCAGCGCCTGCTGCTCAGCCCCAGAGTCCAGCGCCTGCTGCTCAGCTCCAGAATCCAGAGCCTGCTGCTCAGCCCAAGAGTCCAGTGCCTGCTGCTCAGCCCAAGGGTCCAGTGCCTGCTGCTCAGCCCAAGGGTCCAGAGCCTGCTGCTCTGCCCAAGAGTCCAGCGCCTGCTGCTCTGCCCAAGAGTCCAGCGCCTGCTGCTCAGCCCAAGAGTCCAGCGCCTGCTGCTCAGCCCAAGAGTCCAGCGCCTGCTGCTCTGCCCAAGAGTCCAGTGCCTGCTGCTCAGCCCAAGAGTCCAGGGCCTGCTGCTCAGCCCATGAGTCCAGTGCCTGCTGCTCAGCCCATGAGTCCTGTGCCTGCTGCTCAGCCCAAGAGCCAGCGCCTGCTGCCCAGCTTCAAAGTCCAGCGACTACGGCCCAGGTCTGAGAGGTGCCCGCCATCTTGCCAGACATCCGAGAGGTGCCCACCACCTTGCCAAAGGTTTTGTCTGCCCACATCTCTTATCTGAGTGCTGCCATGCTGCCCATTAATCTGGGTTCTGCCTGCCCAGCCACCGAGCTCAGTGCCATTGTCTTCATATAAGGTTCTATCTGTCTTCGCTGCTGTGCCGAAAGCTATGCGCCCTTAGTTTGAGTCATTTATTACTAGAGGCCCAATGTGGCTTCCCCTTATTACGTAAATGGAAAGTTTTTGTACTATAAGAACCTGTACCACCTTCCCGGAGCACTGCTCCTCCCTATGGGGTTGGAGGTCCGCGTGGGATGCTTCTGGACTCTCCTGCAGTGTACAGTATAGGCGTGAACTGGTGCGCACTAACATCGTCAGGCCAGCAATGTAAAATTCAGTGGTTACTAATTAGTGGTAGCTATCGCAGGGACGGCTGCTTTTTGGAGTAATATTGAATTGCTCCGGAATTTTAGTATCCTCTATAATTCGCAAGCGATTTGGATAATTAATTATCTCTTGCCCCTAATAATGAATAGGCCCCATAAAGACATAGCTTACAGCATATTTTATTCATGTAAATGCGGGCTGGCTAGCACTGACATAAGCCTATGTAATGGCACGGTGCCTGTCAGAAAAACAAGCCTGAGGTGCAGCAAGACGGCACTCAGATAAGCCTATGTAATGGCACGGTGCCTGTCAGAAAAACAAGCATGAGGTGCAGCAGGACGGCACTCAGATAAGCCTATGTAATGGCACGGTGCCTGTCAGAAAAACAAGCCTGAGGTGCAGCAGGACAGCACTCAGATAAGCCTATGTAATGGCATGGTGACTGTCAGATAAACAAGACTGAGGTGCAGCAGGACAGCACTCAGATAAGCCTATGTAATGGCACGGTGCCTGTCAGAAAAACAAGCCTGAGGTGCAGCAGGACGGCACTCAGATAAGCCTATGTAATGGCACGGTGCCTGTCAGAAAAACAAGCCTGAGGTGCAGCAGGACGGCACTCAGATAAGCCTATGTAATGGCATGGTGCCTGTCAGAAAAACAAGCCTGAGGTGCAGCAGGGCGGCACTCAGATAAGCCTATGTAATGGCACGGTGCCTGTCAGAAAAACAAGCCTGAGGTGCAGCAGGACGGCACTCAGATAAGCCTATGTAATGGCATGGTGACTGTCAGAAAAACAAGACTGAGGTGCAGCAGGACAGCACTCAGATAAGCCTATGTAATGGCACGGTGCCTGTCAGAAAAACAAGCCTGAGGTGCAGCAGGACGGCACTCAGATAAGCCTATGTAATGGCACGGTGCCTGTCAGAAAAACAAGCCTGAGGTGCAGCAGGACGGCACTCAGATAAGCCTATGTAATGGCATGGTGACTGTCAGAAAAACAAGCCTGAGGTGCAGCAGGACGGCACTCAGCGGGCTAGAGCACAGTTCAATAAAGAGTATTTCAACTTTTGTGACTTTAAAGACCCAAACGTTAGACTAGAGGAAGACTCTTGTCTTTATTGGTCTGTGTTATAGCCTGCCGCGTGCCGTCCTGCTGCAATATATATATGCCACGTGGTGCAAGATATCTGGCGTGAGTGACTTTGCTAGCTTCATGCATCTTTTTCACCCAAAAATGCGTCTTAGTCACATCGCACCAGGAGACTGCGCTGATTAGTTTGATATAGGACACTTGTATATCTGTGTGCGGCTGAGTCTGTATACGAAGCAGAACTTAGTGTGGCCGCTGCATCATAGCACTCCGTATACAGATTCGTACTCAGATGCCCACAGATATACAAGTGTCGCATATCGCATTAATCAGTGCCATCTCCTGGTGCGTCTTAGTAACCTTTTCATTGCAACTAAGATGCATTTTCGGGTGAAAAAGATGCAAAAACGGCGCTCGGCACAAGCAGAGTCGTACGGGACCCGGTGCGCCGAGAGGAGCTGTTTCGCGTGACTGCAGCAACCATGTACGAGGGCCCATCTGTATATAAGATTGTGCGAGCACTTCTCCCGTCTCCTGCTCTCCTCTAGTTAGTGCTGATTTACAGCAAGCCCCATAATTTCTTTTCTAAAGATGTAAACACAGATTAATTCTCAGCGACCACTGGATGGAGATAGAGGTTATAAAATAAAATCTTTCCATTAGGGAGCATTGAGATTAATGAGACTATTTAACGGCCTTTGCCGGTCCTCCTGTGTGATAGCATTTTGTGATGACATCATCGGAGCATTCAGAATATTGTGATATATGAATTACTTTGCCAGGGTTTAAAGCTGGAGATGTGCAAAGCGAACTGGCAGAATTTCAAGTACCTTTGCACATAAAAAAGTATTATGCTGGAAGTATTGCCAACCAATCAGCAGAGCCTACATATGTGATCAGAACTAATGGCCATTACATCCCAGGAAGATTGTGAGGCTGCCATGGCGACAAGATAAGGCAGCGAGCGTAACTGTAACCCCATAGGCTGATCATCTATAGGCTCCCTATACTGTATATGTCTCTCATACAGACACTTATTGCACCAGATATATTATTAAAGTCATTTCAGAGACAGGAAAGTGCATCGCGGCCAGGTTTAATGAGGTTTGCTAATCAGTCATACAGTAAGTTACATCCCCTCACCGCGTTGCTTTAGTGTAAAGACAGAAACTCTTTGAGATACAACATAATGTCAAGAACTTTTCAAAGCAAGAAGTCAAGCACGGGAGCACACATTAGACACTAATTACTAAGGGATAGTTTATGGTCTTAACAATAGGCCTAATTCAGAGGATTTACGCAATGCCTAAATTTACGTAGATCGAGCGATTTTTAGCTATTGCGCATGTGTGAAAGCTGTACTTCGCACGCGTAGCGATTGGTTTATGATTAGATTTGCGCAGGTGATTCATTTGCAAATGAGTGACAGGAATTCGGCATTTGCGGGAGGTTAAGGGGGAGTGGCTAAGCAAACGCAGACGTGTTGGGACCGTTTAAACCAGGGGTCTTCAAACTTGGCCCTCCAGATGCTGTGGAACTACACATCCCAACATGCACTGCACATAGTTTTAGCATGCTGTTATATCAAAAAGGTGGCAGTGCATGCTGGGATGTGTAGTTCCACAGCAGCTGGAGGGCCAAGTTTGAAGACCCCTGATTTAAACTCATGGGCGTGCATAAATTAGCCATTGAGATCTCTTTTGCAGCATGAGACAGGTGAGACTTCACTCAGAAGCTGCGCGGCTGCCTGATCTGCGTCAATATTCCCGATGTTTTCGCTGTTACCAGTTGTCGGACGGATATGAGAAGGCAGCAGTGGGCGTCCCTATTTTCGGGGAAGCTTTAGAAGTCACTAACATATCTCCCAGAGCATGTGCCCAGTGTGACAAAAATGGGGGGGGGGGGGGGGTGTTGCTCGCGGATACGACATTTCCTTTGAGAAAAATTTCCCTATTGATAAGGATTGAACTCGCTCCGAGTTCAATCCAAGTTTTGGAGGAATTCATCATGTCCCCTGTACTTAATTATCAGATCATGCAGCCCTTCTGTGTAGGACCCCCGCTGCTGTGCCCTCTCACAGGAGGAGAGCGTGGGGAGCCGGGAGGGATCTGCATTAAGGTAAGAGGACACAGCGGGGAGGGATCTTTTCAGAACCCTCTGCTGTATCGGGTGCTGTACGCCATCTGAGGGTGATGTACAATGTCTGTCTGGTTCCGAAAAAAAATGCTTTTCGGAACTTAAAGAATTCCATAATCTCCACATCCCCTTACTATAGAATGGGGACTATACAGTACTATATTATGGGGACTATATAGTACTATAGTATGGGGACTATATAGTACGATAGTATGGGGACTGTATAGTACTATAGTATGGGGACTATATAGTACGATAGTATGGGGGCTATATAGTACTATAGTATGGGGACTATATAGTACTATAGTATGGGGACTATATAGTACTATAGTATGGGGACTTTATAGTACTATAGTATGGGGACTATATCGTACTATATTATGGGGACTGTATAGTACTATAGTATGGGGACTGTATAGTACTATAGTATGGAACTATATAGTACTATAGTATGGAGACGGTATAGTACTATAGTATGGGGACTATATAGTACTATAGTATGGGGACTATATAGTACAATAATTATGGTGACTATATAGTACTATAGTATGGGGACTATATAGTATGATAGTATGGTGACTATATTGTACTATAGAATGGGGACTATATAGTACTATAGAATGGGGACTATATTGTACTATAGTATGGGGAGTATATTGTACTATAGTATGGGGACTATATAGTACGATAGTATGGTGACTATATATAGTATGGGGACTATATTGTACTATAGTATGGGGACTATATAGTACTATAGTATGGGGACTATATAGTGCTATAGTATGGGGACTATACTGTACTATAGTATGGGGACTATATAGTACTATATTATGGGGACTATATAGTACGATAGTATGGTGACTATATAGTACTATAGTATGTGGGACTATATTGTACTATAGAATGGGGACTATATATACTATAGAATGGGGACTATATGGTACTCTATTATGGGGACTGTATAGTACAATAGTATGCGGACTGTATATTACTATAGTATGAGACTATATAGTACTATAGTATGGGGACTGTATAGTACTATAGTATGGGACTATATAGCACTATAGTATGGGGACTGTATAGTACTATAGCATGGGGACTGTATAGTACTATAGCATGGGGACTGTATAGTACTATAGTATGGGGACTATATAGTACTATAGTATGGGGACTGTATAGTACTATAGTATGGGGACTGTATAGTACTATAGTATGGGGACTGTACAGTACTATAGTATGGGGACTGCATAGTACTATAGTATGGGGACTGTATAGTAATATTGTATGGGGACTGTATAGTACTATAGTATGGGGACTGTATTATACTATCGTATGGGAGTATGGGGACTACAGTATATATCACTATAGTATGGTGACTATATAGTAATATAATATAGGGACTATATAGTACTATAGTATGGGGACTATATAGTAATATAGTATGGGAACTGTGGAAATTATCGAGGACAATTGTAACCAGGAGATATTAGTGATACATTAATGATGAATTACCCTGGCACTTAATTTCTACAAAAATAGGTGAAAATCTTAATTTTCACCTACTTTTGTAGAAATAAAGTGACGATGAACAGACCCTATAATGACGTTACAACGCGCTGCTGTCTGTGAGTTATCACCAAGGACGGGGAACACTGTTCTATGCATTAAAAAAATCCACAAGTAAGAATTGTTTTATGAGACTTTTTCACAAGTCTTGGAAACATATATTACAATTATTTTTGGCATATAAATGTCTCTTACATTTTGATGACAAATCCACCCAAGGACTGATAGAGCGTTCGTGCACTTACCTGCGCGGACTCTGATGTAATACCCTCCACAACACTGATGGTCAAGTTGAATAACGTACATTTGACCAGCACAACAAATGTGGGAAGAATTAGCGCTAGATACAATGTATTCATCTTCGCAACATTCATATCCGTCTCTTCTTAGGTGCAAGACATCCCTGCAACACACCTGTGATAGGAAACAGAGAGAGCCATTATAGCCAGTGATCATCAGGGGGACTATGCTAACGGCAATAATCACACCCCATTATGTTCATACGTTTCAGGTAACGAGTCATCACAATTTTGTATGAGTTGGAAGATCTTAAAAAGCTGTAAAATAAGTTATAGGAAATAAATAAATGTGGGTCCAGCTTGTATAGTTCCTCTGCTGCGATATACTCCTCTGCTCACAGTAACCAAGACCACACCGCGGGGCGTATTTATCACCGACCTCACCAACGTGATAATATCGCCCCAAATCACAGTGTGGTGATGTCAATTACTGCATGCATCGTTTATTAATGCTGGGGTGCCGGAACAGAAAAAGCCCTGTCCGGGCGAATGACTATTTATTTATTAGCATCATTTATTTATATGGCACCACCAGTGTTCCGCAGCGCCTTACACAGTACATAAACAAATAAGTAACAAGTGACTTATGCCCCTTATACACCAGAGCAAAAACCTGGGTTATTGCTGGGTCTACCCGGGTCGCAGCTCAATGTAAAAGGGTCCCTGAAAAATAACCCAGGTCAAGTGACCCTGCAATCCAACCCAGGTAACTACCAGGGTCGGACCCAGGATGGACCTGGGTAATGGTGCAGTGTAAACGGCGCAACCTGGGTTATCCGACCTGGGTCATGTCTAAAATGAGCTGATTGGTGGTTGTGGAGCAGTCACCTCCCACTTTTTATGACCTCACAAGTTTAGCAGGGCAGACCCATGTTCAGTGTGAACGGGTTTGACCTGAGAATAACCCAGATCGATGGTGCTGTGTAAATGGAGTCAGACCCGGGTTTTTGGTGGAAAAGAGGTATTACACTACAATACAATACAATGCAGGACACGGACATGGATAATAAACATTGCTATATTAGCGACCTTTACACCTACATAGGCAGCCAAGTGTTAGTTGCCCTAGTGGGGAGTAAGAGATAAATTAAAATACAGTAGGGAGAAGCACAAGAGGGTACAGGGCCCTGCTCGAAAGAGCTTACATTCTAAAAGGGAAGGCGAACAAACAGGAGTGACACAAATGGGGTAGGAAGGCCTAGAAGCAAAGTGATAGCTGGTTTGGACCCTGTGGGGGTACTGCGCATATGCAGTCATTGGTCCATATATTGCTGTTGGA
Organism: Taudactylus pleione; assembly: GCA_031769625.1. Taxonomy (NCBI): domain Eukaryota; kingdom Metazoa; phylum Chordata; class Amphibia; order Anura; family Myobatrachidae; genus Taudactylus; species Taudactylus pleione. The sequence continues at coordinate 900,689 of JAUIMM010001010.1, read as the reverse complement.
AACTATATCTGTAAAGGGGTGTGATGCACTAACGTCGGAAATGCAGTAAAACCAGCATTTTCGGGGGTCTGACCGCAATTCTCATATGCATCAAGCCCTGAATATGTGTTACATTCCGGGGCTTTGATGCAGTGAGCAATGCAACAAAGCCTATGGGCTTGTATTTGCAGCCGCACCACTGGGATGGATCCAATCAGATCCTTCCCAGCACCCCCCGCAGCATGTGTCCTTCTATGAATGCGCAGATGGACACCAGAAGAACTTCTGGGTCTTAGACACGGAAGTTCCCATTTGCAAAGGACAGCTCATAGCGATAGAGCGGTCCTTTACATTTTCCTTCATCTATACCAGCATAATTATCGCTGGCATGCAAGCAAAGAGTGGCGGGATGCAAACCTAATGAGATGCGTCATGCGTCCCATCCCTGGTGTTGATACTGCAGAGTTATGTAGGCACAAACCAGCGGATGACTCACACTATGAACAGCCCAGTTATTTACCTAGTGGTGTTGGTTTATTGAAGTATAGTAGGTACAGCCGTACTCACTGTTACATGTACACTGATGATGGAGAAGAGGCGGGCTCTATACAGCTCACCAGCTGGTCAGTGCATGCTGCTAACGGGTAGTGGTCCAGGGATCTGGAAAAGCTTTACAGCAGGTAATTAACTGGGACTCTCATATGAGCTAATTACGAGACTTCTGTCTTCCACCATGTCACTCTACAGACACGGCCAAAAGTTTTGAGAATGACACAAGTATTGGTTTTCACAAAGTTTGCTGCTTCAGTGTTTTTAGACCTTTTTGTCTGATGTTACTATGGTATACTGAGGTAACATTACAGCATTACATAAGTGTCAGATGTTACTATGGTATACTGAGGTAACATTACAGCATTACATAAGTGTCAGATGTTACTATGGTATACTGAGGTAACATTACAGCATTACATAAGTGTCAGATGTTACTATGGTATACTGAGGTAACATTACAGCATTACATAAGTGTCAGATGTTACTATGGTATACTGAGGTAACATTACAGCATTACATAAGTGTCAGATGTTACTATGGTATACTGAGGTAACATTACAGCATTACATAAGTGTCAGATGTTACTATAGTATACTGAGGTAGCATTACATAAGTGTCACATGTTACTATGGTATACTGAGGTATCATTACAGCATTACATAAGTGTTAGATGTTACTAAGGTATACTGAGGTAACATTACAGCATTACATAAATGTCAGATGTTACTATGGTATACTGAGGTAACATTACAGCAATACCTAAGTGTCAGATGTTACTATGGTATACTGAGGTAACATTACAGCATTACATAAGTGTCAGATGTTACTATGGTATACTGAGGTAACATTACAGCATTATATAAGTATCAGATGTTACTATGGTATACTGAGGTAACATTACAGCATTACATAAGTGTCAGATGTTACTATGGTATACTGAGGTAACATTACAGCATTACATAAGTGTCAGATGTTACTATGGTATACTGAGGTAACATTACATAAGTGTCAGATGTTACTATGGTATACTGAGGTAACATTACAGCATTACATAAGTGTCAGATGTTACTATGGTATACTGAGGTAGCATTACATAAGTGTCAGATGTTACTATGGTATACTGATGTAACATTACAGCATTACATAAGTGTCAGATGTTACAATGGTATACTGAGGTAACATTACAGCATTACATAAGTGTCAGATGTTACTATGGTATACTGAGGTAGCATTACATAAGTGTCAGATGTTACTATGGTATACTGATGTAACATTACAGCATTACATAAGTGTCAGATGTTACAATGGTATACTGAGGTAACATTACAGCATTACATAAGTGTCAGATGTTACTATGGTATACTGAGGTAACATTACAGCATTACATAAGTGTCAGATATTACTATGGTATACTGAGGTAACATTACAGCATTACATAAGTGTCAAAGGCTTTTATTGACAATTACATTAAGTTTATGCAGAGAGTGAATATTTGCACTGCTGAGCCTTCTTTTTCAAGACCCCTGCAATTCGCCCTGGCATGCTGTCACTCACCTTCTGGGCCACATACTGACTGATGGCCGCCCATTCTTGCCTAATCAGTGCTTGGAGTTTGTCAGAGTTTGTGGGGTTTTGTTTGTCCACCCGTCTCCTGAGGATTGACCACAAGTTCTCAATGGGATTAAGGTCTGGGAAGTTTCCTGGCCATGGACTCAAAAAATTTAAATGTTTTGTTCCCCGAGCCACATAGTTATCACGTTTTCCTTATGGCAAGGTGCTCCATCATGCTGGATAAGACATTGTTCATCATCAAAGTGTTCTTGGAATGTTGGAAGAAGTTGCTCTTGGAGGATGTTTTGGTACCATTCTTTATTCATGGCTGTGTTCGTAGGCAAAATTGTGAGGTAACCCACTCCCTTGGCTGAGAAGCAACCCCACACATGAATGGTTTTAGAATGCTTTACAACACTGCAAATATTGACTTTTTGCATAAACAATGTAATTGTCAATGAAAGCCTTTGACACGTATGAAATGCATGTAATTTTACTTCAGTATACCATAGTAACATCTGACACTTATGAAATGCTGTAATTAGGGGTGTGCATCGGCCACTTTTCGTGTTTTGTGTTTTGGTTTTGGATCTGGATCTTTCTTCGTGTTTTGGATCTGGAGTGGTTTTGCCAAAACCACCCTTCCGTGTTTTGGGTTCTGGGTTTTGTGTTTTGGATCTGTATTTTTTTGAAAAAAAGCATAAAAACAGCTAAAATCACAGAATTTGTAGGTTTTTCTGCTCCTATGCTATTATTAACCTCAATAACCTTAATTTCCACTCCTTTCCAGTCTATTCTGAACACCTCACACCTCACAATAGTGTTTTTATGTCAAAAAGGTTGCACCGAGGTAGCTGGATGACTATGCTAAGCGACACGAGTAGGCGGCACAAACACGTGGCCCATCTAGGAGTGACACTGCAGTGGCAGACAGGATGGCAGTTTGAAAAACTAGGCCCCAAACAGTACATAATGCAAAGAAAAAAAAGAGGTGCAAGATGGAATTGTCCTCCCACCCACCCTTATGTTGTATAAACAGGACATGCACACTTTAACAAACCAAACATTTCAGCGCCAGGGTCTGCCACACGACTGTGGCTGAAATGATTGGTTCGTTTGGGCCCCCACAAAACAAGCTGGCAATTAATCTGTCCCTGCACAAACTGGCTCTACGGAGGCAAGATGTCGTCCTCATCCTCCGATTCCTCACCCTCTTCAGTGTTGTGTACATCCTCATCCTCACAGAGTATTAATTAGTCCCCGCTGGAATCCACAACCACAGGTCCCTCTGTACGTTCTGGAGGCTGGTCTCCCTGGAAGAGTTGATAATTCATTTTATGAACATCATCTTCTCCACATTTTGTGGAAGCAACCTCCTACGCCTTTTGCTGACAAGGTTCCCGGCTGCACTAAACACTCTTTCGGAGTACACACTGGAGGGGGGGCAACTCAGGTAAAATAGAGCCAGTTTGTACAGGGACCTCCAAATTGCTTCTTTTTCCTGCCAGTACAGGTACGGACTGTCTGACATGCCTACTTGGATGCTGTCACCGATGTAATCCTTTAACAGACAGACGCACGCTTGTCGCTGCTGCTTTAAGGATGCAGGTGCGGCTACAGCCCACACATTTCACAAAGACAGAAAAAAAAAGAAGAATATTTTTATTGTTTGTGGAGCACACTTTGAGGGTTACACCACCCTTTAACAGACAGACGCACGCTTGTCGCTGCTGCTTTGAGGATGCAAGTGCGGCTACAGCCCACACAATTCACAAAGACAGAAAAAAAAAGAATATTTTTATTGTTTGTGGAGCGCACTTTGAGGGTTACACCACCCTTTAACAGACAGACGCACGCTTGTCGCTGCTGCTTTGAGGACAGTATCATATGCAGTGACAGTAGACTTGTCAGAAATTGTTGGCACGTCCTTCAGTCCGGACCAGATGTCCAAACCGGCCCTTGACTTATGACACAGGCGCACGCTTGGCGCTGCTACTGTGTTGCTGCACGTGCGGCTACATCGCACACAAGTCACAAACACATAAAAAAAATATTTTTTATTTTTTGGAGTACTTTGAGGGTTACACCACCCTTTAACAGACAGACGCACGCTTGTCGCTGCTGCTTTGAGGATGCAAGTGCGGCTACAGCCCACACAATTCACAAAGACAGAAAAAAAAGAAGAATATTTTTATTGTTTGTGGAGCGCACTTTGAGGGTTACACCACCCTTTAACAGACAGACGCACACTTGTCGCTGCTGCTTTAAGGATGCAGGTGCGGCTACAGCCCACATATTTCACTAAGACAGAAAAAAAAAGAAGAATATTTTTATTGTTTGTGGAGCACACTTTGAGGGTTACACCACCCTTTAACAGACAGATGCACGCTTGTCGCTGCTGCTTTGAGGATGCAGGTGGAATCTAGACGGGATTTGGAACCGGGGACACACTACCTCCATCAATTGTCTAAATCCCACTGCACTAATGGCGGATACCGGACGCACGTCTAACATCAACATAGCAGTCAAGGCCTCAGTTATACGTTTTGCTTCAGGATGACTGCTGTCGTACTTCATCCTCATCGCTAGGGACTGTTGGAGGGTCAATTGTTTAGTAAAAGTAGTGATGTTCCTACTTCCTCTCTGGAATGATGAACAACTCCCAGCAGCAGCAACAGCACTAGGAGGAAGTGGTTCTTGATCTTTCCCTATTTTATTTTTTATCGGAGAAAGTTTGGTCCTCCATTTATGTTATATTGATATATACGTGCGGCTAAAGCGCACACAAACACAGAAAATATTTTTTTATTTTTGCTGGAGAGTAGTGCACTTTGTGGGTTACACCACCCTTTAAGAAATGAGCCAGCCAGCTCTTTACTTATGGGACACAGGCGCACGCTTGGCGCTGCTCCTTTGTTGATGCACGTGCAGCCACAGTGCACACAATTCACAAACACAGAAAATATTTTTTTATTTGGTTTGGAGTGTACTTTGGGGGTTACAGCACCCTTTAACGGTCAAGCCAGCTGGCCCTTTACTTATGACACAGGCGCACGCTTGGCACTACTTTGTTGATGCACGTGCGGCTACTGCGCACACAATTCACAAACACAGAAAAAATATTTTGTTATTTGGCTTGGAGTGTACTTTGGGGGTTACAGCACCCTTTAACGGTCAAGCCAGCCGGCCCCTTACTTATGACACAGGCGCACGCTTGGCACTACTTTGTTGATGCACGTGCGGCTACTGCGCACACAATTCACAAACACAGAAAAAATATTTTGTTATTTGGTTTGGAGTGTACTTTGGGGGTTACAGCACCCTTTAACGGTCAAGCCAGCCGGCCCTTTACTTATGACACAGGCGCACGCTTGGCACTACTTTGTTGATGCACGTGCGGCTACTGCGCACACAAATCACAAACACAGAAAAAATATTTTGTTTTTTGGTTTGGACTGGAGTGTACTTTGGGGGTTACAGCACCCTTTAACGGTCAAGCCAGCCGGCCCTTTACTTATGACACAGGAGCACGCTTGGCACTACTTTGTTGATGCACGTGCAGCTACTGCGCACACAATTCACAAACACAGAAAAAATATTTTTTTTTTAGCACTTGGGGGGAGCACCCCTGATGGACAGAGCACCCCCTGGACAACACTACAGCACCCCTTTAGGACTGGGACACTGCACAGGACTTTGGAGTGGACACAGCCCCTATGGAGAACTGACTGCACAACACAGTCCAGCCAGCCCCTATGGACTTTGAAGTAGTGGACACAGCCCCTATTAACAACAGCAGCACAGCACAACACAGCCAGCCCCTATGGACTTTGAAGTAGTGGACAACAGCAGCACAGCGCAGCACAGCACAGCACAGCACAACACTACTCTGCACTACACTACACTACACAGCCCAGCCAGCCCTAACCCCCACCCTCCCTCTTCACTGTCCACAGCCGAGTGAGAAAATGGCGCCGACGCGGGTACCTTATATAGGATCCAAAACCCGCGAGACCCGGAAGGCGGGATGATGACGTTTTGCCTCGATTTCAGATCCGAGTCAGGCGGGAAAAGTCGAGCCTGACTCGGATCTGACTCGGATCGGGGGGGCTCGGGGGGGTTCGGATTTCAGAAATCCGAACCCGCTCACCCCTAGCTGTAATGTTACCTCAGTATACCGTAGTAACATCTGACACTTATGAAATGCTGGTAATTTTACTTCAGTATACCATAGTAACATCTGACACTTATGTAATGCTGTAATGTTACCTCAGTATGCCATAGTAACATCTGACACTTATGTAATGCTGTAATGTTACCTCAGTATACCATAGTAACATCTGACACTTATGTAATGCTGTAATTTTACCTCAGTATACCATAGTAACATCTGACACTTATGTAATGCTGTAATGTTACCTCAGTATACCATAGTAACATCTGACACTTATGTAATGCTGTAATGTTACCTCAGTATACCATAATAACATCTGACACTTATGTAATGCTGTAATGTTAACTCAGTATACCATAGTAACATCTGACACTTATGTAACTTATGTAATGCTGTAATGTTACCTAAGTATACCATAGTAACATCTGACACTTATGTAATGCTACCTCAGTATACTATAGTAACATCTGACACTTATGTAATGCTGTAATGTTACCTCAGTATACCATAGTAACATCTGACAAAAAACACTGAAGCAGCAAACTTTGTGAAAACTGGAGATGAGGTGGTCCAGTTCTCCGAGAACCAGACCCACCCGAACTTCCAGATCTAAGGCAAGAACTGAGCTCGGCTCGGGTTTTCCCGCCTGACTTGGATCCAAAAACGACGCAAAATGCATCATCTTCCCACTGTCGGATTCTCTCTGGTTTTGGGTTATATAAAGGTCCCCGTGATCGGCGCCATTTTCTCTCTGGCTGTAGAGAGAGAAACTAGCAGACGTGTAGTCAGTCACTCAGTGTGTGTGTGTCTGGTCAGGGTCTTGGCCTGAAGGCTGCTGCTGTGTTGTTCATAAAGGGGCTTAGGCTGCAGTATATAAAGGGGGGCTTCCTTCAGTGGCTGCTGCAGCTGCTGTGTCCAGAGCCGGATTTAGAGCTCATGGGTCCCTAAGCAAGATACCTCAAACAATCCTGTGCATATATTACAGTTGGTGTCGCTGGATCAAGCTACACAGTCATATTATATAGAGGCGTCATAATTAGGGGTGTGCACCGGCCACTTTTCGTGTTTTGTGTTTTGGTTTTGGATCTGGATCTTTCTTCGTGTTTTGGATCTGGATTGGTTTTGCCAAAACCACCCTTCCGTGTTTTGGGTTCTGGGTTTTGTGTTTTGGATCTGTATTTTTTTTTTAAAAAGCATAAAAACAGCTAAAATCACAGAATTTGTTGGTTTCTCTGCTCCTATGCTATTATTAACCTCAATAACCTTAATTTCCACTCATTTCCAGTCTATTCTGAACACCTCACACCTCACAATAGTGTTTTCATGTCCAAAAGGTTGCACCGAGGTAGCTGGATGACTATGCTAAGCGACACGAGTGGGCGGCACAAACACGTGACCCATCTAGGAGTGACACTGCAGTGGCAGACAGGATGGCAGTTAGAAAAACTAGGCCCCAAACTGTACATAATGCAAAGAAAAAAAAGAAGTGCAAGATGGAATTGTCCTTGGGCCCTCCCACCCACCCTTATGTTGTATAAACAGGACATGCACACTTTAACAAATCAATCATTTCAGCGCCAGGGTCTGCCACACAACTGTGGCTGAAATGATTGGTTCGTTTGGGCCCCCACAAAACAAGCTGGCAATTAATGTGTCCCTGCACAAACTGGCTCTACGGAGGCAAGATGTCATCCTCATCCTCCTCATCCACCGATTCCTCACCCTCTTCAGTGTGTACATCCTCATCCTCACAAAGTATTAACTCGTCCCCACTTGAATCCACCACCACAGGTCCCTCTGTACCTTCTGGAGGCTGGTCTCCCTGGAAGAGCTGATAATTCATTTTGATGAACATCATCTTCTCCACATTCTGTGGAAGCAACCTCCTACGCCTTTCGCTGACAAGGTTCCCGGCTGCACTAAACACTCTTTTGGAGTACACACTGGAGGGGGGGCAACTCAGGTAAAATAGAGCCAGCTTGTACAGGGGCCTCCAAATTGCCTCTTTTTCCTGCCAGTACAGGTATGGACTGTCTGACATGCCTACTTGGATGCTGTCACCGATGTAATCCTCCACCATTCTGTCAATGGTGACAGTATCATATGCAGTGACAGTAGACATGTCAGAAATTGTTGCCAGGTCCTTCAGTCTGGACCAGATGTCCAAACTTGGTCCTGCCTGCCCTGCATCACCGCCAGCGGGTTGCTTAGGATACCTAAGTTTTTTCCTGGCAGCCCCAGTTGCGGGAGAAAATGAAGAAGGAGCCGTTGACGTGTCACGTTCCGCTTCAGCTGACAGTGTGTTCACCAGCAGGTCTTTGCACCTCTGCAGGCTTGTGTCGGCCGGAAAGAGAGACACCACATAGGCTTTAAACCTAGGATCAAGCACGGTGGCCAAAATGTAGTGGTCTGATTTCAACAGATTGACCACCCTGGAATCCTGGCAAAGCGAATGAAGGGCTTCATCCACAAGTCCCACATGCCGAGCGGAATCGCTCCGTCTTAGCTCCTCCTTCACTTTCTCCAGCTGCTTCTGCAAAAGCCTGATGAGGGGAATGACCTGACTCAAGCTGGCTGTGTCTGAACTGACTTCACGTGTGGCAAGTTCGAAGGGCTGGAGAACCTTGCACAACACGGAAATCATTCTCCACTGCGCTTGAGTCAGGTGCATACCCCCTCCTTTGCCTATGTCATAGGTGGATGTATAGGCTTGTATGGCCTTTTGCTGCTCCTCCATCCTCTGAAGCATATAGAGGGTTGAGTTCCACCGCGTCACAACCTCTTACTTCAGGTGATGGCGGGGCAGGTTCAAGAGTGTTTGCTGGCGCTCCAGTCTTCGGCACGCAGTCGCTGAATGGCGAAAGTGTCCAGAAATTTTTCGGGCCACCCAAAGCGTCTCCTGCACGCCCCTGTCGCTTTTCAGAAAATTCTGCACCACCAAGTTTATTGTGTGAGCAAAACATGGGACGTGCTGGAATTTGCCCAGATGTAATGCCCGCACAATATTGGTGGCGTTGTCAGATATCACAAATCCCCAGGAGAGTCTAAGTGGGGTAAGCCACTGGGCGATGATTTCCCTCAGTTTCTCTAAGAGGTTGTCGGCAGTGTGCCTCTTACTGAAACCGGTGATACACAGCGTAGCCTGCCTTGTAACGAGCTGGCGTTTCTGAGATGCTGCTACTGGTGACGCTGCTGCTGTTGCTGCGTAAGGTGATACATCTACCCAGTGGGCTGTCACAGTCATATAGTCCTTAGTCTGCCCTGTTCCACTTGTCCACATGTCCGTGGTTAAGTGGACATTGTGTACAACGGCATTTTTCAGGACACTGAGGACACTTTTTCTGACGTTTCTGTACAGTCTCGGTATCGCCTGCCTAGTGAAGTGGAATCTAGACGGGATTTGGAACCGGGGACACACTACCTCCATCAATTGTCTAAATCCCACTGCACTAATGGCGGATACCGGACGCACGTCTAACACCAACATAGCAGTCAAGGCCTCAGTTATACGTTTTGCTTCAGGATGACTGCTGTCGTACTTCATCCTCCTCGCTAAGGACTGTTGGAGGGTCAATTGTTTAGTAAAAGTAGTGGTGTTCCTACTTCCTCTCTGGGATGATGAACGACTCCCAGCAGCAGCAACAGCAGCAGCGGCAGCAGTAGGCGTAGCAATGCAGGATCCTCCAGAGGAATCCCGGATAGGAGAGTCAGTCATGCCAGTGACATGGCCTGCAGGACTACTTCCGATCCTGACTAAGGAGGAAATTGACGAGGAGGGAGTTGACGGTGTGGTTTGCAGGCGCTTGGATACAACAGGACAACGGGATTTAGGTGTCCCTGGACTGCTTACGGTCTTAGCCAAAGTTTCTGAACTTGACAGTAACTTTTTATGAACGCGCTGCAGGTGCCGTATAAGGGAGGATGTTCCTAGGTGGTTGACGTCCCTACCCCTACTTATTTCACCTTTACATATGGTACATATGGCAAGACAGTTGTTGTCCGGATTTGGATAGAAATATTGCCAGACCAAAGAGGTGGAATGTTTGGTCTTCTGCCCAGGCATGACCGTGATGGGCTTTTTCATCCCACGGACAACAACTGTCTCCCCCGGAGCCTGATTTAAACAAACCACATCACCATCAGAATCCTCCTCGCCAACTTCCTCCTCAGCGCCAGCTACACCAGTATCCTCATCCTGTTGTACTTCAACAGTGACATCTTCAATTTGCATATCAGCAAGTGGACTGTGGGTGCTCCTTTCAGCACTTGCAGGGGGCGTGCAAATGGTGGAAAGAGCCACCTCTTCCCGTCCAGTGCTGGGAAGGTCAGGCATCGCAACCACCACCACACTTGGACTCTCCTTGGGGATTTGTGATATCTTCTTAGAAAGCACAGTTCTTCGCTGTGCTTTTGCCAGCTTAACTCTTTTGATTTTTTTAGTGGGAGGAGGGCTTCCATCGTCATGTGAAGCTGAACCACTAGTCATGAACATACTAGGGATCGACCTTAGCCGTTCCTTGCCACTCCGTGTCGTAAATGGCATATTGGCAAGTTTACGTTTCTCTTCAGCTGATTTAAATGTCTTTTTCAAGGTCATTTTCCTGAACTTTGCCATTTGGGATTGTATGTGCCCTCTACTATGACATTGGGCATCGGCCTTGGCAGACGACGTTGATGGCATGTTATCGTCTATGTCATGACTAGTGGCAGCAGCTTCAGCACTAGGAGGAAGTGGTTCTTGATCTTTCTCTATTTTATTTTTATCGGAGAAAGTTTGGTCCTCCATTTATGTTATATCGATTTGATATATACGTGCGGCTAAACACAGAAAATAATTTTTTTTTTGGTTTGGACTGGAGTGTACTTTGGGGGTTACAGCACCCTTTAACGGTCAAGCCAGCCGGCCCTTATGACACAGGCGCACTCTTGGCACTACTTTGTTGATGCACGTGTGGCTACTGCGCACACAATTCACAAACACAGAAAATAATTTTTTTTTTGGTTTGGACTGGAGTGTACTTTGGGGGTTACAGCACCCTTTAACGGTCAAGCCAGCCGGCCCTTATGACACAGGCGCACTCTTGGCACTACTTTGTTGATGCACGTGCGGCTACTGCGCACACAATTCACAAACACAGAAAATAATTTTTTTTTTGGTTTGGACTGGAGTGTACTTTGGGGGTTACAGCACCCTTTAATTGTCAAGCCAGCCGGCCCTTTACTTATGACACAGGCGCACGCTTGGCACTACTTTGTTGATGCACGTGCGGCTACTGCGCACACAATTCACAAACACAGAAAATAATTTTTTTTTTGGTTTGGACTGGAGTGTACTTTCGGGGGTTACAGCACCCTTAACGGTCAAGCCAGCCGGCCCTTTACTTATGACACAGGCGCACGCTTGGCACTACTTTGTTGATGCACGTGCGGCTACTGCGCACACAATTCACAAACACAGAAAATAATTTTTTTTTTGGTTTGGACTGGAGTGTACTTTCGGGGGTTACAGCACCCTTAATGGTCAAGCCAGCCGGCCCTTTACTTATGACACAGGCGCACGCTTGGCACTACTTTGTTGATGCACGTGCGGCTACTGCGCACACAATTCACAAACACAGAAAATAATTTTTTTTTTGGTTTGGACTGGAGTGTACTTTCGGGGGTTACAGCACCCTTAACGGTCAAGCCAGCCGGCCCTTTACTTATGACACAGGCGCACGCTTGGCACTACTTTGTTGATGCACGTGCGGCTACTGCGCACACAATTCACAAACACAGAAAATAATTTTTTTTTTGGTTTGGACTGGAGTGTACTTTCGGGGGTTACAGCACCCTTAACGGTCAAGCCAGCCGGCCCTTTACTTATGACACAGGCGCACGCTTGGCACTACTTTGTTGATGCACGTGCGGCTACTGCGCACACAATTCACAAACACAGAAAATAATTTTTTTTTTGGTTTGGACTGGAGTGTACTTTCGGGGGTTACAGCACCCTTAACGGTCAAGCCAGCCGGCCCTTTACTTATGACACAGGCGCACGCTTGGCACTACTTTGTTGATGCACGTGCGGCTACTGCGCACACAATTCACAAACACAGAAAATAATTTTTTTTTTGGTTTGGACTGGAGTGTACTTTCGGGGGTTACAGCACCCTTAACGGTCAAGCCAGCCGGCCCTTTACTTATGACACAGGCGCACGCTTGGCACTACTTTGTTGATGCACGTGCGGCTACTGCGCACACAATTCACAAACACAGAAAATAATTTTTTTTTTGGTTTGGACTGGAGTGTACTTTCGGGGGTTACAGCACCCTTAACGGTCAAGCCAGCCGGCCCTTTACTTATGACACAGGCGCACGCTTGGCACTACTTTGTTGATGCACGTGCGGCTACTGCGCACACAATTCACAAACACAGAAAATAATTTTTTTTTTGGTTTGGACTGGAGTGTACTTTCGGGGGTTACAGCACCCTTAACGGTCAAGCCAGCCGGCCCTTTACTTATGACACAGGCGCACGCTTGGCACTACTTTGTTGATGCACGTGCGGCTACTGCGCACACAATTCACAAACACAGAAAATAATTTTTTTTTTGGTTTGGACTGGAGTGTACTTTCGGGGGTTACAGCACCCTTAACGTTCAAGCCAGCCGGCCCTTTACTTATGACACAGGCGCACGCTTGGCACTACTTTGTTGATGCACGTGCGGCTACTGCGCACACAATTCACAAACCCAGAAAATATATTATTTTTTTAGCACTTGGGGGGAGCACCCCTGATGGACAGAGCACCCTCTGGACAACACTGCAGCACTCCTTTAGGACTGGGACACTGCACAGGACTTTGGAGTGGACACAGCCCCTATGGAGAACTGACTGCACAACACAGTCCAGCCAGCCCCTATGGACTTTGAAGTAGTGGACACAGCCCCTATTAACAACAGCAGCACAGCACAACACAGCCAGCCCCTATGGACTTTGAAGTAGTGGACAACAGCAGCACTACACTACACTACACTACACAGCCCTAACTCCCACCCTCCCTCTTCACTGTCCACAGCCGAGTGAGAAAATGGCGCCGACGTGGGTACCTTATATAGGATCCAAAACCCGCGAGACTCGGAAGGCGGGATGATGACGTTTTGCCTCGATTTCAGATCCGAGTCAGGCGGGAAAAGTCGAGCCTGATTCGGATCGGACTCGGATCGGGGGGGCTCGGGGGGGTTCGGATTTCAGAAATCCGAACCCGCTCACCCCTAGTCATAATATATATGTATATAAATACAGTGCATCCGGAAAGTATTCACAGCGCTTCACTTTTTCCACATTATGTTATGTTACAGCCTTATTCCAAAATGGAATAAATAAATTTTTGACCTCAAAATTCTACACACAATACACCATAATGCTCCAGTGACACCTACTGCAATATATGTACAGTTATTATAGCGTTACTAGGTCACATATATATATAAATTATATATATATATATACACACACACAGACACCGATATATATAATTCTGTAATAAATATATATATGTATATATATATATATATATATATGTGTGTGTGTATACACATATGTGCTGTATGAACGAAGTGTGTATGTATTTGTATACTGTATATAAGATGTGCGTGTATATATATATATATATATATATGTATATAATAGGTGAGACAGGAGGAAAGGGGGACGAATGAACAGGGGTGGACAGTAGGAAAAGGGGAGGAACAGAGGGAGACGGGAGGAGAGGGGGACATACAGAGGGAGACGGGAGGAGAGGGGGACATACAGAGGGAGACGGGAGGAGAGGGGGACATACAGAGGGAGACGGGAGGACTGGGGGACACACAGACGGAGACGGGAGGAGAGGGGGACACACAGAGGGAGATGGGAGGAGAGGGGGACACACAGAGGGAGACGGGAGAAGAGGGGGACACACAGAGGGAGACGGGAGGAGAGGGGGACACACAGAGGGAGATGGGAGGAGAGAGGGACACACAGAGGGAGACGGGAGGAGAGAGGGACACACAGAGGGAGACGGGAGGAGAGGGGGACACACAGAGGGAGACGGGAGGAGAGGGGGACACACAGAGGGAGATGGGAGGAGAGGGGGACATACAGAGGGAGACGGGAGGACTGGGGGACATACAGAGGGAGACGGGAGGAGAGGGGGACATATAGAGGGAGACGGGAGGAGAGGGGGACATACAGAGGGAGACGGGAGGAGAGGGGGACACACAGAGGGAGACGGGAGGAGAGGGGGACACACAGAGGGAGACGGGAGTAGAGGGGGACACACAGAGGGAGACGGGAGTAGAGGGGGACACACAGAGGGAGACGGGAGGAGAGGGGGACACACAGAGGGAGACGGGAGGAGAGGGGGACACACAGAGGGAGACGGGAGGAGAGGGGGACATACAGAGGGAGACGGGAGGAGAGGGGGACATACAGAGGGAGACGGGAGGAGAGGGGGACATACAGAGGGAGACGGGAGGAGAGGGGGACATACAGAGGGAGACGGGAGGAGAGGGGGACACACAGAGGGAGACGGGAGGAGAGGGGGACATACAGAGGGAGACGGGAGGACTGGGGGACATACAGAGGGAGACGGGAGGAGAGGGGGACATATAGAGGGAGACGGGAGGAGAGGGGGACATACAGAGGGAGACGGGAGGAGAGGGGGACACACAGAGGGAGACGGGAGGAGAGGGGGACACACAGAGGGAGACGGGAGTAGAGGGGGACACACAGAGGGAGACGGGAGTAGAGGGGGACACACAGAGGGAGACGGGAGGAGAGGGGGACACACAGAGGGAGACGGGAGGAGAGGGGGACACACAGAGGGAGATGGGAGGAGAGGGGGACATACAGAGGGAGACGGGAGGAGAGGGGGACATACAGAGGGAGACGGGAGGAGAGGGGGACATACAGAGGGAGACGGGAGGAGAGGGGGACATACAGAGGGAGAGGGGAGGAGAGGGGGACATACAGAGGGAGACGGGAGGACTGGGGGACATACAGAGGGAGACGGGAGGAGAGGGGGACATACAGAGGGAGACGGGAGGAGAGGGGGACAGACAGAGGGAGACGGGAGGACTGGGGGATACACAGAGGGAGACGGGAGGAGAGGGGGACACACAGAGGGAGACGGGAGGAGAGGGGGACACACAGAGGGAGACGGGAGGAGAGGGGGACACACAGAGGGAGACGGGAGGAGAGGGGGACACACAGAGGGAGACGGGAGGAGAGGGGGACATACAGAGGGAGACGGGAGGAGAGGGGGACATACAGAGGGAGACGGGAGGAGAGGGGGACATACAGAGGGACACGTGAGGAGAGGGGGACATACAGAGGGAGACGGGAGGAGAGGGGGACATACAGAGGGAGACGGGAGGAGAGGGGGACATACAGAGGGAGACGGGAGGAGAGGGGGACATACAGAGGGAGACGGGAGGAGAGGGGGACACACAGAGGGAGACGGGAGGAGAGGGGGACATACAGAGGGAGACGGGAGGAGAGGGGGACATACAGAGGGAGACGGGAGGAGAGGGGGACACACAGAGGGAGGCGGGAGGAGAGGGGGACATACAGAGGGAGACGGGAGGAGAGGGGGACATACAGAGGGAGATGAGAGAAGGTGGGAAAACAAAAAGGAAAATAAACAAACCTACACAATAGCTAGTGACTCTACAAATAAATCCGTATACTGTATATATATATATTTTAAGGTGACCAATTTTTCGGGGCGCACAAGCCCTTTTGTAAAGGAGAACAGTGAATGTTAAGAAGTGCTCCCAGTAAAACATCATTTGTTTTGGAAGTCTCAGATTATCGCTGTTTTGTGCTACATTATTTCATATTGTCAGAAGGCACCGGAGCACGCAATTCTACTGAAGCAGAGTCATGGTCTATTGGTTTGACATATATATGTAAATATATATATCTATACACGTGTGTGTGTGTATAATATATATATATATATATATATATATATATACTGTATATGCATACATACAGGTAGAGAGAGCATTATTTAACAGTAAGATTTTTTTCTCTTTCAGTGTAACTTACTCAGACTGCCATCTCATGTCATAGGCAGCAGAAGTCTCGTCCAACCCATTGACCTCACCCAGAGTTGTGGAATTAGTCGGGGGAGTGGAAGCGAAACGCACACTGTCGGGAGGGGGTTGTCAGAGGAGACTGACTACACTGCGGGGGGAGGTGAGAGGCGCTTCAATGGAGGGGATTCGCAGCACTCACTGTGACTGCGTGGGTTGGGCTAGGGGGTTGATTAGAATCAGCTGATGCTGCGGAGGGGGGGCTAGCTACTCTGCGGGAAGGGGGGGAGGGGGCAATGCAGGCTGCGGGGAGAGAGTATGGAGTGTGGGCTGACTTCAACGCGAGGGGTAGGGGGCAGAGGAGAACTTACTGTGACAGCAGCAGCCTCACACTGCACATCACAGTGTTGATCGGAGGGGACGCGCTGCAGTGTTGTTTCTTGTTCCCCGGGATCCCAGCTGACTGTAACTCTGCCTCCGACCATGCTGCTGCTGCCTTTGTGATGTGATCTCTCCTCGGCCAGTGCACAGAGCAGCAGGTTATCTCCTGGGCAAGATACAAGGGGGGATGGGCGGGGCGTGGGGCCCGGCCACGGAGACCTCAGGACCCAACGGGGTTGCCCAATGGTAAATCCGGGCCTGCCTGTGTCACTTGTCCTGTCAATTAACTGTGGTTGCTGCTGTGTTGTCCATAAAGGGGCTTAGGCTGCAGTATATAAAGGGGGTCTTCCTTCAGTGGGTGCTGCAGCTGCTGTGTCACTTGTCCTGTCACTAACTGTGGCGGCTGCTGTGTTGTCCATAAAGGGGCTTAGGCTGCAGTATATAAAGGGGGTCTTCCTTCAGTGGGTGCTGTAGCTGCTGTGTCACTTGTCCTGTCACTAACTGTGGCTGCTGCTGTGTTGTCCATAAAGGGGCTTAGGCTGCAGTATATAAAGGGGGTCTTCCTTCAGTGGGTGCTGCAGCTGCTGTGTCACTTGTCCTGTCACTAACTGTGGCTGCTGCTGTGTTGTCCATAAAGGGGCTTAGGCTGCAGTATATGAAGGGGGGCTTCCTTCAGTGGGTGCTGCAGCTGCTGTGTCACTTGTCCTGTCACTAACTGTGGCTGCTGCTGTGTTGTCCTGTCCATCAGGCTAGGACTGCAGTCCATAAAGGGGTGCTGTGTTGTCCAGGGGGGGTGTTCTGTCAATTAGGGGTGCTATTCCCATGTGTAAAAAAAAATCAAAGTACTTTTTTCTATCTTTTTTTTGTGTGTGCGTTAGCAACTTAGCTGCGCTATTATTGTATGGTGACACTGCCACAGTTTATCGTCCACTCTGCAGGTGGTCTGTCCGCACTCGGCAGGGGTGATTTGTTGTCCATAAAAATGGGGTGCTGTCTGTGTTGTTCATCAAGGGGCTGCTGCCTCATTCAGGGGTGCTCTTCCCCAGTGTCCAAAAAAATAAAATATATTATTTTTGTGTGTGTGCGTTAGCAACTTAGCTGCGCTATTATTGTTTGGTGACACTACAGGCCAGACCGCAGTTTATCGTCCACGTATTGTGACACTATAAGTCATAGCGCAGTGTGTTATTCTGATTCATAAATAATCTTGTGACACTGTAAGTGGCAATGCAGGGTGTTATTCTTTTCTTGTTCATAAAAAAACTTGTGACACTGTAGGGCATTGATACCACAGTATAATATTTAAAATTGGTACAAATTGACGTGTGTACTGTACCCCACTTCATTTGTGTTTGTTGATATGGAGACCGATCAGTTGAGAGGAGAGCAGGAACCACATACTAGTGCTGGTGCTGCTGCCAGTGCCACCAGTCATGACAATACTAGTCCATCTACATCATCTACCAAAGCCGATGCTCAAGGGCTTAAGTTGAGGCATCTAAAATCAAGAACCAATCTTTTACGGTGGTAAATAAAAAAGCATCAATGGGAAAGTTAGCTGCAGAAAGACATAAAATAGGCAATATGCATTTCACCACATGAAGTGGCAAGGAAAGGCGAAGTCCTTGGCCTTTATTTATGACTGGTGGTTCTGCCTCTTATGATGATATAAGCACAAGTGAACAAGTTGACATAGAAATCAAGGATGCTTCTGTGGAAGTGCACCAGGATGAGCAGGATATTTGTATAGCTGACGCTAATAAGGATGTTGATGATGAAGATGTTGTTGATGAGGATGTTGTTTGTGTAAATCAGGCACCAGTGGAAGAAACAGTTATTGCTCATGATAAGGAAAAGCCCATTGTCATGCCTGGGCACAAGACAAAAAAATCCACTTCTTATGTGTGGAATTATTTCTACCCAAATCCAGACAACAATTGTCAAGTCATCTGTACCCTTTGTAAAGCCAGAGTAAGTAGAGGTAGGAACCTTAACCATCTAGGAATCTCCTCCCTGTTACGTCATCTGCAGTGCATCCATCCCAAAAGTTTTTGTGTTTTGTGTTGACTCATTTGCATCACCAGTGGATCTTTTGGCAAAGTGTAGTTTTTTCTCGGCAGATGCACTTGCTGGAGAAACTGAAGGAGAAGCCATCGCTGCATCATTTGCCACTTGAGCTGACAATTTGCTTACCAACAGCTCTTTGCATCTCTTCAGATCTGTGTCCGTTGGGAAGAAAGACACAATGTATGACTTAAACATTATGTCTTAAATCTTGTGTTTACTCTGTTCAGCTTGTCCCCACGCAGCGGGTAAAATAAGTAATGAACACATCAACAGTTTTCTCAGTAAATATATGTGTAATGGGGCTATTGTAATGAAATGTTCACCAAATGTCAGTAACAACCCATGTAATCCACACATGCAAAGAAATCTCACCATAGATGTCTATAAATTAAGTTATGAGTAATAATGTGAAATGACCCAGGGAGAAAGTATTGAATACACTTACTGAAATTTATTTAATACTTCGTAAGAAAACCTTTGTTGGTAATAACAGCTTCAAGACGCCTCCTGTATGGAGAACTAGTCGCACGCATTGCTCAGGTGGGATTTTGTCCAATTCTTCCACACAGTCTTCAAATCTTGAAGGTTCCGTGGCCTCTTCTATGAGCTCTGATCTTTAGTTCTATCCGTAGGCGGAAACTCAATGCAATGTAATAGGAGGAAAAGTTTCGCCTATGAATAGCAGGCGGAAAAAAGTGCAGAATTGGGGTTTTGGGGTGCAACGTTGCGGGAACCCCCGTGCAGCCTTCAGACAGTCCCCCAAAGGTAAACTGCATAAAAAAATTTAAAAACAAATCTTAAGAACACCCCAAAAAAATCACTTTCAATTTGGGGGCAAAAAAAATAAATGTTGGGGGACAAAGTTAAAAACTAGCGAACTAGACTCTGGGGTGGTCCCCAAGTATGCCCCAGGTGTTTTTTTCATTGCAGGGGCTTGTGGAAGTTGGATTTTTCACGATTTTTTTTTTTTTTAAACTTAACTTTACCAAATTTGCTGGGATAAGTTATTTTCAACAAAAATACTCCTGAATACTTATCTGCACCACTTATACAAAAACGCTATTTAGCAGCTATTGAGCCCGTTTAAAAACACCAAATACCTTCAGCAAGCCAAATCGGGGGGTACCCTAGGTAACCCCCATGTCAGTGCATCTTTTGGGGGGTGTCAGGTTTATTTCCCCAAATCTGACAGTACTTTCCGCTTGTTACAGTATCGCCAGGTGCAAAACAGGCGAAAAGTCCAGGAGGCGGAAAAGTATCGCAGGTCCGCTCAAATTGAATACGACTCTTAGATGCATGTGCAGGAGGAAAGCACTGACCCAAGTTTGCATGAATATCAGCATTGCGTGAGACTGAGAAGCAGGTGTAAAGTGTGGAGCTCAGTAGAGTTTTTGTTTTGTTTTAGCAAGTGCAAGCGTTTCCACCAAAGAATAATCAGTATTCAGGTGACAATGTTTACTCCCCCACACACACACAGACACCTCCACATAAATCTGTTTTTCTTTGGATTACAGTATATACAACTTTCACAGCCTGAAGATAAACTTTTTCTGTGCAGTTTCCCACTTAAGCCTAAAATCTACTCTGGCACCTGCAAACAGGGAGACTCCCAGAGACAAAGCAATACCCCTTTTCCACTGCTGCAATAAGCCGGGTTATTGCCAGGTCTACCCGGGTCGTGGCTCAGTGGAAAAGGGTCCCTGAAAAATAATCCGGGTCAAGTCACCCGGGAATCCAGCCCAGATACTGTAGCTACTAGGGTCAGACCCAGGATGGACCCGGGTAATGGTGCCGTGTAAACGGCACTACCCGGGTTATCTGACCTGGGTCATGCTAAAAATTAGCTGATTGGTGGTTGTGGAGCAGTCACCTCCCACTTTTTATGACCTCACAAGTTTAGCAGGGCAGACCTGGGAATAACCTAGATCGAAGATGCAGTGTAAACTGGGTCTGATCTGGGTTGGAACCATGTCCGAAAACCCAGGTCGGACCCGGGTTTTTGGTGGAAAATGGTTATTACTTGTCAAAGATCAACACTGGTCTCACGGGATCAACACTTGTCTCATGGGATCAACACTGGTCTCACGGGATCAACACCGGTCTCACGGGATCAACACCGGTCTCACGGGATCAACACTGGTCTCACGGGATCAACCCTGGTCTCACGGGATCAACCCTGGTGTCAGGGGATCAACACTGGTCTCACGGGATCAACACTGGTCTCACGGGATCAACACTGGTCTCACGGGATCAACGCTGGTCTCACGGGATCAACGCTGGTCTCACGGGATCAACACTGGTGTCACGGGATCAACCCTGGTCTCACGGGATCAACCCTGGTCTCACGGGATCAACCCTGGTCTCACGGGATCAACGCTGGTCTCACGGGATCAACGCTGGTCTCACGGGATCAACGCTGGTCTCACGGGATCAACGCTGGTCTCACGGGATCAACGCTGGTCTCACGGGATCAACGCTGGTCTTTCAACCCACACTGATAGTTTAGCACCGAAGAGGCCTATTGTAAGCTGGACAAATCCATTGCACCCAGCGCTCACCTGACATTTGTTCTATCAATGGGAACAAGTGTTAGAAATAAATAACAATCCTTCTCTCTTGTAATAAAACAGCCGACTGTGCAGGATGTTTCCCCTCCCTACGGAATTGTAGCATCATCCGTTTCCAATGTGAAGGGTACAGAAAGACAGAAAGCCAAAATAAGATAAAAAAAAATGCAGCTGATGCATCCAAATTGAATTATAGGGGTTGACGCTGACTTGAGAAATTCAGTTTTATTAAATTAGTTATTCAGGGCAAACAGTTCTATTCCTCTGAATAAGATGCATATCATGGTCTCTGCCTGCTGGCACAAGCCCCGCTCCCATACAACGTGTCTCTCAGCCCATTGTTAGGTCTTTGTCCACTCTCCATCCTGGCACTGAGTGATACAATAGCAGCACATTGCAGCATTGCTCTCTCTCCCCTCCCAGCACTTTCTCATCGCACCCCACAGTGTCCCGGTAATCGTTACATGAATATAATAAACACCTATGTTGTTCTAGTGCTGATGGGCAGCGATAAGAGGAACAGCAATAATGACTTCTGAAGCATAAATAGGCTCGTTCTGGGATGTTTTCTCACCTAACGGCTAAATTGCACAGAGAAAAGCTCATTTTCCCCCCATTTGACACATCATAATCTCATTTACAGCCGCATAATTGCCGGCCGACGCAACATAATGCTAAATGGTGGCAGATAATAGAGCTACAGTATGAACGGAAGAGTTTCACGAGTGACATTTGCATGTCGTTTTGCCGCAACACAAAGCTAAACCTCTCCGTTTCCGAATCATTTATAATTCTCTCCAAATCAGATCCTTTCATGCTTTTAATTACTGTCTCCTTACGTGGCGCCTTTTGTGAATTTACTAGAAGCTCGGTCTGTGCGTCGGCAGTGTTGTTGTTGACAAATTGGTACATTATTTCATTACTGGTCGTCAGCGGAGGAGTTCCAGCACAATTTATCAATAAAAGCCATTTGGAATCTCCCGCTGTGCGGTTCCCGTATTGATCCAGAAACTAAACAGCAGTTAATATGAGAATTAATCTGCAAAATACAATAATTTGAAAAAGAAAAAAACACTCCTCACAAATTATGGAAGGTCTTTTCACGGCCCCTCGTCAGATAAACAAGGGCCCACTTGTGACTGAAAAGCAATTGATTTTCTATAAAGGACTGTGAAACCCAGTGATTTAACCAGGCAATTAAATACATTTGTCAATCGGGCCCTGGAGTTTACAGTGGTGTAATTATGCAAAAACTGGCGCAGGATAGGTAATTGCTTTATTATACAATGTGGTCAATTCCAGTCCCTGATTTTGAACAATATGCTGAATCGTGTTTCTGAGGGAGATTTAGGGTCTGATGAGTCTAAGTTGGGACAAAGCAAATATAATAAGTAACTTAGCACCTTGGTAAAACCATGTTGTGCTGCAGGA
The DNA here is from genome assembly GCA_031769625.1 of Taudactylus pleione. Classification (NCBI taxonomy): domain Eukaryota; kingdom Metazoa; phylum Chordata; class Amphibia; order Anura; family Myobatrachidae; genus Taudactylus; species Taudactylus pleione. The sequence continues at coordinate 877,923 of JAUIMM010001010.1, read as the reverse complement.
GGGGGAGAAGTAACTTGCAGGGGAGATTATTTATCACTAAATATTTGAGCCATATTTCCCGAAAACTATGGCCCTCATTCAGAGCCACTCGCTAGCGGCAGTACGCTCGTTCCGAGCGATGTTCGCACATCTGCGCATGCGTACGGATCGTTATACGCATGCGCGAACCAGTCAGTGCGGTCGAAATTCATGTGCTCGCAAAATAGCGAATGCCTGATAATTTGAGTGACAGGATGAGGCGTATGTGGGTGGTAACAGGGGAAGGTGCTTGAAAACGGGGAGTGGAAATCAGAACGCAGGCGTGCTTAAAGGTCAAAACGGGCGTTTTATGGGTGTGCATATTTAAAACAGCAGCGTCATTGACCACGTCACTGGGTTTTTTTTAAGCCAGAACTGTTCGCAAAATTGTGGTAGCAAAAACCAACCACAAGAATAGCGAGCAGTTCATACGCTGGTCGATGTACTCGATTAATGTAATAAATAGCGGACATGACGTATGGTGCGAGCGGCCAGGGGGCGTTTTTAACAAATAAACGAGCGTATGTTTTGCTCGCTCGTTCAGACTTAGAGGTGTGAACAGACTGCAATTTGCGAACGGATCATTTGAATAGCCACCCCTTGTTTTTGAACGAACGACCGCAAGTAGCGAACGGCTCTGAATCAGGCCCTATATCCACAAATATTAAGTATCCCCCAAGATGGGCTATAGAGGGATCGTAGCAGATATTTTCTATCGGTCATGGGCGCTAATAGTGCTCCCAGATTGCATTAAGCTATGTGATGATTGATAAATGGGTCCTAGAGAGAGTGAGACTTGGAAGGTACAGGTTACAGTGTAAGAATAAAGCCATCCAGCATGTGTGGGCTACATGCAGACATAATAAATGTATCTGCCCCCCTTGCATTGCAGCATGGGTATTACCAGGAGGTGCACAGGTACATGCTTTTTTTTTTTGCTTTGCTCCTATCATCCCCTTAGGAAACAAAATAAAGGGATTAAAGAGATGTATGAGAAGATAACGCTTATTTAAGATGAAATTGGTTCTAGTTGTCCGGATCTCATGGAATCCATTAAGTGCAACAGATTGGTGACCACAGAGGTGATAGAATATACTCATCAGCCAATCAGATTGGTGTCCACAGCAGCTGATAGAATACACTCATCAGCCAATCAGATTGGTGACCACAGCAGCTGATAGAATACACTCATCAGCCAAGCAGATTGGTGACCACAGCAGCTGATAGAATACACTCATCAGCCAATCAGATTGGTGACCACAGCAGCTGATAGAATACACTCATCAGCCAAGCAGATTGGTGACCACAGCAGCTGATAGAATACACTCATCAGCCAAGCAGATTGGTGACCACAGCAGCTGATAGAATACACTCGGCAGCCAATCAGATTGCCAGGTAAATCTAACCCAGATCTGATCAATTCTGATTAAAAAGGTGATTGCAGATCTGGGCAAATAGGGTTTAATATAACTAAATCAGCAACACAGACAGATGGCGTTGCTTATTGGACAGAAGCTCCGGTAAGATGGTTTCCAGAGCTTGCTGCATCTGCGCCAGCTCCACATAGGCCTAGACGGGAGGCCGACCGCCAACCCATCACCACCAGTCAAGGTGTCCACCTCCCGCACCAATGACACAACATGAGGCCCCCAACCTGGACCGCTAGTGCCGATGACCCCAGTAGGGTAGAATCAGCCTAACCATTGACCATATAGGTGGGGAAAGCAACTCAAGATCAGATAGCGACTGCCACCGTTCTTTCCCGCTACGGGTAAAACCGACACTAAGTAACGCGCAGCCCAAAGGAATATAGGAAATTATTACAGACAAAGATTTTGAAAGCTAAATGTCCACTACAATAGAAGCATAAAATGGCCCTGGGAACCCTCCCGTAAACCACAAGTAACCAGGCATTGGGATCCGCAATTGCAATTAAAAAAATTCCATGTTGCGAGTACACAGAGATGTACAGCTGATGGCTTAGACTGAACGGCGGTCCACCGAGTTGTCAATGCCCCACCTCTGTGTCCTCTCAATTCTCCTGGAAGTCTACAGGGGAGGGGCATCGACATCACTTCTGTGTGGGCAAATGAAGCCGGCATAGAAATGATGCTGCAGGCTGGCACTGGGGCAATTCATGAGCACAGCCCAGGTAAGCAAATGTCTCTATTCTGATCTTATTTATGTGTTGTCAGAAGAATGACGCAGCGCAGCTCTCTGTATAAAATCCACAGAACAGCTTTGTGTTGTATTCATAGTGACTTTATTTTTATTGAAAAGGCTGATGTAAAGGCTTTGCTGAAAAACACAGAAGGAAAGTATACAAAAAACATAAGATAAAGCAGTATATATAGTGAAGTCGCATATGTACTTAGATAAATGTAACTTTTCTAATGGTGGAAACACTCTGTACGATCCATAATGTCAATTTGTTACTTTATAATAAACAATGAGAAGTATAAAGATTTGAATATACATTGTTAAAATGATTTTACAGTAACATTACCTGCGTGTTAGGATTGTAGCATTTATCTCGGCATAGGTCTTCACCTTTCTTGCATGTCACTAACAGGCACAATTTACCATTCTTATCCCTTCCTAGTCCCCGGACAGAATGACAAGGATTCGCGCCCCGTCTCCTGAGCTCATAGCCCAGTATAATGCCATTAGGTTCTTCCGGTGGAGCCCAGTGAATCTGCACCGATCTGTGATAATAAAGAGCAGTTTGAAGGGAAAAACATCAATCAGGGAATGTTACTTCCAATCTATTGCTGATACGGAACATCGTGCTGGATATGTTATTAGTGATTTTGATTAGAAGAAGCCCAGAGATGAATTATGGAATCATATACAGTAGTAAAGAGGTGTATATTAATTGTAGCGTGGGAAGGTCTGTTGTTCTAAGATGAGCAATCTAGAAAGTATAGTGTTTAAAAAAAAACTTTTTTTTTTGTTGTTGTGGAAAACAGAGTTCAGGCTACTCCGGGAGTGTAGATTACGGATTAAACTTTTATTTTCATATTGATAAGATTAGAGCAAACTTTTATGAAAGAGAGACCTGGGTTTAATTTGCTAAAGAAGGGGGATTGCGCAAATCTTTGGAAGTGATGGGTTTTGGCCATCTGCGGTAAATGTGGCAACATCCCGATACTTTATGTTGTACAGTGAGTGTTCTACGCACATTGATATCCTCCCAAAGCGCCATTTTACCAGCGCAGAGACGATGGAACAGAACATTTTTAGTCTGTAATATTCTCTTTAATTGAGCAACAAACTTCCACCCATAGGCGTATGTACAATGGGTGCAGGGTGTGTGCTGCACATGGGCCCCTGGGTCCTGGGGGGTCCCGCACATCCTGCACCGAAAATATACTTGCTCAATGTTGATTGTTTTCCCAATAAATATATTGGACAGTTATATAACGAGCTTCAGTGCAGCCAATCTCCCAGCATGTGCCTATGGCTATATCCTATGGCTATATCCTATGGCTTTATCCTATGGCTATATCCTATGGCTATATCCTATGGCTTTATCCTATGGCTTTATCCTATGGCTTTATCCTATGGCTTTATCCTATGGCTATATCCTATGGCTATATCCTATGGCTATATCTTATGGCTTTATCCTATGGCTATATCCTATGGCTTTATCCTATGGCTATATCCTATGGCTTTATCCTATGGCTTTATCCTATGGCTTTATTCTATGGCTATATCCTATGGCTATATCCTATGGCTTTATCCTATGGCTATATCCTATGGCTTTATCCTATGGCTATATCCTATGGCTATATCCTATGGCTTTATCCTATGGCTATATCCTATGGCTATATCCTATGGCTATATCCTATGGCTTTATCCTATGGCTATATCCTATGGCTATATCCTATGGCTTTATCCTATGGCTATATCCTATGGCTATATCCTATGGCTTTATCCTATGGCTATATCCTATGGCTATATCCTATGGCTTTATCCTATGGCTATATCCTATGGCTATATCCTATGGCTATATCCTATGGCTATATCCTATGGCTATATCCTATGGCTTTATCCTATGGCTTTATCCTATGGCTTTATCCTATGGCTATATCCTATGGCTATATCCTATGGCTATATCCTATGGCTTTATCCTATGGCTATATCCTATGGCTTTATCCTATGGCTTTATCCTATGGCTATATCCTATGGCTATATCCTATTGCTTTATCAGCTTCCTCTCTTGTTATCTCTATGATGAGTCGCCATGTACTTACAGGCACCAGGTCTTATTGCACAATCTGCAAGCACTGAGGTCAGCAAGGCAGGCACTGAGGTCAGCAAGGCAGGCACTGAGGTCAGCAAGGCAGGCACTGAGGTCAGCAAAGCAGGCACTGAGGTCAGCAAAGCAGGCACTGAGGTCAGCAAGGCAGGCACTGAGGTCAGCAAGGCAGGCAATGAGGTCAGCAAAGCAGGCACTGAGGTCAGCAAGGCAGGCACTGAGGTCAGCAAGGCAGGCACTGAGGTCAGCAAAGCAGGCACTGAGGTCAGCAAGGCAGGCACTGAGGTCAGCAAAGCAGGCACTAAGGTCAGCAAGGCAGGCACTAAGGTCAGCAAGGCAGGCACTGAGGTCAGCAAGGCAGGCACTGAGGTCAGCAAGGCAGGCACTGAGGTCAGCAAGGCAGGCACTGAGGTCAGCAATGCAGGCACTGAGGTCAGCAAAACAGGCACTGAGGCTAGCAAGGCAAGCAATGAGGTCAGCAAGGCAAGCAATGAGGTTAACAAGGAAAGCAATGAGGTTAACAAGGCAAGCAATGAGGTTAACAAGGCAAGCAATGAGGTTAACAAGGAAAGCAATGAGGTCAGCAAGGCAAGCAATGAGGTCAGCAAGGAAGGCACGGAGGTCGGCAAGACAATAACGGAGGTCAGCAAGGCAGGCACTGAGGTCAGCAAGGCAGGCACTGAGGTCAGCAAAGCAGGCACTGAGGTCAGCAAAGCAGGCACTGAGGTCAGCAAAGCAGGCACTGAGGTCAGCAAGGCAGGCACTGAGGTCAGCAAGGCAGGCAATGAGGTCAGCAAAGCAGGCACTGAGGTCAGCAAGGCAGGCACTGAGGTCAGCAAGGCAGGCACTGAGGCCAGCAAAGCAGGCACTGAGGTCAGCAAGGCAGGCACTGAGGTCAGCAAGGCAGGCACTAAGGTCAGCAAGGCAGGCACTGAGGTCAGCAAGGCAGGCACTGAGGTCAGCAAGGCAGGCACTGAGGTCAGCAAGGCAGGCACTGAGGTCAGCAATGCAGGCACTGAGGTCAGCAAAACAGGCACTGAGGCTAGCAAGGCAAGCAATGAGGTCAGCAAGGCAAGCAATGAGGTTAACAAGGAAAGCAATGAGGTTAACAAGGCAAGCAATGAGGTTAACAAGGCAAGCAATGAGGTTAACAAGGAAAGCAATGAGGTCAGCAAGGCAAGCAATGAGGTCAGCAAGGAAGGCACGGAGGTCGGCAAGACAATAACGGAGGTCAGCAAGGCAGGCACGGAGGTTGGTAAGGCAGGCACGGAGGTCGGTAAGGCAGGCACTGAGGCTAGCAAGCCAGGAACGGAGGTCAGCAAGACAGTAACGGAGGTCAGCAAGGCAGGCACCGAGGTCAGAAAGGCAAGCAATGAGGTCAGCAAGGCAAGCAATGAGGTCAGCAAGGCAGGCACCGAGGTCACCAAGTCAGCACGGCAGGCACTGAGGTCGGCAAGACAGGCAATGAGGTCAGCAAGGCTTTGAGCTTTTCCTTCCCTTACATCGCGTTTTTAAAGGCGGACATGTCACCTGCACAGTATGGAGGCAGTATTTTTGTGGACTGAGCCAATATTGGGATCTCAATTGGCTAGCCACCATAATCTACCTGTATATAAGTATGACAGTGCAAAAGTGATGTCACCAGACCCCATAATTGGTTTTGGCAAAATCACCCTCAAGTGTTTTGGTTCGGATTGGATTGGTTTTGGATTTCTTTAAAATTGAAAAAAAAAAAGAGATAAATTCATGTTATTTGAACCTGTTTCATGCAATCCAAAACTAGAGATGCGTGGTTCGGTTTTACTTGGATTTACTCGGATATGTTTGAAACTGCATCATATTCGCCATCCGCTGTCATGTGGTTTGGATAGCCAATAAGAGAAGTCCAAACTAATTCGAACTTGAAATAATTTGGTGATAAGAACAGGATAAAACGGAACCCGCACATCTCTATCAAAAACCAAGATTCTTCAACCTTCAGGAGACCCGACCTGGGACTCGGGTTTATTCAGAACCCGAAAAGTGATCCAAACCGGGACATGATTAGACTCAGAACCCCTAAGTTTGGGTGTGTACATTTTTCAGGAAAACCAAACTGCATATCTCTAATATGTATATTTATAAATAAGCAAGATCAGGGTAAAGTGTTGTCTCCTGGGATAAGTGTATGTTCAGTAATCACAGAGTTTCTCAACACTCCTCTGATCAGTTCCCCAGACAATGAGAGACTGACGCACCCTTTATTGGCCTCTCACAGGTGGTCTGGCAATCAGGACTGCTAATCAGCTTCTGTCTATCAGTCAGAAGCTAAAAATCTTGGACGGATATACAGTATCTCCCCGTTTCCAGTGCTTTTGTCACAATATACTGTGCACACACACACACACACACATACATGCGTGTATCAGCCGTGCATTCTCCTTAAAAGACACAATGTGCACTCAGCCTCATGCATGATTCACAGGTTGTGTCTCACATATCCAAAATGCTTGGGACCAGGGGTATTTTGGATATCGAAATATTCCGTATTTTGGAATATATGTGTACCGTAATGAGATATCTTGGGAATGGGACCCAAATCTAAACACAGAATGCATATATGTATTATATACACCTTATACACACAGCCTGCAGGTCATTTTATACAATATTTTCAGTAAGTTTGTGGCTCACACAAAGTTTGTGTACATACAGTATATTAAATGTACTTATGTTTAATATACACCTTATACAAAAAGCCTGCAGGTAATTTTATACCAAATTTTTTTATAATTTTGTGCCTTAAACAAAGTTTTTGTACCTGTACATTGAACCATCAGAAAGCAAATGTTTCACTATCTCAGTCATGCTAAAATAAAATCTGTATTTCAGAATATTACATGTTTTGGAATATTTGCATATGGGAGGCTCAACCTGTATTACAGACCCTATTATATTATTTGCAAACTTACAGCAAGACAGGCGTTCTACACCAGCCGCCCCTCCATACTTCAGGACCAGAATTAATGAATTACCTATTGATTAAATTCCACTCTAGCAAATCCACCATGGCAAATAAATGAAGTGGCCGGGGCACGTGTAGGGCATGGCCAGGCATGTCAGAGCAATCGATCAGCAGTTAGTAATCTTTGGGGATATAGGAAGAGCTGATGATAATATGAGGAGAGAGATGGTAACAGCACATCACTGGCCAATACCGAATACCGCACATCCTCATTGTCACCACACATGTAACACGCCCTCCTGTGTCATATACACATGTAACATGCACTCCTGTATTGTATACACATGTAGCATGCCCTCCTGTATCATATACACATGTGACATGCACTCCTGTATCAAATAAACATGTAACACGCCTTCCTGTATCATATACACATGTAACATGCACTCCTGTATCTCATACACATGTAACATGCACTCATGTATAGTATACACATGTAACATGCCCTCCTGTATCATATACACATGTAACATGCCACTCCTGTACCATATACACATGTAACATGCACTCCTGTATCATATACACATGTAACATGCCCTCCTGTGTCATATACACATGTAACATGCACTCCTGTATTGTATACACATGCAACATGCCCTCCTGTATCATATACACATGTAACATGCACTCCTGTATCATATACACATGTAACATGCCCTCCTGTATCATATACACATGTAACATGCACTCCTCTATCGTATACACATGTAACATGCCCTCCTGTATCATATACACATGTAACATGCCCTCCTGTATCGTATACACATGTAACATGCACTCCTGTATCGTATACACATGTAACATGCCCTCCTGTGTCATATACACATGTAACATGCTCTCCTGTGTCATAAACACATGTAACATGCCCTCCTGTATCGTATACACATGTAACATGCCCTCCTGTATCATATACACATGTAACATGCCCTCCTGTATCATATACACATGTAACATGCCCTCCTGTATCGTATACACGTGTAACATGCCCTCTTGTATCATATACACGTGTAGCATGCCCTCCTGTATTATATACACATGTAACATGCACTCCTCTATCATATACACATGTAACATGCCCTCCTGTATCGTATACACATGTAACATGCCCTCCTGTATCATATACACATGTAACATGCCCTCCTATATCATATACACATGTAACATGCCCTCCAGTATCATATACACATGTAACATGCCCTCCTGTATCATATACACATGTAACATGCCCTCCAGTATCATATACACATGTAACACGCCCTCCTGTGTCATATACACATGTAACATGCACTCCTGTATTGTATACACATGTAACATGCCCTCCTGTATCATATACACATGTAACATGCACTCCTGTATCAAATAAACATGTAACACGCCTTCCTGTATCATATACACATGTAACATGCACTCCTGTATCACATACATGTAACACATGTAAAGGTACAGTATGATACAATTGCACAATCAGTAATATTGGGTATCTCTGTAGAATGCATTAGTGACTGTGACATATGTACTCTATAAACTCCTGTATACAGTACTGTACAGAAAGAATAGAGAATTGTGATGTCACTACATATAATCAGCTCAAGTTCTGATGTCTTCACAATAGTATTGATTAGGAAGCTCGGTATGACTCGGGAATTACAGACTCTCTATCATACACTGAGAGTATTATAAGTCACCAGGCAGTTTTATTGTCTATAAGAATATACCCAGACATTGGGCGTGATTCAGCAACGCAGTTGATAATACGCACGCAATCGGCCGATTACTGCATTCCGCGCATGCAAATGCATCGCAGGGCGCGTAACATGAAACGGCCACTGCAATCGCAGTGACTTCGCAGACCCTTTGCAGCAGGGCCAGATTAAGGTTTGATGGGGCCCTGGGGCAACTACTTTGTGGTGGCCCCTATCAATATAACAGTATATATTTATATATACACATACAGCACAGACATATATCTATATACTTACACACATACACACCATACTTGCCAACTCTCCCTCATTGTCAGGGAGACTCCCTGAAATAGCAGCAATCTCCCTGTCTCCCTGAAGAGTCCACCAATCTCCCTCATTTCACCTTACCCCCATTATGACACTGTTATATAAAAGAAAAAACAGAGATATATACATTAAAATGTGATAATTAGTATAATTCCCCTGCATTGGTTATAAAGCACAATGATAACCTTTAGTTACATGTATTTTCTGAGAAGTATCAGTGTGTTTTCATCATCTTACAAACTGCTTTGGGGCTCATTTATATGAGGATGTAAATCAATTTTATGACACACCCCCTCAGATGTAGCAGTACATGCCTATCACATGTATGACACGCCTCTCAGATGTAGCAGTACATGCCTATCACATGTATGACACGCCTCTCAGATGTAGCAGTACATGCCTATCACATGTATGACACGCCCCCTCAGATGTAGCAGTACATGCCTATCACATGTATGACACGCCTCTCAGATGTAGCAGTACATGCCTATCACATGTATGACACGCCTCTCAGATGTAGCAGTACATGCCTATCACATGTATGACATGCCTCTCAGATGTAGCATTACACGCCAACTTTACCGTCATAGGTGCTGCTTTCACGATCTCCCTGAAATGCTTTTTCAAAAGTAGGCAAGTAGGATACATACATTCACACAGAAAAACACATATATACACCACACATGCATGTGTCACACATACTGTACATTACACACAAGTCACACATTTCACACACTTACCTTGCACCATCTGCACTGCATGTTGTGGATGGGGAGGGGACCTGGTAGGAAGGCACCATGTTATTAAGCTCCGCCCCCATCACGTCTTTGACTGCAATTCGTGGGTTAATCGGAAAGGGGCAGAGCCAAATGACACAATTGTAATGGAAATTCATCATACTGGCTCTGCCTCCAGCCGATTGAACCGTGAATCGCGGCATTTTGCCGCGAGGTGGGCGGGGCTCAATAACGGTGCTTGCTCTTGTGCAGCTGCTGCTGCTGTGTGGGGGCCCTTTAGGTTGACCCTGTCGCCCCCCTATAATCCGGCCCTGCTTTGCAGAGTGATTGACAGGAAGTGCCGTTTGTGGGTGGTGACGGTTGGGTGGTCAGGGAAATGCAAAGGAAATGCAAAGGTCAGAGCCTGTGTAAGTGTGCGTGAGGCTGTGATGGTACTCCATGTTACTGACTCTCAGTCTTGTGTAGTCACTGTGTGTGATGAGGTTAGTAATTCCTGAGTAAGGTCAGAGCCTGTGTAAGTGTGTGTGAGGATGTGATGGTACTCCATTTACTGATGGTCTCTCAGTCTTGTGTAATCACTGTGTGTGATGAGGTTAGTAATTCCTGAGTAAGGTCAGAGCCTGTGTAAGTGTGTGTGAGGATGTGATGGTACTCCATTTACTGATGGTCTCTCAGTCTTGTGTAATCACTGTGTGTGATGAGGTTAGTAATTCCTGAGTAAGGTCAGAGCCTGTGTAAGTGTGCGTGAGGCTGTGATGGTACTCCATGTTACTGATGGTTTCTCAGTCTTGTGTAATCACTGTGTGTGATGAGGTTAGTAACTCCTGAGTAAAGTCAGAGCTGTGTAAGTGTGTGTGTGAGGATGTGATGGTACTCCATGTTACTGATGGTGTCTCAGTCATGTGTAGTCACTGTGTGTGATGAGGTTAGTAATTCCTGAGTAAGGTCAGAGCCTGTGTAAGTGTGCGTGAGGCTGTGATGGTACTCCATGTTACTGACTCTCAGTCTTGTGTAGTCACTGTGTGTGATGAGGTTAGTAATTCCAGAGAAAGGTCAGAGCCTGTGTAAGTGTGCGTGAGGCTGTGATGGTACTCCATTTACTGATGGTCTCTCAGTCTTGTGTAATCACTGTGTGTGATGAGGTTAGTAATTCCAGAGTAAGGTCAGAACCTGTGTAAGTGTGCGTGAGGCTGTGATGGTACTCCATGTTACTGACTCTCAGTCTTGTGTAGTCACTGTGTGTGATGAGGTTAGTAATTCCAGAGAAAGGTCAGAGCCTGTGTAAGTGTGTGTGAGGATGTGATGGTACTCCATTTACTGATGGTCTCTCAGTCTTGTGTAATCACTGTGTGTGATGAGGTTAGTAATTCCTGAGTAAGGTCAGAGCCTGTGTAAGTGTGCGTGAGGCTGTGATGGTACTCCATGTTACTGATGGTTTCTCAGTCTTGTGTAATCACTGTGTGTGATGAGGTTAGTAACTCCTGAGTAAAGTCAGAGCTGTGTAAGTGTGTGTGTGAGGATGTGATGGTACTCCATGTTACTGATGGTGTCTCAGTCATGTGTAGTCACTGTGTGTGATGAGGTTAGTAATTCCTGAGTAAGGTCAGAGCCTGTGTAAGTGTGCGTGAGGCTGTGATGGTACTCCATGTTACTGACTCTCAGTCTTGTGTAGTCACTGTGTGTGATGAGGTTAGTAATTCCAGAGAAAGGTCAGAGCCTGTGTAAGTGTGCGTGAGGCTGTGATGGTACTCCATTTACTGATGGTCTCTCAGTCTTGTGTAATCACTGTGTGTGATGAGGTTAGTAATTCCAGAGTAAGGTCAGAACCTGTGTAAGTGTGCGTGAGGCTGTGATGGTACTCCATGTTACTGACTCTCAGTCTTGTGTAGTCACTGTGTGTGATGAGGTTAGTAATTCCAGAGAAAGGTCAGAGCCTGTGTAAGTGTGCGTGAGGCTGTGATGGTACTCCATTTACTGATGGTCTCTCAGTCTTGTGTAATCACTGTGTGTGATGAGGTTAGTAATTCCTGAGTAAGGTCAGAGCCTGTGTAAGTGTGCGTGAGGCTGTGATGGTACTCCATGTTACTGATGGTTTCTCAGTCTTGTGTAATCACTGTGTGTGATGAGGTTAGTAACTCCTGAGTAAAGTCAGAGCTGTGTAAGTGTGTGTGTGAGGATGTGATGGTACTCCATGTTACTGATGGTGTCTCAGTCATGTGTAGTCACTGTGTGTGATGAGGTTAGTAATTCCTGAGTAAGGTCAGAGCCTGTGTAAGTGTGTGTGAGGCTGTGATGGTACTCCATGTTACTGATGGTTTCTCAGTCTTGTGTAATCACTGTGTGTGATGAGGTTAGTAAATCCTGAGCAAGGTCAGAGCCTGTGTAAGTGTGTGTGAGGATGTGATGGTACTCCATCTTACTGATGGTATCTCAGTCTTGTGTAATCACTGTGTGTGATGAGGTTAGTAATTCCAGAGTAAGGTCAGAACCTGTGTAAGTGTGTGTGAGGCTGTGATGGTACTCCATGTTACTGATGGTGTCTCAGTCTTGTGTAATCACTGTGTGATGAGGTGAGTAATTCCAGAGTAAGGTCAGAGCCTGTGTAAGTGTGTGTGAGGATGTGATGGTACTACATGTTACTGATGGTATCTCAGTCTTGTGTAATCACTGTGTGTGATGAGGTTATTAATTCCTGAGTAGGCTCAGAGCCTGTGTAAGTGTGCGTGAGACTGTGATGGTACTCCATGTTACTGATGGTGTCTCAGTCTTGTGTAGTCACTGTGTGTGATGAGGTTAGTAACTCCTGAGTAAAGTCAGAGCTGTGTAAGTGTGTGTGTGAGGATGTGATGGTACTCCATGTTACTGATGGTGTCTCAGTCATGTGTAGTCACTGTGTGTGATGAGGTTAGTAATTCCTGAGTAAGGTCAGAGCCTGTGTAAGTGTGTGTGAGGCTGTGATGGTACTCCATGTTACTGATGGTTTCTCAGTCTTGTGTAATCACTGTGTGTGATGAGGTTAGTAAATCCTGAGCAAGGTCAGAGCCTGTGTAAGTGTGTGTGAGGATGTGATGGTACTCCATCTTACTGATGGTATCTCAGTCTTGTGTAATCACTGTGTGTGATGAGGTTAGTAATTCCAGAGTAAGGTCAGAACCTGTGTAAGTGTGTGTGAGGCTGTGATGGTACTCCATGTTACTGATGGTATCTCAGTCTTGTGTAATCACTGTGTGTGATGAGGTGAGTAATTCCAGAGTAAGGTCAGAGCCTGTGTAAGTGTGTGTGAGGATGTGATGGTACTACATGTTACTGATGGTATCTCAGTCTTGTGTAATCACTGTGTGTGATGAGGTTATTAATTCCTGAGTAGGCTCAGAGCCTGTGTAAGTGTGCGTGAGACTGTGATGGTACTCCATGTTACTGATGGTGTCTCAGTCTTGTGTAGTCACTGTGTGGGATGAGGTTAGGAATTCTCAGTAAGGTCAGAGCCTGTGTAAGTGTGCGTGAGGCTGTGATGGTACTCCATGATAATGATGGTATCTCAGTCTTGTGTAATCACTGTGTGTGAAGAGGTTAGTAATTCCTGAGTAAGGTCAGAGCCTGTGTAAGTGTGTGTGAGGATGTGATGGTACTCCATGTTACTGATGGTATCTCAGTCTTGTGTAATTACTGCATGTGATGAGGTTAGTAATTCCTGAGTAAGGTCACAGCCTGTGTAAGTGTGTGTGAGGCTGTGATGGTACTCCATGTTACTGATGGTATCTCAGTCTTGTGTAATCACTGTGTGTGATGAGGTTAGTAATTCCTGAGTAAGGTCAGAACCTGTGTAAGTGTGTGTGAGGCTGTGATGGTACTCCATGTTACTGATGGTATCTCAGTCTTGTGTAATCACTGTGTGTGATGAGGTGAGTAATTCCTGAGTAAGGTCAGAGCCTGTGTAAGTGTGTGTGAGGATGTGATGGTACTACATGTTACTGATGGTATCTCAGTCTTGTGTAATCACTGTGTGTGATGAGGTTAGTAATTCCTGAGTAAGGTCAGAACCTGTGTAAGTGTGTGTGAGGCTGTGATGGTACTCCATGTTACTGACTCTCAGTCTTGTGTAGTCACTGTGTGTGATGAGGTTAGTAATTCCTGAGTAAGGTCAGAGCCTGTGTAAGCGTGCGTGAGGCTGTGATGGTACTCCATGTTACTGATGGTGTCTCAGTCTTGTGTAGTCACTGTGTGTGATGAGGTTAGGAATTCTGAGTAAGGTCAGAGCCTGTGTAAGTGTGCGTGAGGCTGTGATGGTACTCCATGTTACTGATGGTATCTCAGTCTTGTGTAATCACTGTGTGTGATGAGGTTAGTAATTCCTGAGTAAGGTCAGAGCCTGTGTAAGTGTGTGTGAGGATGTGATGGTACTCCATGTTACTGATGGTATCTCAGTCTTGTGTAATCACTGCGTGTGATGAGGTTAGTAATTCCTGAGTAAGGTCAGAGCCTGTGTAAGTGTGTGTGAGGATGTGATGGTACTCCATGTTACTGATGGTATCTCAGTCTTGTGTAATCACTGCGTGTGATGAGGTTAGTAATTCCTGAGTAAGGTCAGAGCATGTGTAAGTGTGTGTGAGGCTGTGAAGGTACTCCATGTTACTGATTGTATCTCAGTCTTGTGTAATCACTGTTTGTGATGAGGTTAGAAATTCCTGAGTAAGGCTGTGGTATCTCAGTCTTGTGTAATCACTGTGTGTGATGAGGTTAGTAATTCATGAGTAAGGTCAGAACCTGTGTAAGTGTGTGTGAGGCTGTGATGGTACTCGATGCTACTGATGGTATCTCAGTCTTGTGTTATCACTGTGTGTGATGAGGTTAGTAATTCCTGAGTAAGGTCAGAGCCTGTGTAAGTGTGTGTGAGGCTGTGATGGTACTCCATGTTACTGATGGTTTCTCAGTCTTGTGTAATCACTGTGTGTGATGAGGTGAGTAATTCCTGAGTAAGGTCAGAGCCTGTATAAGTGTGTGTGAGGATGTGATGGTACTCCATGTTACTGATGGTATCTCAGTCTTGTGTAATCTCTGTGTGTGATGAGATTAGTAATTCCCTGAGTAAGGTCAGAGCCTGTGTAAGTGTGTGTGAGGCTGTGATGGTACTCCATGTTACTGATGGTGTCTCAGTCTTGTGTAGTCACTGCATGTGATGAGGTTAGTAATTCCTGAGTAAGGTCAGAGCCTGTATAAGTGTGTGTGAGGCTGTGATGGTACTCCATGTTACTGATGGTATCTCAGTCTTGTGTAATCACTGTGTGTGATGAGGTTAGTAATTCCTGAGTAAGGTCAGAACCTGTGTAAGTGTGTGTGAGGCTGTGATGGTACTCCATGTTACTGATGGTATCTCAGTCTTGTGTAATCACTGTGTGTGATGAGGTGAGTAATTCCTGAGTAAGGTCAGAGCCTGTGTAAGTGTGTGTGAGGATGTGATGGTACTACATGTTACTGATGGTATCTCAGTCTTGTGTAATCACTGTGTGTGATGAGGTTAGTAATTCCTGAGTAAGGTCAGAACCTGTGTAAGTGTGTGTGAGGCTGTGATGGTACTCCATGTTACTGACTCTCAGTCTTGTGTAGTCACTGTGTGTGATGAGGTTAGTAATTCCTGAGTAAGGTCAGAGCCTGTGTAAGCGTGCGTGAGGCTGTGATGGTACTCCATGTTACTGATGGTGTCTCAGTCTTGTGTAGTCACTGTGTGTGATGAGGTTAGGAATTCTGAGTAAGGTCAGAGCCTGTGTAAGTGTGCGTGAGGCTGTGATGGTACTCCATGTTACTGATGGTATCTCAGTCTTGTGTAATCACTGTGTGTGATGAGGTTAGTAATTCCTGAGTAAGGTCAGAGCCTGTGTAAGTGTGTGTGAGGATGTGATGGTACTCCATGTTACTGATGGTATCTCAGTCTTGTGTAATCACTGCGTGTGATGAGGTTAGTAATTCCTGAGTAAGGTCAGAGCCTGTGTAAGTGTGTGTGAGGATGTGATGGTACTCCATGTTACTGATGGTATCTCAGTCTTGTGTAATCACTGCGTGTGATGAGGTTAGTAATTCCTGAGTAAGGTCAGAGCATGTGTAAGTGTGTGTGAGGCTGTGAAGGTACTCCATGTTACTGATTGTATCTCAGTCTTGTGTAATCACTGTTTGTGATGAGGTTAGTAATTCCTGAGTAAGGCTGTGGTATCTCAGTCTTGTGTAATCACTGTGTGTGATGAGGTTAGTAATTCATGAGTAAGGTCAGAACCTGTGTAAGTGTGTGTGAGGCTGTGATGGTACTCGATGCTACTGATGGTATCTCAGTCTTGTGTTATCACTGTGTGTGATGAGGTTAGTAATTCCTGAGTAAGGTCAGAGCCTGTGTAAGTGTGTGTGAGGCTGTGATGGTACTCCATGTTACTGATGGTTTCTCAGTCTTGTGTAATCACTGTGTGTGATGAGGTGAGTAATTCCTGAGTAAGGTCAGAGCCTGTATAAGTGTGTGTGAGGATGTGATGGTACTCCATGTTACTGATGGTATCTCAGTCTTGTGTAATCTCTGTGTGTGATGAGATTAGTAATTCCCTGAGTAAGGTCAGAGCCTGTGTAAGTGTGTGTGAGGCTGTGATGGTACTCCATGTTACTGATGGTGTCTCAGTCTTGTGTAGTCACTGCATGTGATGAGGTTAGTAATTCCTGAGTAAGGTCAGAGCCTGTATAAGTGTGTGTGAGGCTGTGATGGTACTCCATGTTACTGATGGTATCTCAGTCTTGTGTTATCACTGCGTGTGATGAGGTTAGTAATTCCTGAGTAAGGTCAGAGCCTGTGTAAGTGTGTGTGAGGCTGTGAAGGTACTACATGTTACTGATGATATCTCAGTCTTGTGTAATCACTGTGTGTGATGAGGTTAGTAATTCCTGAGTAAGGCTGTGGTATATCAGTCTTGTGTAATCACTGTGTGTGATGAGTTTAGTAATTCCTGAGTAAGGTCAGAACCTGTGTAAGTGTGTGTGAGGCTGTGATGGTACTCCATGTTACTGATGGTATCTCAGTCTTGTGTAATCACTGTGTGTGATGAGGTTAGTAATTCCTGAGTAAGGTCAGAGCCTGTGTAAGTGTGTGTGAGGCTGTGATGGTACTCCATGTTACTGATGGTATCTCAGTCTTGTGTTATCACTGCGTGTGATGAGGTTAGTAATTCCTGAGTAAGGTCAGAGCCTGTGTAAGTGTGTGTGAGGCTGTGAAGGTACTACATGTTACTGATGATATCTCAGTCTTGTGTAATCACTGTGTGTGATGAGGTTAGTAATTCCTGAGTAAGGCTGTGGTATATCAGTCTTGTGTAATCACTGTGTGTGATGAGTTTAGTAATTCCTGAGTAAGGTCAGAACCTGTGTAAGTGTGTGTGAGGCTGTGATGGTACTCCATGTTACTGATGGTATCTCAGTCTTGTGTAATCACTGTGTGTGATGAGGTTAGTAATTCCTGAGTAAGGTCAGAGCCTGTGTAAGTGTGTATGAGGCTGTGATGGTACTCCATGTTACTGATGGTATCTCAGTCTTGTGTAACCACTGTGTGTGATGAGGTTAGTAATTCCTGAGTAAGGTCAGAGCCTGTGTAAGTGTGTGTGAGGATGTGATGGTACTCCATGTTACTGATGGTATCTCAGTCTTGTGTAATCACTGTGTGTGATGAGATTAGTAATTCCTGAGTAAGGTCAGAGCCTGTGTAAGAGTGTGTGAGGCTGTGATGGTACTCCATGTTACTGATGGTTTCTCTGTCTTGTGTAATCACTGCGTGTGATGATGTTAGCAATTCCTGAGTAAGGTCAGAGCCTGTGTAAGTGTGTGTGAGGATGTGATGGTACTCCATGTTACTGATGGTTTCTCAGCCTTGTGTAGTCACTGCGTGTGATGAGGTTAGTAATTCCTGAGTAAGGTCAGAGCCTGTGTAAGTGTGTGTGAGGATGTGATGGTACTCCATGTTACTGATGGTTTCTCAGTTTTGTGTAATCACTGCGTGTGATGATGTTAGTAATTCCTGAGTAAGGTTAGAGCCTGTGTAAGTGTGTGTGAGGCTGTGAAGGTACTCCATGTTACTGATGGTATCTCAGTCTTGTGTAATCACTGCGTGTGATGATGTTAGTAATTCCTGAGTAAGGTCAGAGCCTGTGTAAGTGTGTGTGAGGCTGTGAAGGTACTCCATGTTACTGATGGTATCTCAGTCTTGTGTAATCACTGTGTGTGATGAGGTTAGTAATTCCTGAGTAAGGTCAGAGCCTGTGTAAGTGTGTGTGAGGATGTGATGGTACATGTTACTGATGGTATCTCAGTCTTGTGTAATCACTGTGTGGGATGAGGTTAGTAATTCCTGAGTAAGGTCAGAACCTGTGTAAGTGTCTGTGAGGCTGTGATGGTACTCCATGTTACTGATGGTCTCTCAGTCTTGTGTAATCACTGTGTGTGAGGCTGCGACGTTACTCTATTGTACCGATGTTATCGCAGTCTTGCTAAGGATTACGGATGTGTGTAAGGTAAAGTGGGTGTCCTTATGTACTGCAGCGGTGGCATTGCGATCACAATAAATGATAATACTATTGCAGTTGAATAGTGCGGAATCACTATTGCATTCACAGTTGCGTTCCGTAGTGAATCAGGGCCATTGTGGGATGCAATCTGGGTTTTTTTCGGCAGAAGCTTGGAGTTCACAATTGATCATGAAGGACTCAACATTTGTAGCATCACATACTGTAAGCAATAAGTTATGGGGTCTATTTGGTAGAAATATCATTCATGGTGGCTTCTCACCAGTAGTTTTTCCATGTGATAAGGAATTTCCGCAGTGTGTAGACATGTGTCCTGGGGTTGTCCTCGTCTTTCACTAATGCAAAAATCAGCAACATATACTTTTGAGAAGAGTTTGCATGCTCCTACCTGCACAAGTGGGGACCAGTGGACCCGCAAATGTATTGTGCTCCAGGACATATCAAGGAGAGTACAGTGTCCAGTGCCAGCAGACAGTGTTGGTGCTATGTTTTGCTTCTTTCTACTATACAATGATTTGCGGTGAGGTGAATGGCTGGGGAGGCACACATGGAGAAGGGTCTGAGTGCTGGCAGCCTGTCTCACCCCCTACTCACTGTAACTCTCCCCTCATTACACTAAGCTTTAGTGTCCATTGATTCTCTTACCTGCATCACTGTGCTGCTGCTGACTGAGCACAAATCTCTAAACACTGCAGTGAACTTCCTGGTCACATGATACATCCAAGGTGTCCATCAGTGTCCCCCATACTCAGAGGCATGCCTCTATTAGCGCTCTTTCTGTGCAGCTTACTGCCTGTGGTGTGGCCCCTCCTCCTGCTCTGCAAGCAGTGTCTGACTATACAGAAGTGAGGCTGAGCTGCTGCTGCCTCATCCCTCATCTACCTGCAGTCCCAGGGAGCTCCACAAAGGCTCTGCCTCCCCTGCCTACCTTGACTGCTATATAAATAGAGTTTGTGCCCCCATTGCAACCTATGAGGGCTGCTGGAATGTGCACAAACAAATAAAAAGGAGGAGAATCACTTTTCTCCACACATAGGAGGAGATGTATAAAACCTTGGAGAGAGATAAAGTACCAACCAATCAACTCCTAACTGTCATGTTACAGGCTGTGTTGGCAAAATGACAGGAGCTGATTGGTTGGTACTTTATCTCCATCCACTTTATCTCTGTCCAAGGTTTGAGAAATATATATATAGAGAGAAACATATAGAGAAACAATGTTTTAGGCTTCCTCTAGCTAAAATGCTGGAGACAAGTTATTATGTTAGTTTACTAGATAGACCCTGAGTCTCGGTATCATATGCGATATAAGTAGGTTATAGTGAGGTCCATGCAGTCTCTGAGTGCATAAAACTGAAGAGACAAATGTTGAGTTATAATGTAACAGAGGGGTCCGGTGCAGTAGGGTCGGGACAAAAAGTACTAAACCAACTGTTACTCTACGATGTTACCATAGAACAGTTGCTGTACATGGTGTAAACCACAGAATATTAGGAAGGGTCGCCATGGTACATGAGGCCTTGTGGGCTCCAAGATGCTCTTGGGTGGCATGGCAGCTGGTTGTGGTTATCCACAGAGGGTACAGGAGGCTTTGTAGGGTCCAAGCTGGTCTCAGTTGGCATGGCTGCTGGTGGTCCTTACTAGCACACGCAGGGGGGGTTTCTGAGTACCTAGAAACCCCCCCTGCTTGCTGATCAATCGCTGCCTCTGTCCGATATGAGGAGACAGCTGTGTCAGTAACGCGGCATCTGCCTCCTCATATCAAGAGGTGTCCAAGTGTGCCGCTGGAGAAGAGGTGGAGAGATCCCGTGCCCGCAGTAAAAAAACTTACTTTGGGTCCGGGCAGCGCTGGGCTCAGCCGCTGCCCGGCCATGACCAATGGACATGCGGCGGCGTGACATCATAGGTCACGCCCGCCGCTTCGCCGTCATGCCCGCACAGTGCTGCCTGCTGCGCAGCGAGAGGTCCTCATGATAGGCTGCCGCTGTACCCGCTTCCACGGCTGAGGGGCAGAAAACACCTCTCTCTTCCACGGACAGGTAGGGTAATATAAAATCTTATAGCCAGTGTGGTTATATATTTATGTGGGAATAATGTAGGGGTGAGCGGGTTCGGATTTCTGAAATCCGAACCCCCCCGAGCCCCCCCGATCCGAGT
The DNA here is from genome assembly GCA_031769625.1 of Taudactylus pleione. NCBI lineage: Eukaryota > Metazoa > Chordata > Amphibia > Anura > Myobatrachidae > Taudactylus > Taudactylus pleione. Next base: position 857,191 of record JAUIMM010001010.1, on the reverse strand, counting down.
CAGATCCGAGTCAGGCTCGACTTTTCCCGCCTGACACGGATCTGAAATCGAGGCAAAACGTCATCATCCCGCCTTCCGGGTCTCGCGGGTTTTGGATCCTATATAAGGTACCCGCGTCGGCGCCATTTTCTCACTCGGCTGTGGACAGTGAAGAGGGAGGGTGGGAGTTAGGGCTGGCTGGGCTGTGTAGTGCAGTGTAGTGTTGTGCTGTGCTGCTGTTGTCCATAGGGGCTGTGTCCACTACTTCAAAGTCCATAGGGGCTGGCTGGACTGTGTTGTGCAGTCAGTTGTCCATAGGGGCTGTGTCCACTCCAAAGTCCTGTGCAGTGTCCCAGTCCTAAAGGGGTGCTGTAGTGTTGTCCAGGGGGTGCTCTGTCCGTCAGCGGTGCTCCCCCCAAGTGCTAAAAAAAATATATTTTTTCTGTGTTTGTGAATTGTGTGCGCAGTAGCCGCACATGCATCAACAAAGTAGTGCCAAGCGTGCGCCTGTGTCATAAGTAAAGGGCCGGCTGGCTTGACCATTAAAGGGTGCTGTAACCCCCAAAGTACACTCCAAACCAAATAAAAAAATATTTTCTGTGTTTGTGAATTGTGTGCACTGTGGCTGCACGTGCATCAACAAAGGAGCAGTGCCAAGCGCGCGCCTGTGTCCCATAAGTAAAGAGCCGGCTGGCTAATTTCTTAAAGGGTGGTGTAACCCACAAAGTGCACTACTCTCCAGCAAAAATAAAAAAATATTTTCTGTGTTTGTGTGCGCTTTAGCCGCACGTATATATCAATATAACATAAATGAAGGACCAAACTTTCTCCGATAAAAATAAAATAGGGAAAGATCAAGAACCACTTCCTCCTAGTGCTGTTGCTGCTGCTGGGAGTTGTTCATCATCCCAGAGAGGAAGTAGGAACATCACTACTTTTACTAAACAATTGACCCTCCAACAGTCCCTAGCGATGAGGATGAAGTACGACAGCAGTCATCCTGAAGCAAAACGTATAACTGAGGCCTTGACTGCTATGTTGGTGTTAGACGTGCGTCCGGTATCCGCCATTAGTGCAGTGGGATTTAGACAATTGATGGAGGTAGTGTGTCCCCGGTTCCAAATCCCGTCTAGATTCCACCTGCATCCTCAAAGCAGCAGCGACAAGCGTGCGTCTGTCTGTTAAAGGGTGGTGTAACCCTCAAAGTGCTCTCCACAAACAATAAAAAAATTCTTCTTTTTTTTTCTGTCTTTGTGAAATGTGTAGGCTGTAGCCGCACCTGCATCCTTAAAGCAGCAGCGACAAGCGTGCGTCTGTCTGTTAAAGGGTGGTGACACCCTCAAAGTGTGCTCCACAAACAATAAAAATATTCTTTTTTTTTTCTGTCTTTGTGAAATGTGTGGGCTGTAGCCGCACTTGCATCCTCAAAGCAGCAGCGACAAGCGTGCATCTGTCTGTTAAAGAATTACATCGGTGACAGCATCCAAGTAGGCATGTCAGACAGTCCGTACCTGTACTGGCAGGAAAAAGAAGCAATTTGGAGGTCCCTGTACAAACTGGCTCTATTTTACCTGAGTTGCCCCCCCTCCAGTGTGTACTCCGAAAGAGTGTTTAGTGCAGCCGGGAACCTTGTCAGCGAAAGGCGTAGGAGGTTGCTTCCACAAAATGTGGAGAAGATGATGTTCATAAAATGAATTCTCAACACTTCCAGGGAGACCAGCCTCCAGAACGTACAGAGGGACCTGTGGTTGTGGATTCCAGCGGGGACGAATTAATACTCTGTGAGGATGAGGATGTACACAACACTGAAGAGGGTGAGGAATCGGTGGATGAGGAGGATGAGGACGACATCTTGCCTCCGTAGAGCCAGTTTGTGCAGGGACAGATTAATTGCCAGCTTGTTTTGTGGGGGCCCAAACGAACCAATCATTTCAGCCACAGTCGTGTGGCAGACCCTGGCGCTGAAATGTTTGGTTTGTTAAAGTGTGCATGTCCTGTTTATACAACATAAGGGTGCGTGGGAGGGCCCAAGGACAATTCCATCTTGCACCTCTTTTTTTTCTTTGCATTATGTACTGTGTGGGGCCTAGTTTTTTAAACTGCCATCCTGTCTGCCACTGCAGTATCACTCCTAGATGGGCCACGTGTTTGTGCCGCCCACTCGTATCTCTTTGCATAGTCATCCAGCTACCTCGGTGCAACCTTTTGGATATAAAAACACTATTGTGAGGTGTGAGGTGTTCAGAATAGACTGGAAATGAGTGGAAATTAAGGTTATTGAGGTTAATAATAGCATAGGAGCAGAAAAACACACAAATTCTGTGATTTTAGCTGTCTTTATGCTTTTTAAAAAAAAAATACAGATCCAAAACACAAAACCCAGAACCCAAAACACGGAAGGGTGGTTTTGGCAAAACCAATCCAGATCCAAAACACGAAGAAAGATCCAGATCCAAAACCAAAACACAAAACACGAAAAGTGGCCGGTGCACACCCCTAGAATAATGTATTGTTTTGCCGTCTGTGGGGACAATGCAATGGTTTTTTTTTAATGTGGGGGGAAATGTGATTGTTTCTTATGTGGGGACAATTTGTGTTGGGGGGGGCATCTTTAATAAAATAATGTCAGCAGTGTTTATATGCAGAGGTGGGTGTGGTGCGCCTGTCTGAGGGGTGCTCTAAGGGTTTTAAAAAACTCTGGCACAGTAGGTAACCATCTAGGGTTCACTAAGGGCAGTGCCTGCCCAATACATATCCAATCTACTACAGTAAAACAAAATAAGTGTGTTTGTGTGTGTATTTTACCAGAAAAATAGCCCTATATATATATATATATATATATATATATATATATACACATACATACCTCCCAACATTTGCAGGCTGCAAATAGGGACACCCGCACGCCAAAGGCACACGCGCTCCCGGAAAGGGGCATGACCTTCCCGTAAAAAGGGGCGTGGCCTATCGGCACGCCCCGTTTACCTCACTAAGGGGCGTGCCCAGCATCTCCGGGATGCTGGGCTGCCCCCGGGCCTCCCCTCCGTACTGTGAATAGATGCTGTGCGCATCCACGCTCTGCATACACGCTGCTCTGCATAGCAGAGCAGTGGTTTATGCTTCTCCCAACTTCCCTCCCACCACCGCGGGACAATGCGGGACAGTTGGGAGGTGTGTATATACATATATATATATATATATATATGCAAACAAAGGGAGGGCCTGGGAGCGCTCGCAAGCGGGTCGATGTTGGCCCAGTGCGCATGCGCACGACGGAGCCAGCTCCGTTGTGCGCATGCGCGAGACCCGGATAGCGACAGGCAAGCCGTACCAAAAGGGATGGGCTGTCGATGTTGAGTGACAGCATGCCCCATTTGGTGGGCGGGCCGGGGGTGTGGCTGGCCAGACGGAGGCCTTCCCTTGGGAACGCCTACCGTCTGGGGCCGGCCCCACTGACATTACAAGTGATGTCAGTGGGAGTGTTTTCGGCTCTGTTAGAGCCGAAATCTCTCTGGGGCTTGCGGCAATGAGACCTTACCACAAGGGTCTCGTCGCAAGCCCGATGGTCGCGATGGTCTTGACTATCGCAACCATCATCATGGCCGCTCGCTATAGCTGTGGGTGGTCACCCACAGCTATGCGAGCGGCCAGGAGGCCGTTCTAAAAAAACAAAAAACCAGAGGGCCGGCCCTGATTCAGAGCGAGCGCTCTGTCGCAGCGTCCGGCTCTGAATCAGGCCCAGAGAGCGCACTCGTAAGTAATACATAACAAATGCTTTACTGAACAATATATGCTCACATACACAGAGTGTGAGCGTTACCTGCTGTGTGCCGGAGCGGGCGTGTGATCGAGCTGTGTCCCCAGAGACGGTGGAGATACACTGAGTTACAGCTAAGATCATCATTTTAAACTTATGTATGTGAGCACATATTGTTCAGTAAAGCATTTGTTATCTATTACTTACGAGTGCTCACTCCCTTTGTTTGCATATCCCTGGAATTCTCTGCTCCGTGGCTGGAGATCGGGATACATCTGCACTTGATTTGAAGCAACTGATTAAATCTGGACACATTTCTAAAGAGACTGTTGCACATATTGGATCCTTGTTGTGTGTGTGTGTATATATATACACACATATATATATATATATATATATATATATATACATACACACACTATAATGTATGGAAACCCCCCCTTAAAAATCCTGCGTTTGCCCCTGGTCCTCCCCAGAGGATACATGAGGCCTTGTGAGTTCCAAGCTGCTAGTGTTGGTTCTCCCCAATTAGTACATGAGGTCTTGGGGGCTCCAGGCTGATATCGCGTAGCATGGCTGCTGTTGTTGGTCCTCCCTAAAGAGTACATGAGTTCTTGTGGGTTCCAAGCTGGTCTCAGGTGGCATGGGTGCTGGTGCTGGTCCTCCCCTTCTGCCATTGTTATAAGGTCGCCCTGTGATGGATTCCAGTGTACTTATAGTTAGAGATGAGCGGTTCGGATTCTGTGGAATCCGAACCGCTCCGAACATTGGGGATCCGAGTCCACCCGAACCCTGTTCGGGTGTTCACCGCCTGACTCGGATCCCCATTCGGGGCCGAACGGCGGCCGCCTGATGTCGGATTCTCACTAGAGAATTCGACATCAGGTCTCCTCGCGTGTAGGGCAGAGCGCTGTGATAGCGCTCTGCCCTACACAGACACAGACACACAGCCGCCAGCGGCAGTTGTGTGTTTGTTACAGCAGCCAATGAGAGTCACACAGACTCTCATTGGCTGCTGCACGGAGGGAGCCGGCTGGAGCTCACACATGAGCTCCGTCTTCCGGCTCCCTCCTCAGCGTGTGACATAGCGGACTGCCCTACACAGACACAGACACACAGCCGCCAGCGGCAGCTGTGTGTTTGTTACAGCAGCCAATGAGAGTCACACAGACTCTCATTGGCTGCTGCATGGAGGGAGCCGGCTGGAGCTCACACATGAGCTCCGTCTTCCGGCTCCCTCCTCAGCGTGTGACAGAGCGGACGGCGCGGGAGCGGGGATACAGGTAAGTTTTTTTTTGTTTTTTTTTATGTGTGCAAGGGCCGGGGGCGCTACTGGGGGGGGGGTCTTCTACTGGGGGTGCGGGGGGGCCATACTACTGGGGGGGTCTGCATTCCTGGGGGGCGTCTGCTACTGGGGGGGGGCTATACTACTGGGGGGGGTCTGCACTACTGGGGGGCGTCTGCTACTGGGGGGGGCTATACTACTGGGGGGGCCTGCTACTGGGGGGGCTATACTACTGGGGGGGGTCTGCTACTGGGGGGGCCATACTACTGAGGGGCCTGCTACTGGGGGGGCCATACTACTGGGGGGGCTTACTACTACTGGGGGGGGCTGCTACTGGGGCAGCCTACTACAGGGGGGCCATACTACAGGGGGGGCCCATACTACAGGGGGGGCTACTACTGGGGGGGCCTGCTACTGGGGCAGCCTACTACTGGGGGGGGCATACTACTGGGGGGGCCATACTACTGGGGGGGCCATACTACTGGGTGGCATGCTAATGGGGGGCATACTACTGGGGGGGCCTGCTAATGGGGGGCATACTACTGGGTGGCATGCTAATGGGGGGCATACTACTGGGGGGGCCTGCTAATGGGGGGCATACTACTGGGGGGCATTCTACTGGGGGCACTGCATAGTGGACCCTACTACTAAGGGGACTGCATAGGGGGCACCACTGCTGGGGGACATTGTGTAAGGGACACCGCTACTGTGGGCATTGTGTAAAAGGGTCACTACTGTGGGCATTGTGTAAAAGGGGCACTACTGTGTGTCGTAACATAAATAAGAGACACTACTTTATGCTGTAATGTGAATCGGGCCCTATGTGCGGTGTAATGCGAATAAGATTGTGCACTGTGACTCCTAGGGCCGTAGCCCACTTTGTAAACAAGTACTGTGACTCTGCTGGCCGTACCCACTGGGTGGGTGCACTACTTTTCATTTCTGCCACTGCTGTGTGGCAATGTGTCATAGATGTGCTTTATACTGTGGTGTCTGTGCCGCTGCTTTGTCGCTTAGTAACCAGTCAGCTCACTGCAACCTTTGGCCAATAATGTTGAAAACAATATTATAAGCTGTGATATGGTCTAAATTGACTGGAAATTAATGTTATTGAGGTTAATAATACTCTAGGAAGAAAAAAAAGCCCAATTTATGTGATTTTAGCTTTTTTTGTCAATTTTTGTAAAAAAATCCAAATCCAAATCCAAATCCAAATCCAAAGCCAGTCACCGCAGTTTGGCAAATCCAAATCCAAATCCGGACGACGAATTAGAACCAAATCCAAATCCGGCAAAAATGGTCCGGCGCACATCCCTACTTATAGTTTATAGTGCAAGGTTTTCAGAGCTGACCCACTTCACAGTAACACGTGAGGGACATGTCCCCTTCCTTCCAATGGATCATTATAGAAACGCCTATGAACATTTATTGTATATCATGTGATGCCGTCTGCCAGATCAATTATTATTATAAAGGTGTGTATGGGGAGGGGGTGGGTGTACTTATTCCACTGCATGGTGGTCTGCCAGAAGAGATGCTGTGTTTACTATACAGAAACGCGTTTCACCTATGTAATGTCTTTGTGTGCAGTTCGTGGAAGACGGAGCAGGATTTATTCTCGTGACTGTGAGATAAATGGTGACACTGCAATGTACACTTGGTAGGGCCGGATAACCCATTTTTACTTTAAAAAAAAAAATATATAAATGCATGTGGGAAAAAGTGGTACCTGGTAAGGTCTTATCTAATTGCCACTGCTCCTGTGGTTGGCAATGTAGCATCGTCTATGTTGATCATTACTGAGGTGGGAAGAGGCTTGGTGGCGTTCTTGCTCTGGCCATTCGGACAAATCACAGCACCTGTTCTTTTCCTAGCTTGCCGCCCAATCTCCCGGAAATAAATGTAGACAAGTTTGGTCTCCATTGGCCGCCATCTGCCAACGTGTAGCAGAGATAACCGTCAGCCCTCACGTCTTACTGCAGACATCCCGCACTTACCTGGAGCTGATCCTGCTGATTTTTGGGCACTGTATTTTATTTGGCTTTCCCTCGACAGTCGTAACTTGAGTGGCGTTGCTCTTTATACATGCGTATACTGTGCAGACCTCAACCTAAGAAGATCACAGATGAGCAACACGTCATCACATATGTTAGCTAAACTGCGCAAATTAAAGTCATATTACCAATCTTTAAATGCTTTCAAATCAGATTCAATGTATAACGTTTGCTATGTCTTCCTGAAACGGTTTCCTTTTTGCTTCATATAAACCAGCGAGCCATTTATATGTAGCTGTACTTTAACACACATTGTAATAAACATATGATTACTGGCTCGGATACCTGCCATAAAAAAATATTTTTTACAGTTTCCCATTTCAAGGGCCACTAAAACTAAGCTACAAACGGATTCATTCTGTAACATTTACTTCCCACACGGTGTCAGGAGACGATAGAAGCAAATCATGAATTTTTCAAATACGTTTCACAAAAATAAATACAAATTAGTTTACATCTTTTTATTATATTTATTGTTTTACTTCTTCTTACTGTGCGTGTTCTGCATTTTTTCCTCTTAGGAGACGTGCAGTACCTTTTTTAACCATGCAGATGTCACTGTTGCCACTGATGTTGGCTGCTATACAGCTACATGGGGAGACAACTCATCCACTTGGGTATTTCGACCCCAAATTTACAATGAGCTATATAGTATGTGTGTGTGTACAGTATGTGTGTGTGTGTACAGTATGTGTGTACAGTATGTGTGTACAGCGTGTGTGTGTACAGTATGTGTGTGTACAGTGTGTGTGTACAGTATGTGTGTCTGTACAGTATGTGTGTACAGCGTGTGTATGTAGTGTTTGTGTGTACAGTGTGTGTACAGTATGTGTGTGTGTACAGTGTGTGTGTACAGTGTATGTGTACAGTGTGTGTGTACAGTATGTGCGTGTGTACAGTATGTGCGTGTACAGTATGTGTGTGTGTAGTATGTGTGTACAGTGTATGTTGGTACAGTTTGTGTATAGTATGTGCGTGTGTACAGTATGTGCGTGTGTACAGTATGTGTATACAGTGTGTGTGTGTACAGTATGTGTGTACAGTATGTGTGTACAGTATGTATGTGTACAGTATGTGTGTGTGTACAGTATGTGTGTACAGTATGTGTGTGTGTACAGTGTGTGTGTACCGTATGTGTGTGTACAGTATGCGTGTGTACAGTATGCGTGTGTACAGTATGCGTGTGTGTACAGTATGTGTGTACAGTATGCGTGTATAGTATGTGTGTACAGTATGTGTGTGTGTACAGTATGTGTGTACAGTGTGTGTGTACCGTATGTGTGTGTACAGTATGCGTGTATAGTATGTGTGTGTACAGTGTGTGTACAGTATGTGTGTGTACAGTATATGTGTACAGTATGTGTGTGTACAGTATGTGTGTATAGTATGTGTGTATAGTATGTGTGTGTACAGTATGTGTGTGTACAGTATGTGTGTACAGTGTGTGTGTACCGTATGTGTGTGTACAGTATGTGTGTACAGTATGTGTGTGTACAGTATATGTGTACAGTATGTGTGTACAGTATGTGTGTGTACCGTATGTGTGTGTACAGTGTGTGTGTACCGTATGTGTGTGTACAGTATGTGTGTACAGTATGTGTGTGTACAGTATATGTGTACAGTATGTGTGTGTACAGTATGTGTGTGTACAGTATGTGTGTGTAGTATGTGTGTGTACAGTATGTGTGTTTGGCAAATTTATCTAAACAATTAAGGGTCATTGGAATAAATGTAGACATTTCAGGGAGTACTTAGGATACACTGATAGACAATTAGGGGATGATATGGACTGAGTACTACCCCAGACAGCATGGCGTACCCTATATGAATTTGCAGTGCACATGCCGGAACATGTATGTACACATACGTGTGATTCTGCCACGTATGCCTGCCTGCCCCTGAATGGACAGAATGGTTCATTCTAACCTAGGGTAAATATAGTAATGTGTGTTTGTGCAATTTTAAAGGCACGACGGACCGGAAAAAAGACATATATACCCCTGAGAAGGCCGTACTATTTGTGTGTGGCAGATGCACATATCAGATAATGAGAATGACGGACGCCAGCACTAGCAGACGCCTGCGATTGGCTTTCATGGATTGGCGCTGCCTTTGTCATCCCGGCGCAGGCTATGCTTTTGTCAGCGGTTTAAAGCTATTTCTTCTCTCTTTTGAAGCTGAAGGCGTTTCTGCTGGATTAGTGGCTTTTGAAGTATAATTGATGTTTAATAGCGGACATGTTTGTTGTATATAAAATAAATTGGTTCACAACACGGTGTAAGTAGGATATAAGTGCCTGTGGCGCGTGCCTGGCATGAACCAGACGCATAGGCCACTGGTGGCGACCGGAACGCATCTCGGGCGCTGTACATGTGCGTTAATACACTATTTCATGCACCTTTTTATTTACCCTCAATATGCCACCAAATCTGCAACAGCCCCTCAGCGGCATAAGGGGGTAAATAAAACAAGAGAGGTCGGGAATCTCTGATCTAGCAGAAACTTCTTAATTATGGGTGCGGGGGGCCACTGCACATTGGCCTTTTGTTAGTAAATAACACTCCGAAAATAAGGAAACACACTCAATTATACACATTTTTTTCCCAACAAACCTGGACGTTGTAGACAGTGTATGGAGCCAGACTGCCCAGCAGAAGCTGATGGGGTGTGTTCCCCTCCGTCTTGTAGCGTTTATCATTCACATAGACGGAATACTCTGTGACAACGCCATTTGGATTGGATGGGGGCGTCCAGATGACTCGTGCAGCTGTACCGTTGATTACCACAACCTCTGGAGGTAGCATACCCTGAGGCTCTGGAATTAATAGAGGGATCTGAGTACGCTCCAGCTGTCTACGTGACAGACCTTGTTTAACCAAATGCATATTAGTATTTCAGCTTAAAAAAACCCCCCAAAAAACAAAAACATTTAGCCGTTCAGCGATGAAGCCATCACAGCCGCAGTGCCCACTAAATTGGCTTATTACACTCTCAGTTAGATGCTACGAGACGAATGCTAATATGTTTTATATAACCAACATTGTATTAATCTGCTGTGATGGCGTGACCAGTCAGCGATAATGTGAATTATCTACACTTCTGCATTAGAATCAAATTAAACTATCAATCTCTGTATTGATACAGTCAGATCCTGATCAACATGAGGTGGGCATGCACAGCGGTTATATCGTGGCAATGGCGGAGCGGGATTGCCGTTGACCTCAAGCACATTATATCCTTCACCCTGTAAATTACACCGAGCAATAGCCTGGCATTATCGTTAAGTAAATGATCTAAAATGTTGATTATCCCACAGTAGTTAATATAGAGATCTAATTTAAAAATAAAATTCCTGGAGCTTAAACGACACAGTTATTCAGGGATGGCGAGGACAGCTACGCAAAACGTTTCTTTATCATGTCATACGGCTTTACATTACATTAATTGTTTTTTCATAAACAAAAAAAAAAAAAGGTGGTAACCTTCCGTATCAAGGAGGACAGGAAAGAGCGCTCTTTCTTACCGAGCTTTTTTAATGACCTGGAACACCAGCTCGGGAGGTAATGATATCACCCTGCTTATAATGAGTTTCATAAAGTCAAATTAGACTGTTCTGCTTGTGTTAGATTTAAAGAGGAACTAAACGTAGCATATTATTTTTAAAAGGACAATTTCACTTTTGGAAGCGTCCTTGTGACGTGTAGGAGCTGAAACGCTCACAAATTATTACATCAGGGAAATAATTCAGCTGTATGTGATAAGGTGGAGGTTCTGCAGGTCACGTTTACAGTCCCTTTGTGGAGGCCCAGTTTATATAGAGTCCAGGGGATACATTTACTAAGCATCGAATTTGAGTTTTTCTGCAATTTTCCGTTAATTTTGCAAATCGGAGATTTAATAAAACAAATCCGATGATAAATTGCATGAAAAAACCCAATTTTAGATGACCAAACATTGAATACTTTCCATAGACAGGAATAGAAAGCCCTGATTTACTAGACATAGGGCCATATTCAATTAGTGGGTGAAAAGCCGTTATCGACGATACTTTATTGCCGATGACGTCATTTTCGCAGGTTTGACTTATCCCCGTATTCAATTTTCCCGACTTTTCAACGGAGCGAAAAGCCTATGCATTGGGACCAGCGAAAAAGTATCATCAATGAATAGGTGGAGAGAACAAGTGCAGAATTGGGGTTTTGGGGTGCAGACTTCCAAAAACCACCCTGCACCCCTTGGACAGGCCCCCAAAGGTATTCTGTGTTAAAAATTTTTTTAAAAAAGTACCACAGGACACCCCCAAAAAAGTACTTTCATTTTGGGGGCGACAAAAAAAAAAGTTGGGGGTCAAACTTTAAAACTAGCGAAATAGACTCAGGGGGGTCCCCAAGTATGCCCCAGGTGTTTTTTGGATTGCAGGTGCTTGCAGCTGGTGGATTTTTCACGATTTAGCCACTTAAAAATATGCTTGCACCCATTTTCAGGTACCCCAAATTTGATGGGACTACTTATTTTCCCCCAAAAAAGTAGCTAAATGCTATTCTTCACCACTGTCTCAAAGACGCTAAATAGCGCCTATTGAGACCTTTGAAAGACCCCAAATATCTTTTGCAGGGCTATTTGGGGGTACCTAAAGTGAACCCCCATGGCAGAGCATCTTTTGGGGGGTGTCAGGCTGATTTCCCCAAAAATGACAACTTTTCGCCAATTTTGTTGTCGCCGGGTCCTGTTTTTGCCAATTTGGAATTGAATACGAGGATAAGCGGGGACGAGCGCGATAACTTTTCAACGGCAAAACCTACGATGACAGCGAAAGGTCTGGCAACGGTCTGGCACTAATTAGCCTGCAGCGATGTCGCTGATCCAAATATGCACAAGCCGCCATTCTGCCTGTACTGAGATACTCAGCACCCCAACACCTAAAGCCACTACAGTGCTCAGATTTGGACAGTTGGCGCATCTTTATAAGCCTTTGTGGTGACACAAGTGCATGTGATATCTTCTACCAATAGGAAAACTAAAGGACGTGTTTGGCGGTCTCTGTAGATTTTCATCAGTTTTATGCGTCTAATTGACTGCGGAGTTTATTGTAAACGATCAATCTGAGAGTCTTCGGTTACTAAAGTGAGTGTTTTTAGAAGTGGAGATGTTGCCCATAGCAACCAACCAGATTCTAGCTATTATCTTCTAGAAGGTGCTAGTTAAATGTTAAGTAGAATCTAATTGGTTGCTATGGGCAACAACTCCATTTGTAAAAACTCTCACTTTAGCAAATATACCCCTTAGAGTAAAAAAGATGCGTAACATACTTAATTTAGACACTCCAAACCTCCGGCGATGGTCACAGTTATAATCAGTCATGTTATTTATTTATTAATATATATGATGGTAATTGTTAAAGGGTGGGATAAGGGAAATTTAGGTGTTAAAAGCCTTTAAAACATTTACTTTGTCCCAAGTGCTCCATATAGAATCTACTGTACTTGATACAGAAATATTTAGCAGGCCTGAAATAGTTGCTGGTATGCCTGACCTGCTGGCAGAACACCGGTATGCCTGACCTGCTGGCAGAACACCAGTATGCCTGACCTGCTGGCAGAACACCAGTATGCTTGACCTGTTGGCAGAACACCGGTATGCCTGACCTGCTGGCAAAACACTGGTATGCCTGACCTGCTGGCAAAACACCGGTATGCCTAACCTGCTGGCAGAACACCGGTATGCCTGTCCTGCTGGCAGAACACCGGTATGCCTGACCTGCTGGCAGAACACCAGTATGCCTGTCCTGCTGCCAAAACACCGGAATACCTGACCTGCTGGCAGAACACCGGTATGCCTGACCTGCTGGCAGAACACCAGTATGCCTGACCTGCTGGCAGAACACCGGAATACCTAACCTGCTGGCAGAACACCGGTATGCCTGACCCTCTGGCAGAACACCGATATGCCTGACCCGCTGGCAGAACACCGGTATGCCTGACCCGCTGGCAGAAGACCGGTATGCCTGACCCGCTGGCAGAAGACCGGTATGCCTGACCCGCTGGCAGAAGACCGGTATACCTGACCCGCTGGCAGAAGACCGGTATGCCTGACCCGCTGGCAGAACACCGGTATGCCTGACCCGCTGGCAGAACACCGGAATGCCTGACCCGCTGGCAGAACACCGATATGCCTGACCCGCTGGCAGAACACCGCTATGCCTGACCCGCTGGCAGAACACCGCTATGCCTGACCTGCTGGCAGAACACCGGCATGCCTGACCTGCTGGCAGAACACCGGTATGCCTGACCTGCTGGCAGAACACCGGTATGCCTGACCTGCTGGCAGAACACCGGTATGCCTGACCTGCTGGCTGAACACCGATATGCCTGACCTGCTGGCAGAACACCGGTATGCCTGACCTGCTGGCAGAACACCGCTATGCCTGACCTGCTGGCAGAACACCGCTATGCCTGACCTGCTGGCAGAACACCGCTATGCCTGACCTGCTGGCAGAACACCGGTATGCCTGACCTGCTGGCAGAACACCGGTATGCCTGACCTGCTGGCAGAACACCGCTATGCCTGACCTGCTGGCAGAACACCGCTATGCCTGACCTGCTGGCAGAACACCGGTATGCCTGACCTGCTGGCAGAACACCGATATGCCTGACCTGCTGGCAGAACACCGATATGCCTGACCTGCTGGCAGAACACCGGTATGCCTGACCTGCTGGCAGAACACCGGTATGCCTGACCTGCTGGCAGGACACCGCTATGCCTGACCTGCTGGCAGAACACCGGTATGCCTGACCTGCTGGCAGAACACCGATATGCCTGACCTGCTGGCAGAACACCGCTATGCCTGACCTGCTGGCAGAACACCGGTATGCCTGACCTGCTGGCAGAACACCGCTATGCCTGACCTGCTGGCAGAACACCGGTATGCCTGACCTGCTGGCAGAACACCGGTATGCCTGACCTGCTGGCAGAACACCGGTATGCCTGACCTGCTGGCAGAACACCGGTATGCCTGACCTGCTGGCAGAACACCGATATGCCTGACCTGCTGGCAGAACACCGGTATGCCTGACCTGCTGGCAGAACACCGCTATGCCTGACCTGCTGGCAGAACACCGGTATGCCTGACCTGCTGGCAGAACACCGCTATGCCTGACCTGCTGGCAGAACACCGCTATGCCTGACCTGCTGGCAGAACACCGGTATGCCTGACCTGCTGGCAGAACACCGGTATGCCTGACCTGCTGGCAGAACACCGGTATGCCTGACCTGCTGGCAGAACACCGGTATGCCTGACCTGCTGGCAGAACACCGGTATGCCTGACCTGCTGGCAGAACACCGCCTGACAAAGCAAATGCTAATCGTTCCTGATTTTGATGGTTTATTGACAGTCATATTGCTCCCAGCACATTGTAGAGTACGTTCAGGCTAATATTCACTATTACACAGTTATGCTCCTGTCTCTGGGGCCGTTTATTGATCTCCCTTCCAAAGTCAACGATGCACTTAAGCATTTTAACATTTTAGACCATTTGTTTAATAAAATGACATTTTAGAACAGAAGGCTGACTGGTTTCAACCTTGCAAAATCAATCCATTTACTTCTCAGATTTGGGAAAGTGCTGCAGTTGTCAGAGCTCACCTCCGTCCAGGGTGGTGACCTGCACCCAGCCGCTGCTCACACTGTGCGGCCCGTTGGAGACCTCCAGGTACAGCTGATGCTTTGTGCTGGGAGTCAGGCTGCCGATCACTGCGCGGCTGGCGTCCGCCGGGAATGTCAGAGACTGGTTATATCTGGCTGATGTCAGTATGATGGTGTAATGATCGACATCACCTTGTAGGTCCTGCACAGCTGGAAAGAAATCATTTCCTTTATTAGTTACGTAAGGTTACAATGATAACAAAGGTGCAGTTTCTATAAAAATAATTCTAAAATAATACAGAGCAGTTGCCCTTTTTGGAAGGTTCGGGGGAGATGTACGAAGCTTTGGCGAGAGATAAAGTGGACAGAGATAAAAATGTCTCTTCCTCGGGTAAAGTTTATGCCCATCTTTCCGTTGAAACTTTTTTTTGTATCTGATGTTACAGGTTGGCAAAACTCTGCATGAACCAGTGGGTAACCCTCACCGATTTCACCAACCTGCAACTCGCACCTTATCAGGCAGCAGGAGACATCGGTGATATCGGTGATATCTCCTGCACTACCCTCGTGATGAATGGCCCGAAAGCTTAATTTCTACAATTGCAGGTGAAAATATAAATGTTCACCCTCTATTATAGAAATTATGTGATGATGAATGGAATCGGTGTGATTTACCGCCGGACCCATGCCCGGCGGTTGGAATCCCGACAGTGGCATCCCGGCAGAGGAGGAAATCCCGATCGTCAAAGGTAAGTATATACTAACCTATTTCTACCCCCTAACCCTAACCCTCCCTTAGGGGTGCCTAACCCTAACCTTCCCCCCAGTGCCTAACCCTAACTCCCCCCTTCCCCGCCGCCTAAACCTCAGTCCCCCGGGGGGGTGTGCCTAAACCTAAGTCCACCCCAGGGTTGCCTAACGCTAACCCACCCTTCCCCCAGCCTAAACCTAACCTCCCAGGGAGGTGCCTAACCCTATGTCCCTACCGGGAACTCTAAACCTAACCCTCCCCCCCACCGCTATCGATCGGGCCACAGGGCGTCGAGCTCCCGAATGTCTAATGACAAGCGTCGGCATATCGGCGCGTGTCTTTAGACCCTTGCCGGGATATAACAGTCGGGTAGCCAGCTGTCGGGATTAGGTCCGCCAGCTTCCCAACTGCATACCTGATGAATAGAGCCCATAGCGAGATAGCATCAATATTATCTACTAATAATGCTACGGATGTAGGAGTGGGGTCTTTTCATGATCACACAGGATAAAATGACCCAGAGGGACAGACAGAAAGACATTGGGCAGAAGATCATCCAGGCGCCAAGCTGTCTTCGTTAAACTCCACATTTGTCATCTGTTATCTGTAATTGCTCATAATGATATAAAATTGCATCTCATTAACTGGATATTATACCTACTGTAAGGGTTAAAAGGACTTATAAATGGCTTCTCGCTCACTCCTCCCACTCCGCCAATAGTTGGCCCGATTCTGTATTACTCCCCCTGTATGACGCCCCCCCTGTATGACGCTCCCTGTATGACGCCCCCTGTGTGACACCCCCTGCTGCCTTTGCAATCCCAGCACTGCAACCAAGGTCGCAAGCTGGGAACACCATTGCGACCGGGCCACCAGCCAGCTGAGTAAGACCCATCTTACTCAGGCTGGCCAGCTTGCGACGCAGATCCTGGGCTTGCCAGTCCCGGAAAACGGGAGAGACACGCCCCTGTTTCCGTGAACGCCGGCCGCCCCCGCCCCCAGCACTGCCCCTTAAATGTGTCAGCCTGAATCAGGCCCAGAATTACAGTTGTGATTTCAGATGCGCGCACGGAGAAGTGTATTGAAAATGTAGTGGGCATTCCTGGGCGCAGCAATTGGTATTTCTGCGTCTATGGACGTTGGCGGAGGGTCTAAGTGCTTGCACGTTCATAGGCACGGGTGTACGCCAGGGAAGGGCTTTGTATCAATATGTGCATAAAGTCGCAGATGGACGGCCGCCAATAGACGCAGACATGGACGCGGCCGCATTAGAATCAGAATCAGTCCTTAGCTGGACAGTAAAGTCAATTGTCGGTTCTAGATCACAGAGTCAGTGATGTATTATTTATGTTACATCATTATCATTGTTTTTGTGTAAATCTGGCAATATTAGATTGTTTTACCCAACTCTTCTTATTATTAATAGATATTGTACATCCCCAATATACTGAATAGCGCACATTTGTACATCCCCAATATACTGAATAGCGCACATTTGTACATCCCCAATATACTGAATAGCGCGCATTTGCACATCCCCAATATACTGAATAGCGCACATTTGTATATCCCCAATATACTGTATAGCGCACATTTGTACATCCCCAATATACTGAATAGCGCACATTTGTACATCCCCAATATACTGTATAGCGCACATTTGTACATCCCCAATATACTGTATAGCGCACATTTGTACATCCCCAATATACTGAATAGCGCGCATTTGTACATCCCTAATATACTGAATAGCGCACATTTGTATATCCCCAATATACTGTATAGCGCGCATTTGTACATCCCCAATATACTGAATAGCGCACATTTGTACATCCCCAATATACTGAATAGCGCACATTTGTACATCCCCAATATACTGTATAGCGCACATTTGTACATCCCCAATATACTGAATAGCGCACATTTGTACATCCCCAATATACTGTATAGCGCACATTTGTACATCCCCAATATACTGTATAGCGCACATTTGTACATCCCCAATATACTGTATAGCGCGCATTTGTACATCCCCAATATACTGTATAGCGCGCATTTGTACATCCCCAATATACTGTATAGCGCGCATTTGTACATCCCCAATATACTGTATAGCGCACATTTGTACATCCCCAATATACTGTATAGCGCACATTTGTACATCCCCAATATACTGAATAGCGCACATTTGTACATCCCCAATATACTGAATAGCGCACATTTGTACATCCCCAATATACTGTATAGCGCACATTTGTACATCCCCAATATACTGAATAGCGCACATTTGTACATCCCCAATATACTGAATAGCGCACATTTGTACATCCCCAATATACTGAATAGCGCACATTTGTACATCCCCAATATACTGTATAGCGCACATTTGTACATCCCCAATATACTGTATAGCGCACATTTGTACATCCCCAATATACTGTATAGCGCACATTTGTACATCCCCAATATACTGTATAGCGCACATTTGTACATCCCCAATATACTGTATAGCGCGCATATGTACATCCCCAATAAACTGTACAGCGCGCATTTGTACATCCCCAATATACTGTATAGCGCGCATTTGTACATCCCCAATATACTGTATAGCGCGCATTTGTACATCCCCAATATACTGAATAGCGCGCATTTGTACATCCCCAATATACTGAATAGCGCACATTTGTACATCCCCAATATACTGAATAGCGCACATTTGTACATCCCCAATATACTGAATAGCGCACATTTGTACATCCCCAATATACTGTATAGCGCACATTTGTACATCCCCAATATACTGTATAGCGCGCATTTGTACATCCCCAATATACTGAATAGCGCGCATTTGTACATCCCCAATATACTGTATAGCGCACATTTGTACATCCCCAATATACTGAATAGCGCACATTTGTACATCCCCAATATACTGTATAGCGCACATTTGTACATCCCCAATATACTGTATAGCGCACATTTGTACATCCCCAATATACTGTATAGCGCACATTTGTACATCCCCAATATACTGAATAGCGCACATTTGTACATCCCCAATATACTGTATAGCGCGCATTTGTACATCCACAATATACTGTATAGCGCACATTTGTACATCCCCAATATACTGAATAGCGCATGTTTGTATATCCCCAATATACTGAATAGCTCGCCTATGTATATCCCGAATATACTGTATAGCGTGCATTTGTACATCCCCAATATACTGTATAGCGTGCATTTGTACATCCCCAATATACTGAATAGCGCGCAATTGTACATCCCCAATATACTGTATAGCGCACATTTGTACATCCCCAATATACTGTATAGCGCACATTTGTACATCCCCAATATACTGAATAGCGCACATTTGTACATCCCCAATATACTGAATAGCGCACATTTGTACATCCCCAATATACTGAATAGCGCACATTTGTACATCCCCAAAATACTGTATAGCGCACATTTGTACATCCCCAATATACTGAATAGCGCACATTTGTACATCCCCAATATACTGAATAGCGCACATTTGTACATCCCCAATATACTGAATAGCGCACATTTGTACATCCCCAATATACTGAATAGCGCACATTTGTACATCCCCAATATACTGAATAGCGCACATTTGTACATCCCCAATATACTGAATAGCGCACATTTGCACATCCCCAATATACTGAATAGCGCACATTTGTACATCCCCAATATACTGAATAGCGCACATTTGTACATCCCCAATATACTGTATAGCGCACATTTGTACATCCCCAATATACTGAATAGCGCACATTTGTACATCCCCAATATACTGAATAGCGCACATTTGTACATCCCCAATATACTGTATAGCGCACATTTGTACATCCCCAATATACTGAATAGCGCGCATTTGTACATCCCCAATATGCTGATTAGCGCGCATTTGTACATCCTCAATATACTGAATAGCGCGCATTTGTACATCCCCAATATGCTGAATAGCGCACATTTGTACATCCCCAATATGCTGAATAGCGCGCATTTGTACATCCCCAATATACTGCATAGCGCGCATTTGTACAGCCCCAATATACTGCATAGCGCACATTTGTACATCACCAATATACTGAATAGCGCACATTTGTACTTCCCCAATATACTGAATAGCGCACATTTGTACATCCCCAATATACTGAATAGCGCGCATTTGTACATCCCCAATATACTGAATAGCGCACATTTGTACATCCCCAATATACTGAATAGCGCGCATTTTTACATCCCCAATATGCTGAATAGCGCGCATTTGTACATCCCCAATATGCTGAATAGCGCGCATTTGTACATCCCCAACATGCTGAATAGCGCGCGTTTGTACATCCCCAATATGCTGAATAGCGCGCATTTGTACATCCCCAATATGCTGAATAGCGCGCATTTGTACATCCCCAATATACTGAATAGCGCACATTTGTACAACCCCAATATACTGAATAGCGCACATTTGTACATCCCCTATATACTGAATAGCGCACATTTGTACATCCCCAATATTCTGAATAGTGCACATTTGTACAGCAGATACAATACTGAACACTTACTGGGTTTGGTCCATGAAGCCTCGATGGCGGTGTGGTTGACAGCCCGAGCGGTTACATTACTTCCTCTTAAAGGCGACCCCGGAAGCGTTGTGGCAATTACGTCTGTGCCAAGTGTATATCCCACCGCATTATGTACAATCAGCCTGTACTTATAGGATGTAAACCTTAAAGATAAGAGATGGAGAGTAATTAGCGCTACGTCATTACGCTCAACTATTGTGCCGCAGTCTGCCGGTATTTACCCGAGAGATAGTCTCCTCCCACTCCCCCAGGCAGCAATGCTTCAACATCTTCTACTGTACATGGGCAGAGGGGAGCATGGCACAACCTCACAATCCATAGTATAACCCTTCTGTGTGCATGGCAGCAATGCTTCAACATCTTCTGCTCTACATGGGCAGAGGGGAGCATGGCACAACCTCACAATCCATGGTATAACACTTCTGTGTGCATGGCAGCAATGCTTCAACATCTTCTGCTCTACATGGGCAGAGGGGAGCATGGCACAACCTCACAATCCACGGTATGAGCCTTCTGTGTGCATGGTAGCAATGCTTCAACATCTTCTACTGTACATGGGCAGAGTGGAGCATGGCACAACCTCACAATCCATGGTATAACACTTCTGTCTGCATGGTAGCAATGCTTCAACATCTTCTACTCGACATGGGCAGAGGGGAGCATGGCACAACCTCACAATCCATGGTATAATACTTCTGTGTGCATGGTAGCAATGCTTCAACATTTTCTACTTGACATGGGCAGAGGGGAGCATGGCACAACTTCACAATCCATGGTATGATCCTTCTGTGTACATGGCAGCAATGCTTCAACATCTTCTACTCTACATAGGCAGAGGGGAGCATGGCACAACCTCACAATCCATGGTATGAACCTTCTGTGTACATGGCAGCAATGCTTCAACATCTTCTGCTCTACATGGGCAGAGGGGAGCATGGCACAACCTCACAATCCATGGTATGACCCTTCTGAATGCATGGCAGCAATGCTTCAACATCTTCTGCTCTACATGGGCAGAGAGGAGCATGGCACAACCTCACAATCCATGGTATAACACTTCAGTGTGCATGGCAGCAATGCTTCAACATCTTCTGCTCTACATGGGCAGAGAGGAGCATGGCACAACCTCACAATCCATGGTATAACACTTCTGTGTGCATGGCAGCAATGCTTCAACATCTTCTGCTCTACATGGGCAGAGGGGAGCATGGCACAACCTCACAATCCACGGTATGAGCCTTCTGTGTGCATGGTAGCAATGCTTCAACATCTTCTACTGTACATGGTGAGAGTGGAGCATGGAACAACCTCACAATCCATGGTATAACACTTCTGTCTGCATGGTAGCAATGCTTCAACATCTTCTACTCGACATGGGCAGAGGGGAGCATGGCACAACCTCACAATCCATGGTATAATACTTCTGTGTGCATGGTAGCAATGCTTCAACATTTTCTACTTGACATGGGCAGAGGGGAGCATGGCACAACCTCACAATCCATGGTATGATCCTTCTGTGTACATGGCAGCAATGCTTCAACATCTTCTACTCTACATGGGCAGAGGGGAGCATGGCACAACCTCACAATCCATGGTATGAACCTTCTGTGTACATGGCAGCAATGCTTCAACATCTTCTGCTCTACATGGGCAGAGGGGAGCATGGCACAACCTCACAATCCATTGTATGACCCTTCTGAATGCATGGCAGCAATGCTTCAACATCTTCTGCTCTACATGGGCAGAGAGGAGCATGGCACAACCTCACAATCCATGGTATAACACTTCAGTGTGCATGGCAGCAATGCTTCAACATCTTCTGCTCTACATGGGCAGAGGGGAGCATGGCACAACCTCACAATCCACGGTATGAGCCTTCTGTGTGCATGGCACCAATGCTTCAACATCTTCTACTCTACATGGGAAGAGGGGAGCATGGCACAACCTCACAATCCATGGTATGACCCTTCGGTGTGCATGGCAGCAATGCTTCAACATCTTCTGCGCTCCATGTGCAGAGGGGAGCATGGCACAACCTCACAATCCATGGTATGAGCCTTCTGTGTGCATGGTAGCAATGATTCAACATCTTCTACTGTACATGGGCAGAGTGGAGCATGGCACAACCTCACAATCCATGGTATAATACTTCTGTGTTTGGTAGCAATGCTTCAACATCTTCTACTCGACATGGGCAGAGGGGAGCATGGCACAACCTCACAATCCATGGTATAATACTTCTGTGTGCATGGTAGCAATGCTTCAACATCTTCTACTCGACATGGGCAGAGGGGAGCATGGCACAACATCATAATCCATGGTATGACCCTTCTGTGTACATGGCAGCAATGCTTCAACATCTTCTACTCTACATGGGCAGAGGGGAGCATGGCACAACCTCACAATCCATGGTATGAACCTTCTGTGTACATGACAGCAATGCTTCAACATCTTCTGCTCTACATGGGCAGAGTGGAGCATGGCACAACCTCACAATCCATGGTATGACCCTTCTGTGTACATGGCAGCAATGCTACAACATATTCTACTCTACATGGGCAGAAGGGAGCATGGCACAACCTCACAATCCATGGTATGACCCTTCTGTGTGCATGGCAGCAATGCTTCACCATCTTCTGCTCTCCATGGGCAGAGGGGAGCATGGCACAACCTCACAATCCATGGAATTACACTTCTGTGTGCATGGCAGCAATGCTTCAACATATTCTGCTCTACATGGGCAGAGAGGAGCAGGCACCTCACAATCCATGGTATGACCCTTCTGTATGCATGGCAGCAATGCTTCAACATCTTCTGCTCTACATGGGCAGAGGGGAGCATGGCACAACCTCACAATCCATGGTATAACACTTCTGTGTGCATGGTAGCAATGCTTCAACATCTTCTACTCTACATGGGCAGAGGGGAGCATGGCACAACCTCACAATCCACGGTATAATACTTCTGTGTGCATGGCAGCAATGCTTCAACATCTTCTACTCGACATGGGCAGAGGGGAGCATGGCACAACCTCACAATCCATGGTATGAACCTTCTGTGTACATGGCAGCAATGCTTCAACATCTTCTGCTCTACATGGGCAGAGTGGAGCATGGCACAACCTCACAATCCATGGTATGACCCTTCTGTGTACATGGCAGCAATGCTACAACATATTCTACTCTACATGGGCAGAAGGGAGCATGGCACAAACTCACAATCCATGGTATGACCCTTCTGTGTGCATGGCAGCAATGTTTCACCATCTTCTGCTCTCCATGGGCAGAAGGGAGCATGGCACAACCTCACAATCCATGGAATTACACTTCTGTGTGCATGGCAGCAATGCTTCAACATATTCTGCTCTACATGGGCAGAGAGGAGCAGGCACCTCACAATCCATGGTATGACCCTTCTGTGTACATGGCAGCAATGCTTCAACATCTTCTACTGTACATGGGCAGAGGGGAGCATGGCACAACCTCACAATCCATGGTATGACCCTTCTGTGTACATGGCAGCAATGCTTCAACATCTTCTGCTCTACATGGGCAGAGGGGAGCATAGCACAACCTCACAATCCATGGTTTGACCCTTCTGTGTACATGGCAGCAATGCTTCAACATCTACTGTACATGGGCAGAGGGGAGCATGGCACAACCTCACAATCCATGGTATAACCCTTCTTTGTGCATGGCAGCAATACTTCAACATCTTTTACTGTAAATGGGCAGAGGGGAGCATGGCACAACCTCACAATCCATGGTATGACCCTTCTGTGTACATGGGAGCAATGCTTCAACATCTTTTACTCTACATGGGCAGGGGGTAGCATGGCACAACCTCACAATCCACGGTATGACCCTTCTGTGTACATAGCAGCAATGCTTCAACATCTTCTACTCTACATGGGCAGAGGGGAGCATGGCACAACCTCATAATCCATGGTATAACACTTCTGTCTGCATGGTAGCAATGCTTCAACATCTTCTACTGTACATGGGCAGAGGGGAGCATTGCACAACCTCACAATCCATGGTATAACCCTTCTGTGTACATGGCAGCAATGCTATAACATCTTCTACTCTACATGGGCAGAGGGGAGCATGGCACAACCTCTCAATTCGTGGTATGACCCTTCTGTGTACGTGGCAGCAATGCTTCAACATCTTCTACTCTACATGGGCAGAGGGGAGCATGGCACAACCTCACAATCCATGGTATGACCCTTCTGTATGCATGGCAGCAATGCTTCGACATCTTCTACTGTACATGGGCAGAGGGGAGCATGGCACAACCTCACAATCCATGGTATAACCCTTCTGTGTACATGGCAGCACTGTTTCAACATCTTTTACTCTACATGGGCAGAGGGGAGCATGGTACAACCTCACAATCCATGGTATGACCCAGTGGCGTAACTTCATTCCAGGTGCCTGGAGGCAAGATAAATGTTGGTGCCCCCCCCTCCCAAGTTAAAATGTACCAGCCCCTCAGCACCTATGCCAGCCCCAGCTGCTGCCCGCTATGTAGTTCCCCCAGTAGTGGTCCCCCTGTGCAGTGCCGCCTATGTAGTGCTCCCAGTAATGCCCCCTGTAGTAAGCCCCAGTAGTGCCCCCTGTAGTGAGCCCCCAGTAATGCCCCCTGTAGTGAGTGAGCCTCCAGTAATGCCCCCTGTAGTGAGCCCCCAGTAATGCCCCCTGTCGTGAGCCCCCCCCGCGAGCGCACACACATACAAAACAAGAAGAAAACAATACTTACCTGAAACCCCGCTCCAATGCTGCTGCCTTCTGTCCCCGGCACCCGCTGCTCGGAACTATGGGAGTGACGTCATGACATCACTCCCTTAGTGCATTGCGGGACCAGGAAGCGGATCTCAGGTGTAAGCTCCATTCCTCTGGCTACCGCTGTTGGGAAAGAAGGAGCCGGGCGCCCGCTGGTAACACACTCAGCGGGCGCCCGGCAAATAGGGGGTGCGACCGCACCCCCCTATTGACGCCGCTGGAGGTGGAGTGCCGATCAGCGGCGCTCCATCTCCATAGCAGAGCCCGGAACGGCCCGGGGGACAATGGAGCCATGTGCCCCCTTAAGGGCTGGAGCCCGGCGGCAAATGACTCCATTGTCTCCTGGAGTTCTGCCACTGGCATGACCCTTCTGTGAGCATGGCAGCAGCAATGGGATCAGAATTTACGTATATCTAGGGGTATATTTATTAAAGTGAGAGTTTATAGAAGTGGAGATGTTGCCCATAGTAACCAATCAAATTCTACTTAACATTTAACTAGCACCTTATAGAAAATACTAGCTTGAATCTGATTGGTTGCTATGGGCAACATCTCCACTTCTAAAACTCTCACTAACAGGTGAAATTAATGTTTTTTTAAACTGAAAATAAATGTACTGACAGCTGGGGCAGCGCAGCTCCTTGGTACTCAGGGCCTGATTCAGACCCGCTCGCTAGGATGCATTCGCACGCAGCCGTCAGCAGCCAAAGTATGCAAATTCCGCAATCGCTAGCAAGACATTATGACGCCCACTATGTCTTGCCGTCCGATCGCGGTATGTATTTAGACGCCCACCAGCGTGACACAAGGCGCCCACTTTCCCTTAGTAACACACGTCATCTCCAGGAAGTGTATTCAACAATCGGTAACATCGAGTAACATCGGACCCATACGCAGCACTTGTGGCTGACCAGACCCTTCCACAAGCACTGCGAGTGTGACGTGTATGCTGCCACTGCGTCTTAATTATGCCCATGAAATGACGTTCAGACGAACAGACACGCCTACGTTCGCACCACCACACCCCCGCTACCATTGACCATGCCACCTACAAATGGCGCGTCCTGTCACTCATGCTTGTGGTGCGTCTGTGTACAGGGTGCACTTGCTTCGCGATCGCATGGACTGGTTCACACACGCGCACTGCGTCTTATATACATGCGCAGATTGCAAACATCGGAAGGCTACATGCGAACGCAGCCTAGCGAGCGGGTCTGAATCAGGCCCTCTGTGCACAATGCTATTAGTGTTCAGAAACAGGCACGGTCACACACAGAAACAGGCATGGTCACACAGAGAAACAGGTACGGTTACACACAGAAACAGGTACGGTCACACACAGAAACAGGCATGGTCACACACAGAAACAGGCATGGTCACACACAGAAACAGGCACGGTCACACACAGAAACTGGCATGGTCACACACAGAAACAGGTACGGTTACTCACAGAAAACAGAGAAACAGGTACGGTCACACACAGAAACAGGCACGGTCACACACAGAAACAGGTACGGTCACACACAGAAACAGGCACGGTCACACACAGAAACAGGCACGGTCACACACAGAAACAGGTACAGTCACACACAGAAACAGGCACGGTCACACACAGAAACAGGTACAGTCACACACAGAAACAGGCACGGTCACACACAGAAACAGGCACGGTCACACACAGAAACAGGCACGGTCACACACAGAAACAGGCACGGTCACACACAGAAACAGGCACGGTCACACACAGAAACAGGCACGGTCACACACAGAAATAGGTACAGTCCCACACAGAAATAGGTACAGTCACACACAGAAACAGGCATGGCCACACACAGAAACAGGCACGGTCACACAGACACAGGTATGGTCACACACAGAAACAGGCAGGGTCACACACAGAAACAGGCATGGTCACACAGAGAAACAGGTACGGTCACACACAGAAACAGGTACGGTTACACAGACACAGGTATGGTCACACACAGAAACAGGTACGGTTACACAGACACAGGCATGGTCACACACAGACACAGGCACGGTCACACACAGAAACAGGCACGGTCACACACAGAAACAGGCACGGTCACACACAGAAACAGGTACGGTCACACACAGAAACAGGCACAGTCACACACAGAAACAGGCACAGTCACACACAGAAACAGGTACGGTCACACACAGAAATAGGTACAGGCACACACAGAAACAGGCACGGTCACACACAGAAACAGGCACAGTCACACACAGAAACAGGCACAGTCACACACAGAAACAGGCACGGTCACACACAGAAACAGGTATGGTCACACACAGAAATAGGTACAGTCACACACAGAAACAGGCACGGTCACACACAGAAACAGGCACGGTCACACACAGAAACAGACACGGTCACACAGACACAGGTATGGTCACACACAGAAACAGGCAGGGTCACACACAGAAACAGGCATGGTCACACAGAGAAACAGGTACGGTCACACACAGAAACAGGTACGGTTACACAGACACAGGTATGGTCACACACAGAAACAGGTATGGTCACACACAGAAACAGGTACGGTTACACAGACACAGGCATGGTCACACACAGAAACAGGTACGGTCACACACAGAAACAGGCATGGTCACACAGAGAAACAGGTACGGTCACACACAGAAACAGGTACGGTTACACAGACACAGGTATGGTCACACACAGAAACAGGTATGGTCACACACAGAAACAGGAACGGTTACACAGACACAGGCACGGTCACACACAGAAACAGGTACGGTCACACACAGAAACAGGCACGGTCACACACAGAAACAGGCACGGTCACACACAGAAACAGGCACGGTCACACACAGAAACAGGCACGGTCACACACAGAAACAGGTACGGTCACACACAGAAATAGGTACAGTCACACACAGAATCAGGCACGGTCACACACAGAAACAGGTACGGTCACACACAGAAACAGGCACGGTCACACAGACACAGGTATGGTCACACACAGAAACAGGTACGGTCACACACAGAAATAGGTACAGTCACACACAGAATCAGGCACGGTCACACACAGAAACAGGTACGGTCACACACAGAAACAGGCACGGTCACACAGACACAGGTATGGTCACACACAGAAACAGGCACGGTCACGCACAGAAACAGGCATGGTCACACAGAGAAACAGGTACGGTCACACACAGAAACAGGTACGGTTACACAGACACGGGTATGGTCACACACAGAAACAGGTACGGTTACACAGACACAGGCATGGTCACACACAGAAACAGGTACGGTCACACACAGAAACAGGCACGGTCACACACAGAAACAGGCACTACTGCATAACACAATATCTGCGGACACGCACTACGCTGACATGGTACCATTGCTAAACCTGAGCATATCTAGGTGCATTGTGGAAAGAGTTGCATGTGTACAGTATGTACATGATCACATATGTGTATAATGTTGCACACTGGCCCAAACTGGCCCATATAACATGATCTGTAGTGCATGGACCTGCGTGTGATGCCCTGGGGTATCAGCGCCATAGATAATGCCTTACCGCGGACTCTTTATGACAGATTTAGTGATTCATAGATATTTGTTTTGGTAGCATATGAAATAAATACCTTTATTTTGAACTGTTTACAGGGAACAAAAAAACTGTTTTGAGAAAGGTTACACTTATTGGGCTGCCCATTATTATTATCCAAACTAGTTAAAATATATTATTTAGTTATTGAGATAACCTATTGTGAAAAACAGTGGCCATGTTATAAGGTCAGGGGCAACCTTAG
This sequence comes from Taudactylus pleione, assembly GCA_031769625.1. Classification (NCBI taxonomy): domain Eukaryota; kingdom Metazoa; phylum Chordata; class Amphibia; order Anura; family Myobatrachidae; genus Taudactylus; species Taudactylus pleione. Next base: position 828,518 of record JAUIMM010001010.1, on the reverse strand, counting down.
GGGGAGTTTCCAGGAGCCCAGTAGGATATGCCATCGACCATTGAATGCACACAAAAGTAAATATTTTGCTGGCAATGACCGATAATTTTACCATAGACGTGGTCCAGTGTTGCACATCATTGGCAGAGGTCTAATGCAGAGGTCTGAGGATGGTTACTTATTCCTTTGTACATGTACAGTCATGGTCTGCCCATTCATTAACCATCGATAGTTTTCTGACAATGCTTAGAGACCATTGATTTCAGAACCTTTGAGGGATTAGAGATGAATATCGGCCATCGACAGATATCAGGAACCAATGTTCAATGGTACTTCCATCACTGTGTAGAGCGCAATGATTCCCCACCATCGATACCAGGTTCTAGGTAAGTCCAGGACACAGCCCCACACTTAAGCCGCCTCTAAGCAATTTTTTTTTTAAATTTAATTAAGGAAGTAAGATGAGAATTACTTTAACAAAGCCAATGACTGTTTAGAAGGATATATTGCAAGGCCTTTTATGTGAAGTAATCACATGCATGGAGGCAAGGAAAGTTATAAATAAATGTTTTCTGTTTTTTTTTCCAATTGTTAAATACTGTAGTAACTACAGAAACTTGAGTTGCATTGGGGAATGACAGCAAATATCTATGGTTCATAACATCGATGTTTTTCTGCCGATGATTTCCTGCCACAGAGGAGCAAATGCTATTGGAGACATCGAAGGGGACCATCAATTTCGGCTCTTAAATTGTGCAGCTCTACTACCTGTGGACTTGCTGCCGCAGTACGCTCTATTTCGGGACATGTGTTTATTGGTAGATTGCTTAGCCAATGTAAATCTACTGTGCGTTAGATTGTAAAAACCTATTTTGGCAGATGGTATGATGCCAGAGTATTAGGCTCATAAGCACATCTCGGCAGGGCTGTCTTACGAGCATTATAGGCCCTCGGCAAAGCAATGTACTGGAGCCCCTATGATAACACAGACTGCCCCTCCCCCATTTATAAAATCAGACCCCAGAGCGCACACACACTGACCACCCCCCCATTATTAAAATCATCCCCAGAGCACACACCCACTGCTCTCTCTCCCTAATGTATAAAATGACACCCCAGAGCACACACCCACTGTTCCATCTCCCTAATGAATAAAATCATACCCAGAGCACACACCTACTGCTCCCTCTCCCTAATGAATAAAATCATACCCAGAGCACACACCCACTGCTCCCTCTCCCTAATGAATAAAATCGTACCCAGAGCACACACCCACTGCTCCCTCTCCCTAATGAATAAAATCATACCCCAGAGCACACACCCACTGCTCCCTCTCCCTAATGAATAAAATCATACCCAGAGCACACACCCACTGCTCTCTCTCCCTAATGAATAAAATCATACCCCAGAGCACACACCCACTGCTCCCTCTCCCTAATGAATAAAATCATACCCCAGAGCAAACACCCACTGCTCTCCCTCCCTAATGAATAAAATCATACCCTAGAGCACACACCCACTGCTCCCTCTCCCTAATGAATAAAATCATACCCCAGAGCACACACCCACTGCTCTCTCTCCTTAATGAATAAAATCATACCCCAGAGCACACACCCACTGCTCTCTCTCCCTAATGAATAAAATACCCAGAGCACACACCCACTGCTCCCTCTCCCTAATGAATAAAATAATACCCAGAGCACACACCCACTGCTCCCTCTCCCTAATGAAATAATACCCAGAGCACCCTCCCACTGCTCCCTCTCCCTAATGAATAAAATCATACCCAGAGCACACACCCACTGCTCTCTCTCCCTAATGAATAAAATTGTACCCAGAGCACACACCCAATACTCTCTCTCCCTAATGAATAAAATCATGCCCAGAGCACACACCCACTGCTCCCTCTCCCTAATGAATAAAATAATACCCAGAGCACACACCCACTGCTCTCTCTCCCTAATGAATAAAATAATACCCAGAGCACACACCCACTGCTCTCTCTCTCCCTAATGAATACAATAATACCCAGAGCACACACCCACTGCTCCCTCTCCCTAATGAATAAAATAATACCCAGAGCACACACCCACTGCTCCCTCTCCCTAATGAATAAAATAATACCCAGAGCACACACCCACTGCTCTCTCTCCCTAATGAATAAAGTAATACCCAGAGCACACTCCCACTGCTCCCTCTCCCTAATGAATAAAATAATACCCAAGAGCACACACCCACCGCTCTCTTCCTAATGAATAAAATAATACCCAGAGCACACACCCAATGCTCTCTCTCCCTAATGAATAAAATAATACCCCAGAGCACACACCCACTGCTCCCTCTCACTAATGAATAAAATAATACCCCAGAGCACACACCCACTGCTCTCTCCCTAATGAATAAAATAATACCCCAGAGCACACACCCACTGCTCCCTCTCACTAATGAATAAAATAATACCCCAAAGCACACACCCACTGCTCCCTCTCACTAATGAATAAAATAATACCCAGAGTACACACCCACCGCTCCCTCTCCCTAATGAATAAAATAATACCCAGAGCACACACCCACTGCTCCCTCTCCCTAATGAATAAAATAATACCCAGAGCACACTCCCACTGCTCCCTCTCCCTAATGAATAAAATCATACCCCAGAGCACACACCCACTGCTCTCTCTCCCTAATGAATAAAATAATACCCCAGAGCACACACCCACTGCTCTCTCCCTAATGAATAAAATAATACCCCAGAGCACACACCCACTGCTCCCTCTCACTTATGAATAAAATAATACCCAGAGCACACACCCAATGCTTTCTCTCCCTAATGAGTAAAATAATACCCAGAGCACACACCCACTGCTCCCTCTCACTATTGAATAAAATAATACCCCAGAGCACACACCCAATGCTCCCTCTCACTTATGAATAAAATAATACCCAGAGTACACACCCAATGCTCTCTCTCCCTAATGAATAAAATAATACCCCAGAGCACACACCCACTGCTCTCTCTCCTTATTGAATAAAATCATACCCCAGAGCACACACCCACTGTTCCCTCTCCCTAATGAATAAAATAATACCCAGAGCACACACCCACTGCTCCCTCTCCCTAATGAATACTATCATACCCCAGAGCACACACCCACTGCTCTCTCTCCCTAATGCAGTGATTTTCAACCTTTTTTAACTCGCGGCACACTACACAAGATTTTAAAATTGCCAAGGCACACTATCCGGCGATGCGGTGTGCGCGGACTATGAAAAAACACACTACATTGGCCCCCACAAGAATAAAAAACACACTACATTGGCCCCCACAAGAATAAAAAACACACTACATTGGCCCCCACAAGAATAAAACAATCCCATTGGCTGGCCTAACAGAAAAAAAAAAACCACATTGCTCCCCACAAAAAAAACAACCATACCACATTGCGCCCCACAGAAAAAGAAACCTATGGCTGGCCCCACAGAAACAACAAAACAAAACAAAACACATTGTTCCCCACTATAGGCAAATATATGGCTGGATAACATATGGCTGGTTCTCACTAAAAAAAATGACATGACTGGTTCCCACGAAAAAATAAACTATGGCTGGTACCCACGAAGAAGAAAAAAATGTCTGGTCCCCACAAAACCCACATTTCTTCCCCCCTTGTCACTCACACTGCAGCAGGATTGCGTGCGGGCGGGTGGGCTTCCAGGCAGGCTGCAGAGCCTGCCTAGACAGAGCGCGGGCTGGCTGATTGGCGCAGGGCGTTGGCTGGCAGAGCGGGCTGGAGGGCAGTGGACAACGCGGCGTGCGTGACCTGTGATGTCACACCGCCGCATCTTTGCAGGTCACTACCCGGTCGCGCCTGAGTCTCCCAGAGGAGCTCAGCGGCCCGGGATGCTGAAGTACAGTAAAATGTGCCGGGTGGCTCTGACAGCCCCGCGGCACACTTCACAACCGGCCACGGCACACTAGTGTGCCGCGGCACACCGGTTGAAAACCGCTGCCCTAATGTATAAAATGAGACCCCAGAGCACACACCCAATGCTCTCTCTCCCTAATGAATAAAATAATACCCCAGAGCACACACCCACTGCTCCCTCTCACTAATGAATAAAATCATACCCCAGAGCACACACCCACTGCTCCCTCTCCCAAATTAATAAAATGACACCCCAGAGCACACACCCACTGCTCCCTCTCCCTAATTAATAAAATGACACCCCAGAGCACAGACCCACAGCTCTCCCTCCCTAATGAATAAAATAATACCCAGAGCACACACCCACTGCTCCCATTCCCTAATAAATAAAATCATACCCAGAGCACACACCCACTGCTCCCTCTCACTAATGAATAAAATCATACCCACAGCACACACCCATCGCTCTCTGGGCCTGATTCAGACGCGCTCGCAAGCGGGTCGATGTTGCCCAAGTGCGCATGCGCACGATGGAGGCGGCTCCATCGTGCGCATGCGCGAGACCAGAATAACGACGGCCAAGCCATCGTTATAGGTCTCACACCAAAGGGGGCGTGCTGTCGATGGTGATTGACAGCACGTCCCCTTTGGTGGGCGTGCCGGGGGCATGGCTGCCCAGACGGAGGCGTTCCCATGGGAACGCCTACCATCTGGGGCCGGCTCCACTGACATCACTAGTGATGTCAGTGGGAGAGCTTTTGGCTCTGATAGAGCCAAAAGCACTCCAGGGCTTGTGGCAGCGAGACCCTAACGCAAGGGTCTCGTCGCAAGCCCGATGGTCGCGATGGTCTTGACCATCGCGACCATCATTTTGGCCACTCGCTATAGCTGTGGGTGGTAACCCACAGCTATGCGAGCGGCCAGGAGGCCGCTCCAAAAAGTAAGAGGGATGGCCCTGACTCAGAGCGAGCACTACGTCAGAGCGTCCGGCTCTGAATCAGGGCCTCTGTCCCTAATGAATAAAATGAGACCCCAGAGCACTCACCCACTGGTCTCTCTCCGTAATGAATAAAATAATACCCCAGAGCACACAACCACTGCTCCCTCTCTCTAATTAATAAAATCATACCCCAGAGCACACACCCACTGCTCCCTCTCCCAAATGAATAAAATGAGAACCCAGAGCACACACCCACCGCTCCCTCTCCCTAATGAATAAAATCATACCCCAGAGCACACACCCACCGCTCTCTCTCCCTAATCAATAAAATCATACCCAGAGCACACACCCACTGCTCTCCCTCCCTAATGAATAAAATCATACCCCAGAGCACACACCCACTTCTCTCAGAGCACACACCCACCGCTCTCTCACCCTAATGAATAAAATGAGACTCCAGAGCACACACCCACTGCTCCCTCTCACTAATGAATAAAATCATACCCCAGAGCACACACCTACTGCTCCCTCTCCCTAATTAATAAAATCATACCGAGAGCACACACCCACTGCTCCCTCTCCCTAATGAATAAAATCATACCCAGAGCACACACCCACTGCTCCCTCTCCCTAATGAATAAAATCATACCCAGAGCACACACACACTGCTCCCTCTCCCGAATGAATAAAATCATACCCAGAGCATACACCCACTGCTCCCTCTCCCTAATGAATAAAATCATACCCAGAGCACACACCCACTGCTCCCTCTCCCTAATGAATAAAATCATACCCCAGAGCACACACCCACTGCTCCCTCTCCCTAATGAATTAAATCATACCCAGAGCACACACCCACTGCTCCCTCTCCCTAATGAATAAAATCATACCCCAGAGCACACACCCACTGCTCTCTCTCCCTAATGAATAAAATCATACCCAGAGCACACACCCACTGCTCTCTCTCCCTAATGAATTAAATCATACCCAGAGCACACACCCACTGCTCCCTCTCCCTAATGAATAAAATCATACCCCAGAGCACACACCCACTGCTCCCTCTCCCTAATGAATAAAATCATACCCCAGAGCACACACCCACTGCTCTCTCTCCCTAATGAATTAAATCATACCCTAGAGCACACACCCACTGCTCTCTCTCCCTAATGCAGTGGTCAAGGAACTTTTTTTACCTTTTACCCCAATATATATTTTTTAGATACACCGATGTCACCACCTTGATTTGAAGGGAAGAAAACTGTAGTAGTGTCCCCATATAATGCCCCTGTAGTAGTGCCCCCATAGTTATGCCCCTGTAGTAGTGCCCCCATAATTATGCCCCTGTAGTTGTTCCCCCATAGTTATGTCCCTGTAGTAGTGCCCCCATAGTTATGCCCCTGTAGTAGTTCCCCCATAGTTATGCCCCTGTAGTAGTGCCCCCATACTTATGCCCCTGTAGTAGTGCCCCCATATAAGGCCCCTGTAGCAGTGCCCCCATATAAGGCCCCTGTAGTAGTGCCCTCATATAATGCCCTTGTAGTAGTGCCCCCATTTAGGGCCCCTGTAATAGTGTCCCCATTTAGGGCCCCTGTAGTAGTGCCCTCATATAGGGCCCCTGTAGTAGTGCACTCATATAGGGCCCCTGTAGTAGTGCCCTCCATATAGGGCCCCTGTAGTAGTGCCCTCCATATAGGGCCCCTGTAGTAGTGCCCTCCATATAGGGCCCCTGTAGTAGTGCCCTCCATATAGGGCCCCTGTAGTAGTGCCCTCCATAAAGGGCCCTTTTGCAGCAGTGCCCCATATAGTTCCCCTGTAGTAGTGCCCCATATAATGCCCCTGTAGCAGTGCCCCCATATAATGCCCCTGTAGCAGTGCCCCCATATAATGCCCCGGTAGCAGTGCCCCCATACAATGCCCCTGTAGCAGTGCCCCCATATAATGCCCCTGTAGCAGTGCCCCCATATAATGCCCCTGTAGTAGTGCCCCCATATAATGCCCCGGTAGCAGTGCCCCCATATAGTGCCCCTGTAGTAGTGCCCCTTATAATGCCGCTGTAGAAGTGCCCCCATATAATGCCCCTGTAGTAGTGCCCCCATACAATGCCCCGGTAGCAGTGCCCCAATATAGTGCCCCTGTAGTAGTGCCCCATATAATGCCCCATATAATGCCCCTGTAGTGCCGCTTGTACAAAAAAAACCCACTTACCTTAATCCCCGCTCCTGCTTCCGCCGCCGTCCTGTCCGTCCGGCTGCTCCTCGGAACTATGGGAGAGAAGTCATGACATCTCTCCCATAGTGCGCATGGAGAGAGGCGGAAGCTGGAGTTCAGAAGAGAACTCCAGCCTCCGGCTAACGCGGCGCTGCAGGGAAGGAGCCGGGCGACCGTGAACTCCATTCCGGGGGGTAATGGACGGACTGCCCGTCATGCAAAGAATAAACTGCATGCCCGGCTGTCCGTCCATTACCCCCAGGAATTTCATTTTTACCCCATTTGGGGTAATTTACCCCTGTTCCCCTACCAAAGCCCTAATGAATAAAATCATTCCCAGAGCACACACCCACTGCTCTCCCGCCCTAATGAATAAAATCATACCCCAGAGCACACACCCACTGCTCGCTCTCCCTAATGGGGAAAATGGAGGCATGCTGGCCCTGTTTTCTGGGCTTGCTGAAGCCAGTTGCTGCTTCTTTGGACGCAGCTTTACTGGCCCTGACACCGTGATTACTCAGATGCCTGATGGTTACGCAGTTGATCCGCTGGCAGCGTCTTCGCAGCTCAAACTGGCAGTTCCAGGGGCTGGCTGTCCTGTTAGTGATTGGCAGGTGGCGCTTCCAATGGGAAGACACTGCCAGTCACAGTGTAGCCTGTGCGGTCACGGACTGCATCTAGCTCACTGTAGTGGCGGATTCTACAGGGGGGCTCTGCAGCCCCTGGGTAATATCCGCCGCTGGGTGGGATGGAATTGCACATCCAGATGCATAGCTTTTTGGAATACACAGGCGGATTGTCGCATTAGCAAATGGAAGTATTATGCGCAGGCTGCCGCAGCTGAATGTCGGGGCGGACGCCGATGTATCCAAATCGGAATTAGCGTCACACAATTTCATCTTCACAATATTTATCCAGAAGACCAGTCAGCGACTAATATGTGCATATCAATAGAGAAACCACCTTTGACATGTCGTATGGAGTATGCGCACTCTTGTCTTTCGCCAAATGCCACAAAACACGCCAATGGGTCATACTTGCCGACATTCAGCTCCCTCCTTCCGGGAGGGAGCTGAATGCCTGCATTCTGTGGGGGGCGTGGCCGGGCTATGATGCTGTTTTGGGGGCAGTGCCGGGGGCGTGACCGCACGATCGCGTCATCGTGGCCCCGCCCACTCTTCACAATGCTGGAAAAAAGGCATTGTGAAGCAGGGGGCGGAGCCACGATGACACGATTCAGCGCGAATCGCGTCATCGTGCCCCCCCACAGCGGGGTTTTTTACTAGTAGTCTGGGGGGGTAGGCGGCACCCGGGAGGCTTGGCTGCCTTTCCGGGGGGTCAGGAGCGGCACCCGATATTCAGGAGGCTCCCGACCAAATCGGGAGGGTAGGCAAGCCTGCAATGGGTGTATTATCTTTCGCAAGACTGATTCCACGCAATAACCACAAAACAATGCGTATGTGTCAGTCCAAACTGCACGTTCCCAAAACATGAAGAAAACCATCTATAGGTCACTTTTGTTTTGTGCGTTCCTGCACCTCGCAATGAAATATATACGCTATATGTCAAAGTGTTTCTGTTTTTGTGTTTCGTCTGTAACTGACTCTATTAGGAGATACATTCCACATGTCCTCTTCCACAATAGAGAAATGATGACATTATATTGTGATGAAGAAGCTGCTACAAAATTGTGTTCTCTGTAGACAACGCGCACTATTAAAAATGGCAGCACTTGGTTTTTTTTTTCACCGTTGTGTAATCTTACCTGCTAAGAGCCTTATCTTCATACAACCACTGAGCTCCTGAGTAAATATTCTGCCACAGATTTAAATCTTCAGGGGGATTTGATGCAAGTGGTTGCAGGATTGTACGTCTCAGGAGTTCATATCTAGCACAAAAGACAAGCAGAGCGCCCGGATTATCTCCACTAATAATATTAAACAAAAACAGGGGTTTTTCAAACGTTATTTTGTTTTTACAGCTGCAAAATTGCTCAGATAAACGCGCCGAGGTTTCCAAACTTATTCTGCTACGGGGAAAAAAAAAAAAGTGTTATTTTTAAAGAAAAACATTAACACATAGAGAAGCTTTTATCGTGAACGCTGCGTCCGCCGGCCCGCTATCAAACCTCAGTTTATATCTCCGTTCCTCTATGTGCATTGGCGATTACAGTATTTTAATCTAAGATTATAAAATAAAAGCATCGTTAATAATTGTTAGGCTGAAATTCTGATTTTTATCTTTTTGTATTCTGGATTTTTATATAAAGTAGGTATATTAGAAATGTTTTTTTTCTGTTATCGAAGAGCTTTTTTTTGACATTTTAATACTATAAATGCAGTAATGAATTATTTGGGTTCCTACAGCATCTCTTCAGAAAGTTTACACCAATGACCGATTTGTATTCATCTATATGTAATATACGTATCTTGGTATTTTCTGCAGTATAGGACTCCCATGTTATGTACCTAAAGGAGAAATGTTTTTGATTTTGGATATAAATGGGTGTAAAATGAAACTACCAAACTATTATTTATATTCATAATCCATATGTGCAATACCATATATTTTAAACAAAAAAAAAATTAAAAAATTTATATCTTAATTTTCAAAAAAGTTTTTTAATTTTATGGATCTATTTATGAAGCTGGGAAAGAGCCTCTCTCTGGCGACAATGGCTGTTTCCACCAGAAATGTTTTTTTTTTTTCCTATTTATAAAAAGCTACCGCCGACTATCACCAGCAGTAGCCATTGCTGCGATTCTCCAATCCGTACACAGCTGCAGGAAAAGCTTGGGGTTATAATGATGCGCTGTAATTTTATTTATGCCTGTGGAACCATATATTAAACACGCCAAAGACCAAGCAGGCCACATGTAGAAAAGGTGATATTTGCATATCTGTACCCACAATTCCAAGGGCAGCTTTATCCTGTATTTTCTGTTGTTCTGCTAAAAAGGCTGTTTCGGAACGACATGTATGATCTCCACGTTACCTTATGTCGGGTCCATTGGGCCTTGAAGGAGGCTGCCAGGAAAGGGCTATGAATGTCTCACTCACAGGAACCACGGATAACGGGCTAACGCCCTCAGGGGGTGCCGGCTGAGTGGTCACTAATGTTGGCAAGCTTTCAGTACTGCCCCCAAGATACACCCCCCCTCCAGTGGAGGCCACGATGGTCACAGCATAGTCAGTGTAAGGGATGAGACGGGTAACGGTGTAGCTTAGTAACATTGTGTCAGTTATAATAATGCGCGGTTCTGGCATGCGGATCTCATAGCGCAATATGTCTCCATTCGGTTTCAGTGGGGGCTTCCAAGTGACCTGAGATGAAAAGAAATAAGAAATCACATTAAATTAAACAAACCAGATAAAACATTCAGGGGTCTATGAAAGAAGCCTTGGAGAGAAATACAGTGGAGAGAGATAAAGCACCAACCAATCAGCTCCTAAATGTCATTTTACAGGCTGTGTTTGGTTGGTACTTTATCTCTGTCCACTTTATCTCTCTCTATCCAAGGCTTAGTACATAGATCTGCTCCAGGCCTATACCTTGTGCAAGAGATGTGTGTGACATCAGGCAGACGGTCACCTCTGAATAGGCCGTAATTCTGCATAGGCGCCCACGAAACGTGCCGTCTAATACACACAGTGGGATCACTAAGGCTTCAGATTTTTTTTCTGCCTCCCTTATAATATACAGATAAAACCATTGCAGAGCCGATTACTTCTAACCACCAATAACAGACTGTCACTATCAGGGCCTCATTTACTAACGGGTTTTGTCACCAAAACGAGTGATAAATGTCACTGTGTATGATAAATGGTACTCCAACCAATCAGCTCCCAGCTGTCACTGTGTATGATAAATGGTGCTCCAGCCAATCAGCTCCCAACAGTCACTGTGAATGATAAATGGTGCTCCAGCCAATCACCTCCCAACAGTCACTGTGTATGATAAGTGGTGCTCCAGCCAATCAGCTCCCAGCTGTCACTGTGTATGATAAATGGTGCTCCAGCCAATCAGCTCCCAACTGTCATATTTCTAACACAGCCTGTGAGATGACAGTTGGGAGCTGATTGGCTGGCACCTTATCACTATTCACTCTGTCTCCTAACACTGCTTAGTAAATAGACCCTATATCTGATACAGAATCGGTATGTATGACTGCCAGAGGTGAGGCCAATAGTTGGAATCCTGACACGGGTAGCCCAATGGGTGAAGATCCCGACAGCGGAGGTAAGAAGTCTATCCCTAACCCCTTTCCCACCCTAGCCCTCCCTTAGGGGTGCCTGACCCTAACATCCCACATAGTGCCTAATACTAACCTCCCCCCATAGTGCCTAACCCTAACCTCCCCCCATAGTGCCTAACCCTAACCTCCCCCCTTAGTGCCTAACCCTAACCTCCCCCCTTGGTGCCTAATCCTAACCTCTCCCCACAGTGTCTAACCCTAACCTCTCCCCACAGTGCCTATCCCTAACCTCTCCCCATAGTGCCTAACCTTAACCTCTCACTATAGTGCCTAACCTCCCCCCATAGTGCCTAACCCTAACCTCCCCCTTAGTGCCTAATCCTAACCTCCCCCCATAGTGAATAACCCTAACCTCCCCCCATAGTGCCTAACCCTAACCTCCCCCTTAGTGCCTAACCCTAACCTCCCTCCATAGTGCCTAACTCTAACCTCCCCCCTTGGTGCCTAACCCTAACCTCCCCCCTTGGTGCCTAATCCTAACCTCTCCCCACAGTGCCTAACCCTAACCTCTCCCCACAGTGCCTATCCCTAACCTCTCCCCATAGTGCCTAACCTTAACCTCCCCCCATAGTGCCTAACCTCCCCCCATAGTGCCTAACCCTAACCTCCCCCTTAGTGCCTAACCCTAACCTCCCCCCATAGTGCCTAACCCTAACCTCCCCCCATAGTGCCTAACCCTAACCTCCCCCCATAGTGCCTAACCTCCCCCCATAGTGCCTAACCCTAACCTCCCCCTTAGTGCCTAACCCTAACCTCCCCCTTAGTGCCTAACCCTAACCTCCCCCCATAGTGCCTAACTCTAACCTCCCCCCATAGTGCCTAACTCTAACCTCCCCCCTTGGTGCCTAATCCTAACCTCCCCCCATAGTGCCTAACCCTAACCTCCCCCCATAGTGCCTAACTCTAACCTCCCCCCTTGGTGCCTAATCCTAACCTCCCCCCATAGCGCCTAACCCTAACCTCCCCCCATAGTGCCTAATCCTAACCTCCCCCCTTAGTGCCTAACACTAACCCCCCTCCCTGCACCCTAAAAACCTAACCCTCCCGAGGGTGCCTAACCTTAACCCCCCTTCCCCTAGCCTAACCCAAAGTCCCCCCGGGAGTCCCTAAACCTCACCCCCCCCTCTCGTCACCCGGCTCACCTTAGTTTGTTATGCCGGGCGTCAGGATTTCGGCGGGTGGATAATGATAGGCGTCAGGATTTTGATGCCTATCATTATTCCCATGCCGTGATTTGACAGTCGGGAAGCCGAGAGTCGGCATCTGACAGTCGGCTTCCTGGCTACATCCCCTGATACACGTTTTCTTCCTTAGTCCTACAGCTGCCATTAACCTGATATTCAAGGAAATTACTATTTCTTCCTATCAAGCAGTAATAAATACTTCTGTACAGAGGCAAAGAGACAAAATAAAACTCTCTTGGGACACGCTTCAAGATAAATTGAAAAATTATAAGTGTGGATAAAACTTAACTTGTAATCAAAAAGCCCTAAATAAAAATAAGTACTGTAAGTTATACTATATAGGTTAGAAATGTATTGAATAGTCGTGATAGTCACATGATAGCTGCTTAGTGCTAAGATGGGGGCTGCGAAAATATGTTACATCCCTTGTGTACAATTTACATAGAGTGGCTTAGGGCCTGATTCAGCAGGGAACGCAGGTGCTTATACGCACGCAATCGCTCAATCGTTGCGTACTAGCCACTGTGTTCGGGACTGCTGAGGATATGCAGACCCGTGGCACAGTGATTGACAGGAAGTGCCGTTTGGGGGTGGTGCCGGGGGGGGCGGTCGGCGTTGAAACCCAGTGCGTTTCAACGCCGTTGCAAGGGTGTGCATAAATTAGCCACTGCGAAACCAGATACCGCCTCAGCTCTCTTTTAAATTATAATAGTTGGATTGTTTTTATCGACACCGCCACATAACCGGTCACACGTAAAAGCAGAAGGAACAATAAATGACAATGTAAGTAAAATGTTGCGCATTGCTACGCGAGCTTGTCTGCACGTTTCAACAGCCTTACGCAGCCTGTGGCTTTCTGCTGTCAGGGCATGCTGGAATTATTAGTTCCACTTGGGCCGCGCACATTCTGGCGCAATGTCACCAAAAGATTTTTGAGGCTAGAGCTGCACTTTGCACCTCTCTAAATCTCAAGGACAGTGTTTAAACAATGGCATCCGATGAACTGGTAAAGCACACAGCGCTACGCTCGCTAGTCTCCCTCCGGCTCGTGGGATTGTCAGACTGTATCTTGGCAATGTAAAGCGTGAAAGCATCAGAGCTCTTAAGACAGTGTATTCACGGCAGCATAAGCAGTTTGCTCATTGATTTGGCGATCAGGATTCATGCTCAGGAGGCCTCACACCGTCTTGTTTTCCTGACAAAACGCGCAATAATACTTATGAGGGCACCATTATATATTATACATAAGCCATTGTATAGTAACCTTGGGAAGCATAGCTATCACTGACTGAGATGTTTACACGGGCGCGTCGCCCTGTGGTGTCTGTAATATGTTATACAGCTTACGGCTGATGTGCTACTGGATGCTGCTATAGGAATTCTGCAGCAATATCAGTTCCTTACCGATGGAAACGGATGTAAATAAATGAGGTACAGAAGGTGGAAAAGCCCCACATTCCGAGGTAATGAGACTGATATGGGTAACGGGGGAATATAGCCAGTGCCAGGTGAGCGTGATGTGCCCAGTGCAACTTTGTAAGGTCAGCGTCACCCTGGTCAGCAGCCTAGATAGGCTTTGGGCATATTTTGTGTTGGCATAAATTTCGGTGTTTCGCAGCTGGTGAATTGGTTTTAGAACTTTGAAGCATATTCAGTAAGAGTGACGATATTATCGGGCAACATTGCCACCATTTTTTTTTTTCAACTATTACATTTTATAGCAGCTATTCAGCATTTTTTTATGTAGGGATCGTGGTTGCATTAACACACTGTCCCTACGATGTTACAGAAGGCATTGCATTCGGGATTCCGAAAAACAAAACCTTCTGTTTCTTCTTCTTTGCTGCTCAGTCATGCGCTTGCGAATAGTCTCCGTTCCTGCTTTGCGGCGACCGCCGGGGGAAAGTCCAACTCCAGCCTGTCAAAATTATCTAACTTGATTGAAATGCGTGCACAGGCTTTAAATTAGTGTGTATACGTACAATCTTATTTATGTGCTTTTATATTTGAATTTATAACAAGACCCTTGTACGGGGACCATTATTTACCCATATACTGCACTAATGAGCAAAAATATATATATATTCCATAGACAAAAAACGGTTTCACATGTCCCATTAAGACTTAAAATTTTACAAAACCTACTGAATTTGTACCACTTAAACTAAAAAAAACAATGAAATTATGATCTAACAGGCTGACGCCTTAATGGACGTGTTCCTTGTGCAATACAGATATGGTATGCCATCACACCCTGTGGTTAACTGCAGACTCAGCACTCTCACAGAATGAGATTGCTGTCACTCACAAAATAGTGGAGCTCCTAATTCACATAATTGTGTGCTTATTGGAATACATACATAAAAAATGAGGATTTGGGAGTAATCTAAAGCTCCAATTGTCTGTTTTTTCCTGACACTCTCAGTTAGGATCATTTTTCTGCTGTTCAATATGGGGGATTTTTGGGAAGGCATAAGTCAGGGTACAGGGCGAATTTAGACTTGGGGTTTGTTTTATTAGGTAGCTATTATTCCAGGGTAGGTGCTTTTGGGGTTCGGGCAAATTAGAAAGTTACAGTTTTTAAACTATTACCTCACAAATGCGCCATTATACAGATAGGAAACTTAGAATTGGGTACACCAAGATGGCTGGCCAGTGCGGGCGTAGCGACGGTGTGATTTGGGGGAAGGAAGCGGGTGTTAGCTGCAGCCAGGAACCATGGGAGGAGGGGTAGCGGGTGTTGGTGGCGGCGGTGCGGGCGGCAGCAGACAGACGTAGGCTCAGATCAGGGATATCCGTGGTGCCTGCATCTGTGTGTGATAAAAATAAACACAGATGCATGGCCGGATCAGTGAGATCCATCAGTGTTGCTCTATTTAAATAAATGAAAGTGTTAAAATAAAAAAAAGGCGAACCACAAGCGGGGCATAAAGGGCCCGCTGGTACTTATAGTACCCCTGTAAAAGAAATATATATATATATATATATAAAAAAAAAAATAGACGCTGTTGGTTTTAATATTTTATTGTTCTGCACCTTCACCGTGATTGGCTCGTGGCGGCCATCGTTGAATTTCAAAAATGGCGTTGAGGTGCCATTTTTTATATGGACACGCGCGGTTCTCACCATTGAAGTCAATGGTAAGAACTGCTCATTGGCTGAGAGGCAGAAGGCTCGCCTCTCTCAGCCAATGAGCGCTCCGCACCGGGATTTCAGTCGCACCGGGTTTTCTATACTGAAATCCCGTGGCGGAGCCGTCATTCAGATAGTACTTTCTTTAGAGGACAGTACTAATGTCCGTGACTCGCAAAATTTGTTTATTTGTTTTGCCAACACCCTGGATGCCTACTCTGGAACGAAGAGGACCTGATCCACGCATAGGAGGAGGTGAGTATGGATTTTTTTATTACAGGTACCCTATGGATTATCTACTTGGACAAGTGGATGTGATTGGCTTCAGGGATACATAGGTGAATATGAGAGATCGCATGTGTGCACCTTCTACGGGGGGGGTTCTGTGTTTTTTTAATATTGCTTTTGCTGTGGATCTACATGTCACAGCGTGCCCATAATGTCCCGCATGCTGGTACTTGCTGGGAACTGTAGTTCCACTGCAAAAGACAATATTTTTTACTCTTTACTTGCACCACACTTTACATAATCAAACCGGCACCCACTAGGGGTGCCGGGGATAGCCCCGGGCTATTAGCCTGGGGTGCCCGGAGAGGGGGCCCCTTTTATTGGGGGGTCCCCAACTCCTCAGGGATCCCTGGCCTGGGATGACTAGTGATCAGGGGTGATGCTTTGGCTGGGGGGCCCAGTGAAAGGGCTACCCTGGCTGTGGCATTACCCCCCTCTAGAAAGGTTCTGATGCTGCTTCTGGTTAATACAGGGCAACCCTACACCAGGGCCGTAGCTAGGGTAGTGTGGCCAGTGCCATGACACAGGGCACCACAGGTCAGGGGGCGCTGTTTGGGCCTGTCAAATTTCTGTTTATTATCATTCTTATTTGTAACGTCCTCTTATTTAATCCCCAGTATCTCCTGGCCTCCCCTATCTCTTCCCTGGCCCTTCCCCATGAGGCCATGGCCCTCTCTCAGGTGCACTATATTATGTCCCTATTTATCCCCAGCATCTCCTGGCATCCCCTATCTCTTCCCTGGCCCTTCCCCATGAGACCATGGCCCTCTCTCAGGTGCACTATATTATGTCCCTATTTATCTCCAGCATCTCCTGGCCTGCATTATGTCCCTTTGAGAAATGAAGGCGGCGCCAATGCTCTTTCTGGCACAGGGCACCAAAAAGTCTAGTTACGGCTCTGCCCTTCACATTTTTTTCCCCTGTATTTCCAGAACCAGGACCGGCTCAGAGTCCAGTGCTGTTTGCGCTTAATAACCCTTACATCATTTGTCCCCTGTATTTTGGCAACCAGGACTGGTTCTGAAAAGCCCGATGCTGGTTGTGCTTAATACAGAGGACCCCTACGTCGTTTGTCCCCTGTATTTAGTACAACCAGTACTGGGTCTCCAAAGCCCGGTGATGTTTGTTTGGGGGGCTGACGGGGGGGCACATGCCGTGTTTTTTTTTTTTTTTACACAGGTTTTCATTTTTTCTTTTAAACACAAGCACAGAACGATCTCACTGATCCATCCCTGCTTCTGTGTTTGTTATTTATACATAGATGCAGGCATCACGGAACTTCCTGATCTGAGCCTGCTCCCCCGGGTCCTGCAACCCGCATCACCACCGCTCAAACTGCTGCCCGATACTTTCCCTGGGTACCGGCCACAGCTAATGCCTGCTACCCCCCCTCCCCCGTGTCCCGGCCGCAGCTAACACTCGCTGTCTTCCCCCGATTCCCACCGCCGCTACGCCCATCCTGGCAAGCCATCTTTGCGCACCCAAGTGAAGCCACAGTGAGTACACCTGCTGAAGGCACCTACGGAGGCTGTGCAACAAGTTAAAGCTTCCTATCTGTATAATGGCGCAACTGTGAGGTAATAGTTTAAAAACTGTAACTTTCTAATTTAGATTCAGCCTCAGGGGCATATTCAATTTGCCACGATAAGCTGTTTTCGTGAAAAAGTTTTGCTGATGATGTCATTTCGCCAGGCAAAAACTTATCACCGTATTCAATTCCACAGACTTTTCGCCTACGCGGAAAGTCAATGCATTGGTATAGGCGGAAAAGAAACCAGGCGGAAAAAAGTGCAGAATTGCGGTTTTGGGGTGCAAAGGTGGGGAAACCACCCTTGGGGCAGGCCCCCAAAGGTTAACAGCAAAAAATAAAAAATAAAATTGAAGAACACCCCAAAAATATTATTTTTAAAAAGGGGATGAAAAAGTACAAAGTTGTGGTCTGCAAGTATGGGCGAGGTGTTTTTTAGATTTCAGGTGCTTGCTGAAGGTGCGTTTTTCCTGTTTTTTTAACACTTCACTTTTGCGATTCTTAACCATGCTTGCACCCATTTTCATGTACCCCAAATTTGCTGGGACTAGTTATTTTCTCCAAAAAAACCTGCAAAATGCAATTTTTCACCAAAGACGCTAATTAGCAGCTATTGAGAGCATTTAAGTACCCCAAATAGCTTCAGTAGGGCTATTCGGGGGCATCTACATTGATCCCCAATGTTAGTGCATCTTTTGGGGGGTGCCAGACTGATTTCCCCAATTCTGACAGCACTTTTCTCCTGTTTGCGTTTCGCCAGGTACTGTTTTCCCATTTTTTGGAATTGAATAGGGCGAATAGCGGGGCTGCGCATGAAAAGTTTTTGCCTCCAAAACACGTGAAATCGGCGAAAAGTATGGTAGGCGAAACCTTTCCGACTTTTTGCGTCTAATTGAATATGCCCCACATAAAATAGTTTTTTTTTAAGTAACAAATAAATAACCTCAAGAATAAAAAACGACTTTTTATACCCTTAAAATGAATTTGTAAAGATCAGGCAGAGCTGTCGCCTCCCGTACAGAATTGGGGCGGTGGGTTTGGAAGGGTTGAGAATCACAGGGTGTGTGGTAGCTATAACCCACTGGGTATGGCCTCTTCCCTCCAGAATCAAAAAACACCACTTAATTGGCGAACGCGGCATCGCAGCATTTTTCTATAACTCCCAGCAACATAGAGAAAACATGTAACAAATCCTTAGATAATAATGTTATAAGATATTCTAATGGTTGTCTAAGCCCACAAAATACTGGCTCATTATTAGCGAGAAATCCCCAATGTCTTATATACAATATATTATATTGTCCATATGTTGTGCGCTGCCATCCTATGGCTGCATTTCTATACAGTGTTTCAGAATTGAATGATGATCGATGTATGTGAATTTAATGTGTTTCCCACCAGTGTTTTACTAGCTTTATATACCTGGAGCTGTGCCTACCTTTTCTATAAAGCTTTTGATGAAGTTCTAATGATGGTATGAAACGCGTCAAGCTTTGTTTTAGTGCCTTTTCATTGATTTTTGGATTAATGAAAGCAGCTTTTAAAATCAGAGAGATCATTATCTTTTTTTTTTCCATTTTCCTTTTTCTGTCGTCTACGCCTGCATTACTCCTGTCTGAGTTTATCGCTTCTCTTTAACCATTTTGCTGCAAAAGAGACGCCGAGTTGTGTTTTCCTTAAAGCGAATTTCCACTTGAATTAATTTACAGTACAAGCCGACCTGTGAGTATAAATTTAATACATTGCGTTCTTATTTTTGGCTTTCTTCTGGGCCTTTCAGCAATTTATTTATACAATGCGGAACCTCTACTGAGCACCATGTACAGAATACATTGTATGTGGCCACACTCAGAATTAAATATACAGGGCCTTGGGTTAAAGCTGAGGTGTTATTGGGTTAAATCCCATATAAACTGAAAATCCTCTTATAAATGCAAACTAGATAAATGATAAGCCTCAGTAATTGTGATAATACCTGTCTAATAGCACTGTAAAATAATGCATATAGGGGCCCATAAAACTCGTTGCGTATGATATATGGTGCTCCAGCCAATCAGCTCCCAACTGTCATTTTTCAAACAGATGACAGCTAGGAGCTGATTGGCTGGAGTACCATTGTCATACGCAACGAGTTTTAAAACGTGTTGTTTATTTTTTTTTTTAATTCTTTATTTAGAAAGCTCATAAAAAAAATAACATTGAAAAACACAAATACAATCAATAGTGTACATGAGCCATTTTTTTCAAATAAAATAAATAGCAATAAGCATGTGGGGGGAAAGGGGTATGTAGAGGGGGTGGGAGGGTGTTGGGGAAGATGGGAACAGGACTATCAAGAGAAACAAAACATTATAGAAAAATCCAAATGCTGGGCAAGAAGTGTTATAAGGTAGAAAGAAAAAACGTGCCAATTGGAGAACAGGAGAGAAGAATATTCAGTCAGTTAGGGAGGTTTGCATAGGGAAGTCAGATTGGGGGGATCAGACTCAACCACCGCGCATGAATCACACATGGGTAATGAGCGCAGAGGGCAGAGGTAATGAGGTGTTGTCGTATGAGAGCCACGGAGCCCAAACTTGAGACTATATATGGCCTCTATCATGAAGCTAGTAGGTAATATTTTCCATTTCCGCTATATGTCGGATTTGTGATTTTAGGGCAGAGAGGGTCGGTGGGAGAGGATTTTTCCAATTACGGGCAATCAAACTTCTAGCTGCAACTAAAATGTGGGACAACAACGTAACAGAGCGTTTGCTCAAATCAGGAGGGGGGTAACTTAAAAGGAAGATCCATGGGTCTTTTGGGATCGGGTCTCCAAAGACCGTGTTCAGAAGAGCATGAACCGAGGTCCAAAAAGGCTCAAGAGTTGGGCAGGTCCACCAGATATGAGTTAAGGTACCTCGGAGGCCACAATTTTTCCAGCAGAGGGGTGAAGCAGAAGGGAACATATGGGAAAGCCGAAGTGGGGTATAATACCAACGGTAATACAATTTGCAACAAGTTTCTTTAAGGTGGGTAGAGATAGAGGTTTTAGCAATTGCCAGTCTCATGCTGTCCCAAGCCTCTTCATCAGGTGGAGGGCCAAGATCTATCTCCCACGAGGATTCATGGGGATTATTAGTAGGCAGAACAGCATCAATGAGGATGCCGTATATTTGAGAGATCGTCCCTTTGGACATAGGGCAATGTTTACAGAGTCTTTCAAAAGGAGTGAGGTCGCGGAGAAGTGGGGTCTGTGGTAGGGAGCCTAAAAAATTTCGTATTTGGAAGTATTCAAAGGGATTTAAGGATTGGTTTGGATATTGCAGCTGTAGATCTGATAGGGAGAGCCAGAGCCCTTGTGAACAAAAATCAACAGGAAATTTGAGGGATGCTGTTTTCCACGATTTCATATGGGCCGCATGTAAAGCTGGGGGAAAGTTGGGGTTACACCATATGGGAGTAAGACGAGATATAGGAGTGGTAATATTAAATTTAAGTGAGTATAAGACCCATATGTGTAGGAGGAATTTGAGTGTTGGAGGAAAATTAGAGGGAGGAGGATGGTGTTTCTACTGTAGGCCCCATAGGGAAGATAGGTCTGGGGAATTGATATATCTAGATTCAATATCAAGCCAGGAGGATGTTCCATGGGGGGAGTAGGAGGACACTATTTGGGAAAAGTGTGAGGCTAAATAGTAGAGCTTAAAATCCGGGAGACCTCTACCCCCTTTGGAAATAGGTTTTTTAAGGATGGACGAAGACAGCCAAGGGGGTTTACCATTCCAAATAAAATGGTTGACTGATTTCTGAAGGTTTTGAAGGAGGGTAAGGGGAACCGCCACTGGAAGGGTTTGGAAAAGATAGAGCCATTTGGGGAGAATATTCATTTTTACTGCGATGATCCTACCCAGCCACGAGAGTATAAGCCTCTTCCAGGAAGTCAGATCCACTTGTAATTTCGTAAAAAGTTTGGGAAAATTTTCCTGATATAAAAGATCATAACAGGATGTCAGAAAGACCCCAAGGTATTTAATTTTTTTATGTTGCCACTTAAAACTGTAGGAGGATTTAAGGGTCTCAACATCCTGGTGGGGGATATGGAGGGGCATGGCCTCAGATTTTGAAAAATTTATTTTATATCCAGAGAGGACACCATAATGGTCTAGTAATTTGTAGATGTTGGGTAAAGATATCCGAGGCTGAGTGAGGGTAAGTAGAATGTCGTCTGCAAAGAGGGCGATTTTGGAAGATGAATTCCCAACCTGCACTCTGTGAATGTTAGGGTTTAGTCGGACGGGGGAGGCCAGGGGCTCTATCACTAGGGCGAAGATCAGAGGGGACAGAGGGCATCCCTGCCTAGTGCCATTTGAGATAAGGAAACGGTTGGAGGGGATTCCATTGATGGAAACCGTAGCAGAGGGAGTGGAATAGAGGGCCATGACACCAGTCAGGAAGTCCCCCGATATCCCAAATGATCGTAGGGTTTGGGACATAAAGGTCCAGGAGATCCTGTTGAATGCTTTTTCAACATCGAGAGAGAGGACAACAGCCGAGGACCTCCTAGAATTTATGGTATGAATTAAATCTATGGTCCTACGGGTATTATCCTGAGCTTGACGCCCCAGAACAATGCCAACCTGATCATAATGGACCAAGGAGGGAAGGACCTGCTTAAGCCTGTTGGCTAAAATTTTAGCATATATTTTAACATCTAGGTTGAGGAGGGAGATAGGCCTATAACTAGCACAGTTGTGCGGGTCCTTACCCTCCTTAGGTATTACGACAATTCTGGCTTCTAACATAACCATAGGGAAGGAGCCCCCCTGTAAAACAGCATTAAAAAGGGAGTGTAGGTGGGGAACCAGATGCTCCATGAATTTTTTATAGTATGCAGCTGTAAAGCCGTCAGGTCCAGGGGACTTGCCAGACTTCTGTTGTTTAATGGAAATTATGATTTCCTCTTCTGAGATCTCCTCACTCAAGCCCTGGAGTGCTTCATGAGACAGCTGAGGAAGATTGGCAGTGGAAAGAAATTCTTGAATTGCCGTCTCAGTAGGTGGGATAGAAGTAGGGGGTGAGGAAGAGTGTAGGTTGTACAAATTACTGTAAAAGTTCTGAAATTCAGAACGAATAGCTGACGGGTTGTGGAGAAGCTGATTATTGGAATTTTTAATCATAAGGATATTTTTATGGGTTTGTGCCATACGGAGCCTAGATGCTAAAATGTTATCAGCCTTATCTCCTTTTTCATAAAAGGTTTGGCGCAACCATTTTAGACGTTTAGCTGTGTGTTGGGAAAAAAGGAGAGCAAGGGAATGTCGAACAGCAAGAAGCTCTTGATGGAGGGAAGGGCTAGAGAACTGTTTATGTTGTGACTCTAGATGTTGAAGGTGGAAGGAGAGGGAGTTGGTACGGGTTTGGAAATCTTTCTTAGCTTTGGAAGCTATACTAATCAGATGTCCCCATAGAACAGGTTTATGGGCTAACCAGAGAGTGGAGGGAGAAGTGTCTGGAAGAGCATTTAATTGAAAATAATCCATAAGTAGGGTATTGACACGGGTGATCGTATCGCAGGAATGAAGGATAGTGTCATTTAAGTGCCATGTCATTGGACGAGGGCGTTCAGTGATACAAGAGAGGTCAACTGAAACAGGAGCGTGATCAGACCATATCAAAGGATGACACGAACATCCTCAAGTTGTAGGGCTAGGTCGTGGCTGAGCAGGATCATGTCTATACGGGAATAGAAGTTGTGGACAGTGGAGAAAAAAGTATAGTCTCGAGTAAGGGGCTCTCGAACCCGCCAGGAATCATAGAGAAGCTGGGACTTCATGAGATCAAGCAGCGCTTTGGAGTTACGGAGGTCTGCTCTGCCGGAGTTGGTGGTTCCCGAGGTAGATCTATCTAGTGCAGGGTTCAGTACTGCATTAAAGTCACCAGATACGATAAGGGAGCCCTGCCGTTTATGAGAGAGGAGGGTGTCTAGTCTGGTGAAAAAGGCTGGCTGGGCTTGGTTAGGGGCATATATATTAACAATGGTGCAGAGAGTATTGTTAAGAGTTCCCACAAGAATAAGGAAGCGGCCCTCTCTATCTTCGTAACAGTCGATCATATCAAAAGTGAGGTGGCGGGCAAAAAGGATAGCAACCCCTCGTTTTTTCTGCCTAGAGTCGCAGGCATGATATGTGGTGGGATAGGATTTAGAGCGAAGTTCTGGATGGAGATTTCTCAAGAAATTAGTTTCTTGGAGGACTACTAAATCTCCTTTATATAAATTAAGAGTGGTAAAAAGTTAGCTACGCTTTTGGGGGCTATTGAGTCCCTTCACGTTGAAGGAGAGTACCTTAAGACCCATGCGCGATGGTCGAGAGAAAAGCTAGAAAAAACAACAACTGAAGATGGAGAGGTAAGAAAAGGTGACACGTCATCAGGCATATAGGAAGGAGGGGATTGTCCTGTTTGAGAACGAAGGAAAACCGGTGAGGGAAAAGGAAGGTAGGTCGGCCAAATGGTACAGAAGTCCAAGGCCATGGCCACTGACAGAGGGAAGGGGAACTATGCACTAATAAAGCACATAGGTCAGCAGATGGGTACGAGACCCTGTGGGGGCGCGGCAGAAGTGGACCGCGTATCCATAGCGATGTCATAGAGAGGAAAAAATGAATAATTATAGGGCCCTCCCACAAGCCCTAAATATAGTAAATATACAGAGAGAAAAAAAAATGCAACATCATACAAGTGGAGTATAGGGAAAAAGAATAAGAATAAAAGAAACAAAAAGGAAGGAGATCAGAAAACAATATAAAAAGGGGAACATATTAATGGGAAATACAATAAAAGCAGAAACATAAAAAGTAATAGACAAGAAATAGCAATGAAGTTAGGGATAAATCATCCCAGACACAAGTGAAATACAAAGTAATAAACAGAATATGTATATTCATGAACATATACATATAAACAATCCAACAGAGTCTCAATAAGACTGTAATGAGCGAACAGCTAAGATATATACGTATAAATATATCTTATACTCATTGTAGCGGAGTCCTATCAAAACATAATTACAATTCTGGACACTAATAGTGTGACTATAATATAAAATATTCATAATGGGAGACGTCCTCACAAGTGGGGGGCCCCATCATGAAATCACAAAAAATAATACAATAATAAACCTTTTAGAGGGTCTCAGGTTTCAGGGATTAGAGTGGAAGACGCAGGAACAGTAGACCATTCAGATGAAGGGGGGCGTCGAGTCGGCTGTCGAGACCTTTGAGGGAGGGGGGCGGAGGATGTAGGGACAAGTTCTTCGGATATACCCAGTGTTGAGAGAAGAGGTTGAGCTTCAAGGAGAGACCGAGCCGTATGTAGCTGATTCTGGTGCCATATTAGAAAGCGAAAGGGGTAACCCCAACGGTATCTTATGTTATGGTGGCGAAGCAGGGTGGTAAGAGGCTTAAAGTCCCTACGTTTAGCGAGAGTCAAGGGGGAGATATCTTGAAAGACCTGGAGAGTAGCATCCCTAAAGGTGACCGAAGGGAGTTTGCGGACTTCTCTCATTACAGACTCCTTGGCTGTAAAGTAGTGCATACGTAGGATAACATCTCGAGGTTGGGAAGAAGATTGAGAGCACGGTTTTAGCGCATGATGGGCTCGGTCTAGGAGCAGGTGATCTTCTGGAGTAGAGGGAGAGAGTTTCATGAACAGGTCTTTGAGATAGAGCTCAAGGTGGGGGAGCTCAACGTCTTCAGGAATAACTCTAATGCGGATATTGTTACGTCGGGCCCTGTTATCTTGGTCTTCTTGGCCTTCTTGAAGCTGAGCAAGGTCGTGGCATAACTGTGTGAGGTCAGTGTCATAAGATTGCTGGGATGTAACCACCTCCTCAACTCTACGTTCTAACTGGTCTGTTCTGGAACCAATGGCAGAAATTTCTGCTTGCATGGTATGAAGAGCCTGAACAGACTTTTTCACATCTTTGAGTTCTTTCAACAGTATAAGAAAGTCCCTGCGGGTTATGAGAGAGAGGTCATCTTCTTCCGATTCAGAGTTAGAGTGGTCAGGAGCCGATTCCAGCGCTATATCTTTAGCTGCAGACAGGGATTTAGGTTTCGTGAGGTATGGTGTAAGATCTCCTGTGAGGGGTTTCTTCGTTCTGGGCATTATGAGCGTTGGTATATAAAAGGGCGTAAAAGAACGTAAAAAAAAAAAAAACTCCATGTGTACTGATGAGGTGTGGGAGGGGGTGAGGTTTCAGTTAGTATATGTTGTAGCTGTCGGGAGTGGCGGGAGGCGTAAAATATATATTACTGTATATCAATCTCTTAGTAGAAGCCAAAAACAGGTAGAAAGATCCGGTATTATGGCCAATAAGGAGAGCGCTGGAGATGCAGTAAACAGAGTCCAGCAGATTATAGACTTAGGCTATACCAGCGCAGGTGCTGTACTATGAGGCAAAAACAGTCCCGAAGACAGAGGCTCAGGTGAGGTAGGAAGGAGGGTGCAGGGCAGGGGCACAAAACCAAAGCAACAAGCTTGCAGATTGGTGTGATGAGTGCCACTTATAGAGAGCGCAGCCCGTCAGCAGAGGATCAGATCCAGCAGGAGGGAGGCAGCCAGCACAGACATCAAGAAGGCCAGTGTGTTCTGGAGCGCAGGCCGGCCTCACTCAGGGCTGACAAACAAGCACTCCCGGATGGCCCCTGGGTCCCTCGTTAGTGTCGGGGAGGGAAGCAGCTGCAGTGAGGGTCACAGGACCGGGGAGACTGCAGGAAGATGGCGGCCTCCCGCGATTCACAGGCCCGTTTGCGGGTGTTTGTTGGGGGTCCCTGGAGGTATAAGTGGCCTCACCTCAAGTTCTCGCTCCCAGCGAGGGTCCGGAGGGTGCAGAGGGGCCGCGGCTCCGTCCAGCGGCAACCGCGACTACCGCGACTGCTCCGGTCCGCAGGTCTAGGTCGGGGCTTCCGGTAGTGGTGTAGGCCTCAGTCACTCTGGGGCCGCAGAAGACCTCCCGGGTCCTGAGAGGGGATCAAGAGGGCTGCAGGCTGTCAAGCTGGGCAGCTAGGACCGACAAAGGCCGCGGGATCCAGCAGAAATCAGGTGCCTGTACAGGTAATGTAGGGAGCTTCAGAGGAACGCGTCCGCTCCACTCGGCCAGCAAGCCGCGCCCCCAAAAACGTGTTGTTTATTGTAAAACTCGTTGATAAATTATGCCCATAGTATATCAATTATATACATCTAAGATAATCATTGCTACATGTATTATTTTTAAAGTGCTAGTGAATAGGTAACATTACAATCACGGACACTTATATTTATCTTTTGCATTTATTATGGGATTTGCAGATTGCATCGCTTTGATTTAATATTCTGTATGTTCTTTTGGCCACTTTTGAAATTTCGTTTTCACACGTTTTACTTTCCAGATCTATTGCGGTCATTTTTGTTTGGTAATAAATGCCATATAAAGTTTAACTATATTATATTTCACAAAATATGATGAAAATTAAATTTTTTTTTAAGAATAGGTTACTTTGCATTGTATTAGCAGACCTTTCAACATTAAACAGGTTAAATTCTGTTAACTATATTCATATAATGACACAGGACAAAGTTGACTAAACTGTGGTTCCGCAATTACTTTTTGGCAGTTTTGTCTGATGTGTACTAAACCGCTGATTTAATAAATGTGAAACCACCATTTCATAAATCTGCCCGCTACACATCGCCATTTAATTTTTTGCTTTTTCATTTTCAAATATGATAAAAAGAAAACGCAAAAATCAAAAGGAAAAAATGAGTTGGTCTTGCCTGAAACAGACTTTAACCCCTACAATATATGTTGACTGCAGCTGCGAGGCTGATCTTTCTCATAAAATGTTCATCTTCTGCCTCCCCGCTCTGTCAAGCCCTCCATTGGTTACCTGTATTCTACCGCATTCAATATATTCAATATAAAATACTTCTGCTTACATACGTATAAGTTTATTAACTAAACTACACCAACATATACCTGGTTGCTTATCTGAGAATATCTCCCAATCTGACCTATCTACTCTGCACAAGATCTGCGTCTCCACACACATCACCTGCTGCCATTCACGGTTACAGGACTGTTTTCAGGCTGCATCAACTCTGCACAACCTCCCTGCCAGGACTGTGGTGTTTTGTGTTAATGACCATGATGCTGGTGGCTCAGTGGTGGAACTCGGGATCTGGAGATTAGTGGACTTGACATCGTTTCTGAGCACAGAAGCAGATGGTGAGATGGCAGCAGAGCAAAACTGAACTCAAGGAGTAATCTTGGGCACTGGAGCCTGGCAATAACCAGGTCTTCGGAGGAAGAACACATGAAGTCTGTATCCAGGAAACGATACAGACTGAGGACCTCATTCAGAGCCGCTCGCTATTTGCGGTCGTTCGTTCAAAAAAAAGGGGTGGCTATTCAAATGAACCGTTCGCTCTTTGCGGTCTCTTCACGCCTCTATGTCTGAACGAGCGAGCAAAACTTGTGGTTGAAATTTTGAAAAATACGCCCCCTTGCCGCTCGCACCATACGTCATGTCCGCTATTTATTTGATTAATCGAGTACATCGAACAGCGTATGAACTGCTCGCTATTCTTGTGGTTGTTTTTTCCTACCACTATATTGCGAGCAGTTCTGACTATAAAACATCCAGGTAACGTGGTCGATGACGCTGCTGTATTAATTATGCACACCCTTAAAACGCCCGTTTTGACCTTTAAGCACGCCTGCGTTCTGATTTCCACTCCCCGTTTTCAAGCACCTTCCTCTGTTACCAACCACATACGCCTTATCCTGTCACTCAAAATAGCAGGCATTCGCTATTTAGCGCACTAACGATTTTTCGGCCGCACTGACTGGTTCGCGCATGCGTATTACAAACCGTATGCATGCGCAGATGTGCGAACATCGCTCGGAACGAACGAGCGGCCGCTTACGAGCGGCTCTGAATCAGGCCCTGAGTCAGGAGGCAGGACCGGTAGACTGGACTCTGGAGGTAGCACAAGTAGACCGGACTCGGGGAACTGAGAACTAGATAGGTTTATGGAGTTGACTAATACTCTAGCCAGGGGCACGAAGTCTAAACACACCAGCGCTCTTCCCCAGGGAACCCCACAACGAGATATGAATTTTGCTGCGTGTGATGTGCAGGTCGCATTCCTCCTGGTAGGGTCTTCCAAGGACTCTATCTAGAACTCTCAGAAGATACTGAGGCCTAAGCCCCAGAAATACAGACAAAAACAATAGGGAATGATAGCAACGGCCAATGATAATGATCCGATGATTCCAGTTACAGCTGATGGTGTTGGAACCAATGGTTCTGGTTACAGCTGATGAATGTGGAACTGGTAAGCTGGTAATCGGATAGGTACCGATTAAGTTGGATTCAAGTGGGTACCACTTGGCTGAATATCAGATAGAAATTGATTATGCTAGTATTGAATAGGAACCAATAGTGCCAGGTATCGGATAGGGACAAATGGTGCTGGTATCGGATAGGGACCGATGGTGCTGGTATTGGATAGGGACCGATGGTGCTGGTATCGGATAGGGACCGATGGTGCTGGTATCGGATAGGGATCGATGGTGCTGGTGTCGGATAGGAACCAATAATGTAAGTACTTCTGCAACAGCAATGAGGAGAAGTCTGGAGCCTAGTAACGTAGCACAAGATTGAGACGTGTTGTCCAAGGCACTGACTGCTAATCAGTGACTTCCTTTTAGCCCTCCTGGTTTGCGCTGATTGGCTGACCGGATCAGGCGTCCGCTGCAGTGTCAGGTGTCATGGTGGCGTCCAGGCCCAGAGATGGCAGGCATGCTAGTGGGGTTACAGCAGGCAGGGGAAGATGGGGTACACTGCAGACAGCAGTGCAGTGCAGGAACTGGAGAGAGCTAGCTTGAATAGATGACCTGCGTAGGCCAGTACACAAGCGTGAAGGTGAGATATGTAGTGCTGTAGCACGATTCCTGGCACCGAACATCCACAAGGTTTCTGTGGATTCAACGATGAAATGAGGATACAAGACGTGGAGCATTAACATCCGCTGCTTTGATCCAGCTTCTCTATTCTGGTCCATAACCACTCCAGTCGATGAGGTACTGGAGGTGACCATAACGACATCTGAAATCCATAATTTTCTCCACCTCAAACTTAATGCCTCTTGCGATCTGCAGAAATGTTGTAACTCTTGGATGTTTTCTTGAGAGAGACATGAATATTTTTCCATAACTGTGAGAATTGTTGTAAAGCTGAATTAGCAGCTGGTACATTGAAGGATGGAATGGAAATCCGGCACTCTGGGATGTTGTCCATAAACATCAAAAAAAGGAGTAGTATCGGTGGTGGTGTGGTACAGAACGTTATGTGCAAACTCTGCCCAAGGAAGAAGCTCTACCCAGTTGTCCTGAGAGTAACTGATGTATAATCTCAAGAAGATTTAAAGCACCTGGTTCACTCGTTCAGTTTGCCCATTGGTTTGTGGGTGATATGCAGAGGAAAACTTCAGTTTCACCTGTTCAGCTGAACATAGTGCTCACCATGGAGTCTAAAGATCTCTCTTAAGAAGACTTGTGCCAGTTTTGGAGCTGATGGCAGACCAGCAAGTGGAACAAAATGTGCCATTTTTGTTAACCTGTCCATGACTACGATATGGGTAGGTCAGTGATGAAATCCTTGGACAGATGGGTCCATGGGCAAGTAGGTATAGGCAGATGTTGCAAAGTCCCCACAGGGGATTGTCGAAAAGTTTTATGCTAAACATTTTTAGGGCAAGAGGCCACAAACTGTTGGACTTCGCCTCTCACCCAAGGACACCAGTAGGTAAGTTGGAGAAGCTAAAAAGCTTTCTGGGCACCGGGATGACCAGCAAACTTGGAAGAGTGTGCCCAAGTTAATTGTTTTCCTCGAAGATTTTCAGACACAAAAATTTTCCCCACTGGGGTTACGGGGGTCACTGTAGTGGTAGCGAAGGCAGTAGAACAAATAATAGGACATTCGTTATCTTTTGAAGATTCGTCGTCTAATTCCATAGACAGAGAGAGGGAATCCGTTTTTACATTCTGAGAACCTGGACGGAAAGAGATTTTAAAGTTGAATCTTGAAAAGAACAAGGCCCAGTAAGCCTGGCGAGGATTAAGCCATTGTGCTGACTTCAGATACAACAAGTTCTTATAATCTAGAAGGATGTTGATTGGAGATATAGCACCTTCTAGGAGATGTCTCCATTCTTCTAGTGCAAGTTTCATAGCAAGTAATTCCTGGTCTCCAATAGAATAATTATTTTCGGCTGGTAGAAACTTACGTGAGTAGAACCCACAGGGATGGAGCTTACCATCTTCTGAAGCCTAGGAAAGCACAGCACAGATTCCTATGGTGGATGCGTCGACCTCCAGGATAAAGGGCCTGTTCACATCAGGTTTATGTAAGACTGGAGCAGAAATGAATGCCTGCTACAACAATTGAAATGCGGATAGTGCCTCTTCTGACCATTTAGTGGGATTGGCACCCTTCTAAGTGAGTGCGATGATAGGAGCGATGAGGGTAGAAAATCCTTGGATAAACATGTGATGATGGTTCGCGAATCCAATGAATCGCTGTACTGCCTTCAATGTCAAGGGGAGTGAAGTTCTGTGCTGGAAATAATGTACCCTAGGAAGGATATAGAAGGAACCTCAAAAGTACATTTGGATAATTTACCATAGAGATGGTTTTGCCGAAGACTAGTTTGAACCTCACACACCTGCCGTCGAAGGTCTTGAGAGATGATTAGGATATTGTCCAAGTAGACAACAACAAATTTGTACAATATATCTCTGAAAATTTAATTCACAAAACGTTGAAACACCGCTGGGGCATTGAATAGATCGAAGGGTATTACCAGATACTCATAGTGCCCATCTCTGGTATTAAAGGCTGTCTTCTGCTCATCGCCTTTGCAAATCCTGATCAAGTTGTAAGCACCCTGAAGGTCCAACTTCGTGAAGACGGTAGCACCCTTGACTCTATCGAACAGCTTAGTGATAAGAGGTAGTTGATAACTGTTTTTGATGGTAATATCATTCAATCCATGATAGTTTATACAGGGTCTCAAGCAGCCATCCTTTTTCTTCACAAAGAAGAACCCGGCACTAGCAGGAGAAGAGGAAGGACGAATCTTTCTGTAAGTTATCTTCGATGTACTCGGTCACAGCTTGGGTTTGAGGGATAGGCAGATGATAAGTATGCCCCCAGGGCGGAGTCTTACCAAGTACAAGATCGATTGGGCAATCCCAGTCGCGATGCGGAGGCAACTAATCTGCAGCTTTTTCACTAAAGATGTCCAAGTAGTCTTGATACACCGCTGGGAGCTCTGGTGGAATATCCATTTTGGAATTTCGAAGTGGTGATACTTAGGGCAAACAATATTGCTGACAATGAGCACTCAATGCTGTCACCTGCAGCGTAGACCAATCGATACTTGGGTTATGTAACTGGAGCCACTGCAGTGTGTCCAATTGGATGAAGGATACTCCACACTGAGTGGTTCTCAGAATCACATGATCACCGCTGACCCAAGGACTGGAGGATCAGCGGTCAGGTGACCGCAAATGTCATGGCGGCGCCCAGGCCTGGAGATGGCGGCCATGTTTGTGGGGTTACAGCAGCCAGGGGAAGATATGGTACACTGCAGACAGCAGTGCAGAGCAGGAACCAGAGAGCTAGCCTGAATAGATGACCTGCGTAGGCCAGTACACCAGCATGAAGGTGAGATCTGTAGTGCTGTAGCGCGATTCCTGACATTCCCTTCTGATTGTCAACACAGATCCAGAGTTTTTATTCCTGGCAGTTTGGGCCAAACTGGCGGTGGTTTGGCAATTTGTAGGCTGCCGGTGTATTTCAATCCACCCTCCAAACTGCTACATAGTAAATTAGGCAATTGATGGTGGTTGAAAATTCCACCAACTCCGCCCTTTAGTAAGTTTCCCCCTATGCAAACAGCACTGCAACAAAGTAAAAACATCATTATGTGATCCTCCTCCTTGTTTTCTTTTTAATAATTATTTGTGCATTTAGGGCCTGATTCAGAGCTGAACGCTCTGACCAGAGCGCTCACTCTGAATCAGGGCCCTCCTCCATGAAAATGGAGCGGCCTCTTGGAACGCTCACACAGCTGTGGGTGACCACCCACAGCTATAGCGAGCGTCCATGATGATGGTCGCGATGGTCTTGACCATCGCGACCATCGGGCTTGCGACGGAGACCCTGCAGTAGGGTCTCGCTGCCGCAAGCCCTGGAGTGATTTTGGCTCTATCAGAGCCAAAATCACTCCCACTGACATGACTAGTGATGTCAGTGGGGCCGGCTTGAGACGGTAGGCGTTCCCATGGGAATGCCTCCGTCTGGCAGCCACGCCCCCGGCACGCCCACCAAAGGGGGCGTGCTGTCGATGTTGATTGACAGCACTCCCCCTTTGGTGCGGGACCCGGAGCGATGGAAAGCCCGTCGCTCCGCGGGTCTCGTGCACGCGCACGACGGAGCTCCCTCCGTCGTGCGCATGCACAGTGGGGAACATCGACCCGCTTGCGAGCGTACTGCCGCTCGCGGTTCTGAATGACCCCCTTAGTCCTTCACCAAACAGAAGTGGAAGCAACAGAAGTGACTGATTAGAAGTGTAATGACATAAGTATATATTCACCTTTTTCATTCACTATATATATACACTTTTTAAATTAAACTTTTCAATTTGTATCTCAATTTGGGGATATTTCCTTTTTAAGAAGTTACATAATGAACATTAAGTTTTAGCTACATACTAATCATTTCATTACCATCTATTTCCTATTTACATTCAGAGTGCGCCCACATAGGCATACGTCTCCTTCTCTTCTTATGCTCTTTGCATGAAAAGTATTTTTTTAGCCTTGAAGCGGCGTTTGTTCCTGCGAGCGTTTGGCTCTGGCCGCGAGCCAATCACAGCTCGCAGTCCAGCAAATAGGAGGCAGCCGCGACGAGCTAATTGAGCTCACTGTGTCATAGCCCCGCCCACTCGCGGTGTCTTAGATTAGACGCCGCTGATCGGGAAGAGTCAGTCCGGCGGCGGAGGGGGAGGAAATTAGACCTCCCGAAGAAGGAGCGCCGCGGCAACAGTTCCAGCGGCCGCAGAAGAGGAAAGAAAATGCCGCAATCAAAAAAGAAGATCGCCAGCTGGAAGTAGCAAAGAAGAGGCGGCGCCACTGGCCAGGACGGGACAGCGGCAGAAGAATGCAGCTGAGGACTGGAGAGGACTGCGGGAGTGAAATGTAAAATAGCTAATGAAGCTCCCCCCCCTGCAGCCTCTTCCAACATACCGGTAGGCCTTCTGTGAGGCCTGCCATGTTCATTAAGCACTCCCTAGACCACCAGGTGTCAGGCACTAGGCCCGTTGAGGTAAACTCAGGCATTAGGCTTGTGCCACTGATAGGCGGGCACTAGGCCTGGGCTACATAGGGGGCATTTGGCCCTATAGGTTGTAATTGTGCCCCATTAGGTGTGAGTGACCTGGGTAATAGGCCCAGGTCACTAAATGCAACCCTGCCCGTGCCCACCTCTATAAGGCACTCTGTAACTAGTAGGCAGGCCCATAGGCCTGAGCCCCAAGTAAAGTGCTCTAGGCATTAGGCCAAGACCACTCAGTAAGCACCACAGTCAGGCAGGCCCATAGGCCGGAGGCCTCCTAAACAAAAAAGGGAATTCTGGGCAGTAAGTACTAGTACCTCATGTGCCCTGCAGTAGGCAGGCATAAAGCCTGAGCCACGGGTAAGACCCTGCAAGCTAGGCCCAGGGCACTAAGTTATAAGTAGTTAGCCCCTGCGTAAATGTGCAAGAGAGGTGTGAGTTGCTGTACGGTCCTCCAAGTACCCCGTGGGGAGATGTCAGGCTCCCACCAAAAGGGTGTGTTTCCCCAGTCATGTAGAAGAGGAGCTGGTCAGCTCTTGATAGGCAGGCTTAAACAGACAGTACTTAGGTTATTAACCAGGGGTCACTCTTGTATGGTTTAGTCTGTACTATGTATAGGGAATTGTGTGCCGTGCAGAGTAGATTGACGTAGCCCTGTTACCAACTGTTGCATTTGCAGATTGTGTTACACCACACACATAGTTTGTTAGGCCGGTGAGTTAGGGACAATATTTATGTAGATAAGTGTATTAGTGTGACACACAGTTAGGGCAGGAAAGGGCCCTGCACGGTGTATTATGCTCTCCCCTACAGGGACCTGTGTGTGGGATCGAGCGGGATGAAGCCCAAGCGTACCTCCGGTGAGAACCTCTGTGTCTGTCTGTCTATTACAATCGGTATTACAATTGCCTATTCTCCTTTCCTCAGGGCGTACAGTGGGATCTTGCAGATCCTAGGTCATCGTGTCCGTGTCCTGTTTGGAATTCCAGGACTGTCTGATCAACATACGGCCTGAAGGTGAGAGGGTGTGACGCCAGGTAAGCTACAAGGTTACACCGGCACGGCAGTAGGCACCGCGCCCGTCTTACATAGCCACCACAGTTTGGCCCATGTCAAAATCACTCAGATCTTATACTGCCAACTTTTCCTGCAAACACATCAACTTCAAGAACTGACTGTAACATATATATATTGTTAAATACTGTCTTTACTTGGTTTTTCTCAAAATATAAAATCCATAGTGCTCACTTTCCAAGCTTGCGCCCCTTCAGCAGATTGCCATCCTAGGAGGGAGGTGCTTCTCTATGTGCCAGGTAGACAGCCTTGCTCTGCACAAATGCACTGTGTGGATTGGTTGATACACAAGGGTAGGCAGGGCAAGTGATGTCACAGCCACTCAAATGACTCTTACCCTCCAATTTCTTACCTACAACAGATTATTTTAAGTTTGTTACCTAGCAGTGGGAGTGGCTCAGCATGGCCGTAGAGAGTTGGCCCGGGGGAAGGGGGTGTGGTTAGATTGCAGGAGGTGTGGCAACACCCCCATAGAAAAAAGAAAAATACTACTGGGGAGAGGGGCACTGTGAGCAAAATCCAGGGGAGAGGGGTGTGTGTGCAATCCAGGGGAGAGGGGTGTGTGTGCAATCAATGTGATCACCCCACCACAGGCAGAGGAGACTCTCACACCAGCCCAGCACAAGTAAGAGAGGGGGACCTCCAAAAGCCTGGGCCTGGGTAATTAGTACCTGCTCCCTCCCTCCCTTCTCGGTCCCCCTGTGGATCAGCTTTCTGCTACGGTGCAGGCAGGTGATATTGCTAATGCTACCCTTAAACAGGTCTGCAGCGCAATGTCAGGCTAGCACTAAAAAACATACTTTACTATCACAATTCGTGTCTGATAAATCTTATTCTGTGGTTCACTGATCCTTTGTGATACTCTCATTGTGCCTTTGAAGAACAGACTGAGAATAATGCTTCAGATATTTACCTTCTCCAATCCAGGTCAGTAAATTCAGTTTCTCCTAAATCCGCAAAATTATCAAAATCAAAACATCAAAGAAAGGATCACGAGATAAACCTCTGACACTCCCGCAGCTGCGCTACGCTCTGTGCCCCGCTGATGGGAGCAGTGTACCAGCGCTTTTGGCATATGTACAAGCCCATATTCACGGAAGCATGTGCCTATTTACACAAAAGACATTTCAGAGCTAGAAAAATCCCTCTTGTTTGGTTATACTAATTTCCCTTGAATGAAGTTTGTTTGGAAGCCAAGAGAATGGCGCTGCGGTTATCCGGCCCACCAGAGCTCAGTCCCAGATGATTTCCTTTACATAATTGAAAAACTCTTAGGATAGTCCTTCACTCCAAAATCCTGTTTAAAACTATTTGAATTCTTATTCGCACATACAGTACTCCAAATATTCTGTAACACGGCATCAGCTTTTGTAACAATGCTCCCAGTACTGACTGTTCTTATTGCAGGGACATAGAATTGTATGTTTGACTCTAAGACCCGCGAGTGAAGGGTATAGGGCGCCCGCTACAAACTCTACACTTGCAGAAAGGACGAATCTCCTATAATTGTTGAACATGTAACGTCTCTGCACCTTACTTTGTGTCGCTAGCTTGTGATGAAAGGGGATTTCCTCGCCTATATCAGGTACTTCTAAAGCTGGGCACACACTAGACGATATATTGGACAATTTGTTGTTTTGAGGCGAATCAGAACGACAAATCGTCTGCATCGTCCAGTGTATACGCACTATTGCGTGCTCCCGTGCAACGTTCATTGCACTTTCAGATCTGCCCACAGTGCGGATCTCAAGATCCAGTTGCAGATACCATGCGTCTGGTTGCAGCAGGGGAGCAATATATTGGGCGGTCGTACCTTAGATCGCGCAGTGTGTACCTGACTTAAGTCTAAGATGTACCCAAGAACATCATTAAAAGTAGCAATTAGAAAAAGATCAGATCAGGGGTTAAACTTACTAAGCGGCTGAGGGCCTGATACAGACCTGCTCGTGAGCACATAGCGCTCGCAAGCGGGTTGATGGTTGGCGAGTGCGCACGCGTAGCATACAGAATGCGTAGAACTTCACTCGCTCCGGGGCTCGCTGCAAAACGGGGCGGCTGTCGATGTTGATTGACGACTTTCCCCATTTTGTAGGCGGGGAGGGGGTGTGACTGGACAAACTGAGGCGTTCCTGAAGGCGGCCCTACTGACATCATTCGTGATGTCAGTAGTGAACTTCCTGCTCTATTAGAGTGGGAAGCTCACTCGGGCTTGCGGGAACAGAGACCCTACCACAATGGTCTCGTCGCAAGCCCGATGGTTGTGATAATCGCGACCATCGCCAGGCCGCTCGCAAAAGCTGTGGGTGGTTACAAACAGTTATGCGAGCAGACTGGAGGCAGATTTTTTTTTTTTTAAATCCATCCTGATTTAGAGCGAGCGCTCGCAAATAGCGAGCGCCTCTGAATCAGGCCCTTTGTTTGCAAATTGATGACTTTCTAGTTTTGATCCTCAAAATGTATACGGCCAATAACAATAAAACAAAAACACACCAGGTATTGCATCTGATATTTTTGCAGTTTTTAATTTCGGGGTCTAAATGGCAGAGAATCGTCAGCTTGCAAATGGCGCAGCTTAGAAAATTTAGCACAACATGGCGACATTTTGTAAAGGCCCCTATATCAGCACAAGGGTGACAGAAAGGAATGGAGATATGGGGGGAACCCCGGCCTCTTACAGCTGCACCACCTGCACCAATGACATTATAGTAACGGCCCCTATATCAGCACAAGGGTGACAGAAAGGAATGGAGAAATGGGGGGAACCCCCGGCCTCCTACAGCTGCACCACCTGCACCAATGGTATTATAGTAACGGCCCCTATATCAGCACAAGGGTGACAGAAAGGAATGGAGATATGGCAGGGAACCCCGGCCTCCTACAGCTGCACCACCTGCACCAATGGCATTATAGTAACGGCCTCTATATCAGCACAAGGGTGACAGAGAGGAATGGAGATATGGCAGGGAACCCCGGCCTCTTACAGCTGCACCACCTGCACCAATGGCTTTATAGTAACGGCCTCTATATCAGCACAAGGGTGACAGAGAGGAATGGAGAAATGGGGGGAACCCCGGCCTCCTACAGCTGCACCACCTGCACCAATGGTATTATAGTAATGGCCCCTATATCAGCACATGGGTGACAGAAAGGAATGGATATATGGGGGGAACCCCGGCCTCCTACAGCTGCACCACCTGCACCAATGGCATTATAGTAATGGCCTCGATATAAGCACAAGGGTGACAGAAAGGAATGGAGATATGGGGGGAACCCTGGCCTCCTACAGCTGCACCACCTGCACCAATGGTATTATAGTAACGGCCGCTATATCAACACAAGGGTGACAGAAAGGA
Source organism: Taudactylus pleione (assembly GCA_031769625.1). NCBI lineage: Eukaryota > Metazoa > Chordata > Amphibia > Anura > Myobatrachidae > Taudactylus > Taudactylus pleione. The sequence goes on along the minus strand of JAUIMM010001010.1, from coordinate 790,226 downwards.
ATGGAGATATGGGGGGAACCCCGGCCTCCTACAGCTGCACCACCTGCACCAATGGCATTATAGTAACGGCCCCTATATCAGCACAAGGGTGACAGAAAGGAATGGAGATATGGGGGGAACCCCGGCCTCTTACAGCTGCACCACCTGCACCAATGGCATTATAGTAACGGCCCCTATATCAGCACAAGGGTGACAGAAAGGAATGGAGATATGGGGGGAACCCCGGGCTCCTACAGCTGCACCTCTTGCACCAATGGCATTATAGTAAAGGCCCCTATATCAGCACAAGGGTGACAGAAAGGAATGGAGATATGGAGGGAACCCCGGCCTCTTACAGCTGCACCACCTGCACCAATGGCATTATAGTAACGGCCCCTATATCAGCACAAGGGTGACAGAAAGGAATGGAGATATGGGGGGAACCCCGGCCTCCTACAGCTGCACCACCTGCACCAATGGCATTATAGTAATGGCCCCTATATCAGCACAATGGTGACAGAAAGGAATGGAGATATGGAGGGAACCCCGGCGTCCTACAGCTGCACCACCTGCACCAATGGCATTATAGTAACGGCCTCTATATTAGCTCAAGGGTGACAGAAAGGAATGGGGATATGGAGGGAACCCCGGCCTCTTACAGCTGCACCACCTGCACCAATGGCATTATAGTAACGGCCCCTATATCAGCACAAGGGTGACAGAAAGGAATGGAGATATGGGGGGAACCCCGGCCGCCTACAGCTGCACCACCTGCACCAATGGTATTATAGTAACGGCCTCTATATCAGCTCAAGGGTGACAGAAAGGAATGGAGATATGGAGGGAACCCCGGCCTCCTACAGCTACACCACCTGCACCAATGGCATTAAAGTAACGGCCCCTATATCAGCACAAGGGTGACAGAAAGGAATGGAGATATGGAGGGAACCCCGGCCTCCTACAGCTACACCACCTGCACCAATGGTATTATAGTAACGGCCTCTATATCAGCTAAAGGGTGACAGAAAGGAATGGATATATGGGGGGAACCCCGGCCTCCTACAGCTGCACCACCTGCACCAATGGCATTATAGTAACGGCCCCTATATCAGTACAAGAGTGACAGAGAGGAAAGGAGAAATGGGGGGAACCCCCGGCCTCCTACAGCTGCACCACCTGCACCAATGGTATTATAGTAACAGCGTCAATATCAGCTCAAGGGTGACAGAAAGGAATGGAGATATGGGGGGAACCCCGGCCTCCTACAGATGCACCACCTGCACCAATAGCATTATAGTAACAGCCCCTATATCAGCACAAGGGTGACAGAGAGGAATGGAGAAATAGAGGGAACCCCGGCGTCCTACAGCTGCACCACCTGGACCAATGGCATTATAGTAACGGCCCCTATATCAGCACAAGGGAGACAGAAAGGAATGGAGATATGGGGGGAACCCCGGCCTCCTACAGCTGCACCACCTGCACCAATGGCATTATAGTAACGGCCCCTATATCAGCACAAGGGTGATAGAGAGGAATGGAGATATGGGGGGAACCCCCGGCCTCTTACAGCTGCACCACCTGCACCAATAGCATTATAGTAACGGCCCCTATATCAGCACAAGGGTGACAGAAAGGAATGGAGATATGGGGGGAAACCCGGCCTCCTACAGCTGCACCACCTGCACCAATGGTATTATAGTAATGGCCCCTATATCAGCACAAGGGTGACAGAAAGGAATGGAGATATGGAAGGAACCCCGGCCTCCTACAGCTGCACCACCTGCACCAAACGGCCCCTATATCAGCTCAAGGGTGACAGAGAGGAATGGAGATATGGAGGGAACCCCGGCGTCCTACAGCTGCACCACCTGCACCAAACGGCCCCTATATCAGCACAAGGGTAACAGAAAGGAATGGAGATATGGAGGGAACCCCGGCCTCCTACAGCTGCACCACCTGCACCAAAGGCATTATAGTAACGGCTCCTATATCAGCTCAAGGGTGACAGAGAGGAATGGAGATATGGGGGGATCCCAGGCCTCTAACAGCTGCTCCACCTGCACCAATGGCATTATAGTAACGGCCCCTATATCAGCTCAAGGGTGACAGAAAAGAATGCAGATATGGGGGGAACCCCGGCCTCCTACAGCTGCACCACCTGCACCAATAGCATTATAGTAACGGCCCTTATATCAGCACAAGGGTGACAGAAAGGAATGGAGATATGGAGGGAACACCAGCCTCTTACAGCTGCACCACCTGCACCAATGGCATTATAATAACGGCCCCTATATCAGCAAATGGGTGACAGAAAGGAATGGAGTTATGGCAGGGAACCTCGGCCTCTTACAGCTGCACCACCTGCACCAATGGTATTATAGTAACGGCCCCTATATCAGCACAAGGGTGACAGAAAGGAATGGAGATATGGAAGGAACCCCAGCTTCTTACAGCTACACCACCTGCACCAATGGTATTATAGTAATGGCCCCTATATCAGCACAAAAGTGACATAGAGGAATGGAGATATGGGGGAACCTCGACCTCTTACAGCTGCACCACCTGCACCAATGGCATTATAGTAATGGCCCCTATATCAGCACAAGGATTACAGAAAGGAATGGAGATATGGCAGGGAACCCCGGCCTCTTATAGCTGCACCACCTGCACCAATGGCATTATAGTAACGGCCCCTATATCAGCTCAAGGGTGACAGAAAGGAATGGAGATATGGGGGAACCCCGGTCTCTTACAGCTGCACCACCTGCACCAATGGTATTATAGTAATGGCCCCTATATCAGCAAAAGGGTGACAGAAAGGAATGGAGATATAGGGGGAACCCTGGCCTCCTACAGCTGCACCACTTGCACCAATGGCATTATAGTAATGGCCCCTATATCAGCACAAGGGTGACAGAAAGGAATGGAGATATGAAGGGAACCCCTGGCCTCTTACAGCTGGCACCACCTGCACCAATGGTATTATAGTAACGGCCCTTATATCAGCACATGGGTGACAGAAAGGAATGGAGATATGGGGGGAACCCCGGCCTCTTACAGCTGCACCACCTGCACCAATGGCATTATAGTAATGGCCCCTATATCAGCACAAGGGTGACAGAAAGGAAAGGAGAAATGGGGGGAACCCCGGCCTCCTACAGCTGCACCACCTGCACCAATGGCATTATAGTAATGGCCCCTATATCAGCACAAGGGTGACAGAAAGGAAAGGAGAAATGGGGGGAACCCCTGCCTCTTACAGCTGCACCACCTGCACCAATGGTATTATAGTAACGGCCCCTATATCAGCACAAGGGTGACAGAAAGGAATGGAGATATGGGAGGAACCCCGGCATCCTACAGCTGCACCACCTGCACCAATGGCATTATAGTAACGGCCCCTATATCAGCACAAGGGTGACAGAAAGGAATGGAGATATGGGGGAACCCCGTCCTCTTACAGCTGCACCACCTGCACCAATGGCATTATAGTAATGTCCCTATATCAGCACAAGGGTGACAGAAAGGAATGGAGATATGGGGGAACCCCGTCCTCTTACAGCTGCACCACCTGCACCAATGGCATTATAGTAATGGCCCCTATATCAGCACAAGGGTGACGGAAAGGAATGGAGATATGGGGGGAACCCCGGCCTCCTACAGCTGCACCTCCTGCACCAATGGTATTATAGTAACGGCCCCTATATCAGCACAAGGGTGACAGAAAGGAATGGAGTTATGGGGGGAACCCCGGCCTCTTACAGCTGCACCACCTGCACCAATGGCATTATAGTAACGGCCCCTATATCAGCACAAGGGTGATAGAAAGGAATGTAGATATGGAGGGAACCCCGGCCTCTTACAGCTGCACCACCTGCACCAATGGCATTATAGTAACGGCCCCTATATCAGCACAAGGGTGACAGAAAGGAATGGAGATATGGCAGGGAACCCCGGCCTCCTACAGCTGCACCACCTGCTCCAATGGCATTATAGTAACGGCCCCTATATCAGCACAAGGGTGACAGAAAGGAATGGAGATATGGGGGGAACCCCGGCCTCCTACAGCTGCACCACCTGCACCAATAGCGTTATAGTAACAGCCCCAATATCAACACAAGGGTGACAGATAGGAATGGAGATATGGAGGGAACCCCCGGCCTCCTACAGCTGCACCAATGGCATTATAGTAACGGCTTTGTCAGAAAGCTCAACAGAAAGGGTTAATGCGGTAGCACGGTGCTCTCAAAGTGCTGCTGTGCGCTACGCTGTCTGTTAGTATACGGTCCACTCAGTGCCACTTGTATGCTATTAGTGCACATGGGGCAGATGTACAAAGCCTTGGAGAGAGATAAAGCACCAAGCAAACAGCTCATTACTACCATGTTACAGGTTCTGTTTAAAAAAGAACAGCTAGGAGCTGATTGAATGGTACTTTATCGCTCTCCAAGGCTTTGCACATCTCACCCCTGGAGATTTCCTCATAGGAAACCTTTTAGTATAATTATGTAACCACAGAGAGTGGGGGTGGTTTAAAAGATCTACACTATTTAGATATATACAGTCAAAAGATCAACACCAAATGGGAGACAGGCAATAGGTCGATGGGTACAAAATGTCGACAGGTACAAAGGGTCGACTTACAAAAGGTTGACATGGATGAAAGATGATGGGTACAAAAGGTCGACAGGTACAAAGGGTCGACATTGGAGTGGTCAACATAAAAATAAACGAGACTTTTTTTTGTAATCTTCACCCTAACCTTCCCCTTGGTGCCTTACCCTAACCTTCCCTCCTAGTGCCTAACCCTACTCGTCGGGGTAAGTGCCTAACCCTAAATCTAACCCTACCCTTGGTGCCTAATCCTAACCGTCCCTCCTAGTACCTAACCCTCACTTTCTCTCCTAGAGCCTAACCCTCCAGTAAGTGTCTAACCCTAACCAACAAAAAACCCAAGTGTTAACCGTTTTATGTCGACCATTCCAATGTCAACCATTTGTACATGTCAAACTTCATCCATGTCGACGTTGTGTGTGCTGACCCTTTGTACCTGTCGACCTTTTGTACCTGTCAACCAGTTGGTGTCTACCTAGACAATGCCGACCTTTTCATTGTCGATCTATTGACTGCCATCCAAAGAGAGTATTTTGTATATTATATATATATATATATATATATTGCCCTGCAACTTTTAGGCATAGTTCTACTTAGAGTGGCTGCTTTATACACATTGATATCAGATGATTACATGTACGCGCAAGAAAATAACTGTGTGCCATTTAATAGTAATTAGGTATAGCCATGTCTACTTGGCTTTGCATAACACATATAGACAGCTCTGAATGTAAGAGGGCAATAACTAGGGTCTAATTTGCAGCCCTGGCTGTGCTTGCTGGTGAGTAACACGTACACATACCTTTGCTGCATATGGACCTAATATAGTTACTTCTGGAGACTGGACCCCAACTGGTCTTGATGGTCTTGTTGTGACTACTGACCAATCGCTGTGGTTTGTTCCTCCGTTATAGGTGGTAGCCACAATCCTGTACTCATATGTCATCCACGGGCTAATGTCACTTGCTTCATCCTTGTACTGCATGGGGGCATCTCCAGGTAACGTTGCTACCATGTGCACGTCCTCCACCCCCTTGAGCCTCCTCTCAATCCTAAACTTTTCCATTACACCGTTTGGGTGGAGTGGAGGCTTCCACCGAATCATCACTGATGTGGGGCTCTCAGACCGGAGGTCAGGTGCTAGGATGGAACTTGGGGCATCTGGAAGGGTCTCTATGACCAACGACTCAAGGCATAGCGAGCACCCAGCAGATGTGCACCCCTCCAGCTGATACTGGTAACTCTTGTATGGAACTAAATCATCAAACGTGAAGCTGGAGCTATTCCCTGGAACAGCCACCTGCAGGCTCCCATCTTGGTAAAGGTTGTAGTGGGTTATTATACCGTTGGGTTTTGTTGGCTGTAGCCAAGTGATGGTTATGGATCTTGGTTTCACCAAAGAAGGAAGAGGAGGGTCAATGGATTCTGGTTCTGTAGAAGACAAACGTGGAAATTGCGATGTAATGTTATTTTACCATGAGTCACAAGAACAAAGGTTTTCTATTGTTTGCTGCCTGGTGAAATTGATAGGCTATAAGACTGAGCAAGGGGAACAATGGTAAAAAGATACAGATGCAGCTCCAACAATAAAACTTTAATACTATCAATTCTATGCGGAACGCTATTCACACCAAACTATTAGCTATACCAGAGCCGTAACTAGACTTTTTGGTGCCCTGTGCCAGAAAGAGCATTGGCGCCCTCCTCATTTTTCAAAGGGACATAATGCACCCAAAAAAGGGCCATGGCTTCATGGGGAAGGGCCAGGGAAGAGATAGGGGAGGCCAGGAGATGCTGGGGATAAATAGGGACATAATATAGTGCACCTGAGAGAGGGCCATGGCCTCATGGGGAAGGGCCAGGGAACAGCTAGGGGAGGCCAGGAGATGCTGGGGATAAATAAGGACATAATATAGTGCACCTGAGAGAGGGCCATGGCCTCATGGGGAAGGGCCAGGGAAGAGATAGGGGAGGCCAGGAGATGCTGGGGATAAATAGGGACATAATATAGTGCACCTGAGAGAGGGCCATGGCCTCATGGGGAAGGGCCAGGGAAGAGAGAGGGGAGGCCAGGAGATGCTGGGGATAAATAGGGACATAATATAGTGCACCTGAGAGAGGGCCATGGCCTCTTTGGGAAGGGCCAGGGAAGAGAGAGGGGAGGCCAGGAGATGCTGGGGATAAATAGGGACATAATATAGTGCACTTGAGAGAGGGCCATGGCCTCATGGGGAAGGGCCAGGGAAGAGATAGGGGAGGCCAGGAGATGCTGGGGATAAATAGGGACATAATATAGTGCACCTGGGAGAGGGTCATGGCCTCATGGGGAAGGGCCAGGGAAGAGATAGAGGAGGCCAGGAGATGCTGGGGATAAATAGGGAAATAATATAGTGCACCTGAGAGAGGGCCATGGTCTCATGGGGAAGGGACAGGAAAGAGATAGAGGAGGCCAGAAGATGCTGGGGATGAAATAAGAGGACGTTACAAGTGAGAATGATAATAAACAGAAATTTCACAGGCCCAAACAGCGCCCCCTGACATGTGGTGCCCTGTGCGATGGCACCGGCTGCACTACCCTAGCTATACGGCCCTGCGCTATACACCTGTAACATTCATGTTCAGACATAAATTCAAACGATGTAATTGTGGGACAGAAAAGCCTCTATGGGCCATATTAAATTTGGCATGTTTGAATTATCCCCGTATTCAATTTCAAAGACTATTCGCCGGTGCGAAAAGTCTTTGAAAAAAAAATGGGGTTAAGTTTTCACCATGTTTTAAATGGTGGAAAAAAAAGTGCAGATTTGGGGTTTTGGGGTGCAGGCTTTAAAAAAATAGCCTGCACCCCTGGGAACAGCCCCTAAAAATGAACTGTCAAAAAAATTAAAAAAAAAAAAAAAATAGGGACACCTCAAAAAAATAATTTTAATTTTGGGGTTAAAATAAAAAAAAAAATATGGGGAACACATTTTTAAATAACGAAATTAATTCAGGGGGGTTTCCTTATATGCAGCAGGTGTTTAAAAGAATGCAGGTTTTTTTTTTTTTTGCTCCTCCTCCGATTGCATATCCTTTCAATATATTATCGTATTATTAGTATTATATTACTCATGCATGTTCCAGTTAAATATTACCAATAAGCATTCCCCATCGGACACTCTTGGTTCGATCTACCTAGAAATGTTTTTTTTTTTTTTTTGTAATGTTCTTTCTTTGTACTACAAGACACCAATTTGATTGTATCTGCAATGTTTTGTCTGCAATGTATTTCAACAGTTTTGTATGCTCCGGTTTTTATTAGGGTCGCTGTTTGTCATTACCCCTGATGACCCCCTTACCGCCCGGTTTCTCTTGGTCTCGGTCATGCTCCTCATGCCCGAGCTCCCAAGTGGCGGTAGTGTTTACAAGCTATTGTTCTGTATGTTCATTATTATGTGTTCTTTGTTTTGTGTTGTCTTTCTTTTTCTTTCTCTTCCTTTTTTTTATTTTGACTACCCTAGTGTGTTTCCCTTTCCTGGGAGAGTTGGTGTGCTCCATCATGATCTATGTTCACTGTCACAGACGGTAGATGATGGCGGTTGATACACGAGCTACAACCATAAAAGTGGTTTCGCTCAATGTAAAAGGTCTACATTTGCCAGAGAAAAGATCTAGGGTTCTATGTGACCTGTTCGCAGCTAGGGCGGATGTGGCGTTCCTCCAGGAAACGCACTTTAAGTCTGCTGATGCCCCTATCCTTAAAGATCGCAATTTCCCAATCTCTTTTTATTATAACAACACTAGAGGCAAATCCCTAGGAGTTGCCATTCTGTTATCTAAACGCCTACCGTTCCAAGATATGACTTCAGTTGCTTTGGAGGAGGGCAGGACACTTTTGGTTAAGTGCACGGTATTTGGCCAGCAATATACATTTATTAATCTTTATGTCCCCAACCAGAATCAGCTGTCTTTTCTCTCAACCGTCCTGGATCGGATTGCCTCGCTGGTCGTAGGTATTCCGGTTCTTGGGGGTGACCTGAATTGGTCTCTCCAACCGGGAAGTAGATGTTTCGGGAACACCTTCTAGACACTCATTGACTTCTCATCGTAAGGTTAGACGCTCCCTCCATGACCACCAGTTGGTTGACACCTGGCGGCTCCAACACCCGGGGGACAGAGACTACACTTTTTATTCCAGACCCCATGACGTATATTCCAGACTAGATTATTTTCTACTCCCACAGAGATTTTTACATTTCATTAATTCCACTATAATAGGCCTTATCACGTGGTCTGACCACGCCCCCATTTCTCTGACCCTTGATACCTCATGCCCCTATTCAAAGCAATGCGTGTGGCGTCTTAATGAACAAATTCTAAATGATCCACGATGTAAGTCTCAATTAGATGAGGCAATTAATGACTACTTCTCTTTTAATGAGACACCTGAGGTCTCCGGGGTCACGGTGTGGGAGGCCCACAAATGTGTATTATGGGGGAAACTTGTCCAACTGGGTTCAATGCTCAAACGAGAAAAAACAAGTAGGAAAATTGCCCTGTTCCAAAAGCTTAGAGTGTTGGAAACAACACATAAGTCCTCCCCTTCCCCTCAAATTCTATCTGATTTGATTGAGACTAGGTCTGCCCTTAATGCTTTGCTCTTTGACGACATTAAAAAAGATTACCGACTCTGTAGAAATCGGTTCTACCAATGGGGAAATAAGCTGGGCAAGTTGCTTGCCAGATCTTTGAAGGCCCAGAGAGCCACTTTGTATATTCAAACAGTCAAGGACTCATTGGGGACCAACCCAGCGTCATCTTACTAGGGATATTGCTGACACATTCCACGCTTATTACACAAAATTATATAACCTACGGGACCCATTGTCCCCAGAATCTTTGGCCTCCTCTCAGGACATTGTGGTACAATACCTTAGAGAATCTGGTCTTCCTAGATTATCAGAAGAAGATAGCGCCTAGTTAGACTCTCCATTCTCCCTTTTGGAGCTCGAGACAGCCCTTAAAGACACGCCTTCCGGAAAAAGTCCAGGTCCGGATGGCTTTTCTATAATTTATTATAAAATTTTCAAGGATTCCCTATTACCTAAAATGCTCCGAGCCTTCAATGCTATTACAGACAAGCGTGGGTTCTCTCCTCAATCACTTGAGGCTCACATAACCGTTATCCCCAAGATGGGTAAAGACCCGACCCAGTGTGCAAGCTACCGCCCTATCTCTCTCCTCAATACTGACGTGAAATTGTTTGCAAAACTTATTGCTAATAGAATCAAGATGTTGCTCCCTAACTTAATACACTTGGACCAAGTAGGTTTTGTACCAGGGAGGGAACCACGGGACAACACCACTAAAGCTATAGATCTTATCCATCTGGCTTCAGGTGGTCCTGTTTCTGTGGTGATGCTTTCAACAGATGCCGAGAAGGCATTCGATAGAATTAGCTGGATAATTATGGAAGGGGTTTTGCGACACTTTGGTCTGGGTCCTGCGAGTCTCCAATGAATATTAGCACTATATCGTTTCCCTTCTGCTCGGATTAAGATTAATGGTACCCTTTCGCACCCGGTTCAGATCAGTAATGGCACTAGACAGGGATGCCCCCTTTCTCCTATCATTTTTATTTTATGTATAGAGGCTCTCGCGTGTACCATTAGACTTAATCCTAACATCACAGGATTGAAGGTGGGTGATACGGACTATAAATTATCTCTGTTTGCAGATGACCTATTGGCGTTCTTATCTAACCCTGTCATCTCGATCCCTAACCTGATGGCCGAGTTTCATCACTTTGGTTCCCTCTCCAATTTTAAAATAAACTTTTCTAAATCTATGGCAGTGAATGTGTCGGCACCCTCACAATTTATTGTAGGGCTCAAACACGCTTTCCCCTTTACATGGCACGCCACTAGTCTCAAGTACCTTGGAGTTACGCTACATACTGATTCTTCTTGTCTATTTGATGTCAATTTTAAACGATTGCTCCTTACGCTCCGCTCAGATCTTAGGGACTGGTGTACCAAGTGGCTCTCATGGCTTGGTAGAATTAGTGTAATAAAAATGAATGTGCTCCCTAGAGTTTTGTTTTTCCTACAAGCCTTGCCTATACATATCCCCAAGTCATGGTTCCAAAAGCTACATAATGTCATCAGAGACTTTGTATGGGGAAACAGCAGACCTAGATTTCAACACACAGTTCTCTTCAGACTCAGACATATGGGAGGCATTCAGCTGCCTCATTTTTCAGTATACTATGACGCCATAGTGTTGGGTAGGATAATGGAGTGGTCTCGGGCAACTGACGCCAAACAGTGGGTTCACCTTGAGAATCATTCTCTTCCCATTCCCATTGCGCAATACCCCTGGAGATCCAGGGTCCCAGTTATCTCTCACCCCACTATTGGCCCCACATTAGCCCGATGGAATAGATTACGCAAACTAACGTGCGTGTCGTCTACTCTCTCCCCCTTGACTCCCCTTTTCAGTAACCCTGATTTCCCTCCGGGTGTTGCCGGCAGTGCATTTGCTATTTGGAAACGTCAGGGAGTGCAGCGAGTTGGCCAGCTGATCGAGGGGAGAGTTGTGCTCTCCTTCTCCGCTCTACATGGGGACTCCCTCCGGCTGAGATCTGGAGATATCTCCAATTGAAGCACTTTCTACAAAGGAACGATGTTCGCACGGCGGAATCTAGATCTTTGACTCCCTTTGAGGATTTGTACCTGACGCCTTTGCGCCCGGCGCATTTTCTCTCCCGGGGTTATGCACTTTTGATTGAACATTTGTTCCCTACTCTTCCCAAATACGCTAAAGATTGGGAGCGAGACCTACACCTTGGTTTGGAGGAGAGTGATTGTAGCAAAGTTTTTCAAACTACGTTTGCTAGCTCAGTTAGCTATTCTGTTATTGAGACACAATTTAAGGTATTGTCCCGGTGGTACTGATGCCCTCTTACGTTAGTAAAAATGTTTCCGGGGCTATCGGATAAATGTTGGAGGTGTGATATGGAGACGGGCTCCCCACTACACATCTGGTGGGACTGCAGTCTATTACGTCCCTTTTGGAATCAGGTGATTTCTATTACTAAGACTATAGTGGGTGCAGATACCCCCTCTGATTCCTCCTTCTGGCTTCTCAATTTATTCCCTGGCCCTATTTCAAACTATGAAAAGTCCCTGTTAAAGTTTCTTAATAGTGCTGCCAAAGCTGTGATCCCGGTGCGTTGGTGTTCAACTTCTCCTCCCACGCTTAAGGAGTGGTTCACCCATATAGACTTGTATATGTCCATGGAAGATCTCTGAATGGGCCTGGAAAGATATCAGGAGTTTATTTCCACCTGGCACCCATGGTTGGAATTTAAGTCTTCTAGTACATAATTAAATTTTGCGGATTGAGCTCTGATTATTTACCTATTTTTATTTTCTCTTCTTCCTCTCGGTAAAGGGGCTGTTCCTCCAGGAGCACGTATATATTTCTAATTAAGAGCCACCAGTTCTCCCACCCCCCCCACCCCCCCACCTCCAAACACCCTCCTCTTTCTCACTTTCTCTTTTCCCCTCTTTTCTGTGTTAGATCAATATTCATTTATGTATTCATTTATTCATCTATTTTTTGTATTTTTATTTTTGTGTTTTATTTTCTTTTCTTGATTATTGCTGTTAAGGTGTGGCTTTATTGCTATATCTAGCACTTGTTATGTGGGATCTATATTTCAAACTATGATACCGAATGTATGTGTATGTGGTTTTTCTCACAAACTGTTTCTTTTTTGGAAGCATAAATAACAAAAAAAAAAAAAAAGAATGCGGATAGTAGCGGCAGGTGCATTTTTGAAGAATTTTCAAAATGCACTTTAGGGACTTAAAAATATGCTTACCCCCATTTTCATGTACCCCAAATTTGATAGGTATAGTTATTTAAAATAAAATAAAATCTAAGTGCTATTCTTCACCACTTCTTCATAGCCGCAAATATGCACCTGCCGCGGGTATTAAAAACCCTGACTTCCTTCAGCAGGCAAAAATGGGGGTACCCATAGTGATCCCCCATGTCTGGACATCTTTAGGGGGGTCCCAGGCACATTTCCTTAAAATTACCATTTTATTTCGTAGATCCAAATTCGCCGGGTCCAGTTTTCGCTCCTTTTAAATTGAATACGGGGATAAAGCGTGCACGCGCCCGATACTTTATCCCCAGAAAAGCTCCGATGTGGAGCGAAAAGTCCAGCACGGACTTTTCGCTCCCTAATTGAATATGACCCTATATTGGGAAGTGGATGATTCACAGAAATGAAGAACAATGACATGAAATGAAGGTAAAGATGACCCTAGTTATAGGAGCTTAAAATCTAAGTGGTATGTGGGACACTGGATATATAATGTAGCAGAATAACACTTGTTGCTGGTGGCTGTTACAGTGCAGGTACTGTCGCTTCCTTATTACAGAAGCATTATCAACCGCCAATATTAACACAACCAATGGTGACTGGCATCTCTGTGCTGTCTCTGATGGTGCAGCACAGTCAGGGCTGGGCCTGGGCAAAGGCGACTTAGGCACTTGCTTATGGTGCCCTAACTTCAGAGGGGACGCCCAGTGCAGTCATGGTGAACATACATCACACACTGAAGTGGAGAACTCGCTCGTCCAGGATTAGTAGAAGTGTTGGTGAGAGATGTCCTGGGCGCAGGTGGCCTCAAGCTAGAGCCAGCCAGTGGGGAAGAGGGAGAACAGCAGATGGAGCTTCTGCCCTGGGAGTGGTTCCATGCTGCTCAGGGCCAGCACAATTGATCTGCCACCCAGGACTCGAGTCACCAGATACCAGATACATTTTTACGGCACAATGACCTAACTATACATTCAGCACAGTATGTGACCAGTCTGTCCATGTACGCCCACTGCCATGCTATGCAATCTTGGTCACATATTCTACACTCTGGCCAATCCCCTCCACCTCCAATCAACCAGACATGCGCTGAGGTTTAAAACAGATAAAAAGGTCCCACGGCCCACCCAGATTGCTCATGGCAAACGTTTCCCCATCTGCCAATAGCTGTACACATAGGGACAGATTCAATTAGCTGCAGTGTTTACCACTCAGGGAAAGCTCTGGGTTTAACACCCGGAGTTATTCAATTATTATGCAAATTCCCGGCAAGGTAAACCTGCAGATAACGCACGTGAAACCATAGGTTCCGCGTTAAATATCCGGAATCCATGAGTTACACCGTGCGTTAAGCCCCAGACCGTCAGTTTAACACAGATCTTTCCTTGCAGCTCCTCAGGCTACAAGGAAAAATCAGTGTGAAATCACCCTCTGGGGGTTACCGTGCGGGGATTGGGCACTAAATTGGGCAGGGCAGAGCCTTAGCCACGTAGTGATTGAACCTGCCACATAGGCTGATGTGGTCATTGGCTAATAGACTTCTCTGTCCTGCAGCACCCACACTCCAGCTTACTAAACGTTGGCAGGACGGGACAATCATCCTGGTCGCAACTGTGACAATTTTTGGCCAATTTATTGTGAAATTACCAATTTTGTAAAAAGACAAAAAAACTGCAATGGTTGTATAAGCTAAACTGGTTCATAGAAAACATTTCCTATACAGACAACTTACATGTTATATGTTGGTTCAGGCCATGCTGGGGACTAAGCTGCTATTGGAGATTCACAAGTCCCTAGCAGTGCAAATGACAATGGTCCCGTATGTGTTCTGTTACTGAGAGACCAATGATAGATTACTGTGCTAACCATGTACTGTAACCAGCCTCTACATTTATCCTAAATAATTCATATATTCCTTTATAGATAGAAAATTGCATGGATAAAAAAACACAATAAAAGTATCCGTAACACGATTTTGTTTTTATTAATTAGTGGATCATTTGCTTTGACAGTAATAGCGAAGATTTTAAGCTTGTCAGCATTCTGAATGGATTACAGCAACCACTCGTAAAGGAAGATTTCTACAGGGTCAACACCTGGTTTACATATTATAGATTAAGGACCCTATGAGCGGTATCCAATTTGCCCCGAACAATATTGTTCGGGAGCTAATTGATCCCCGCGATCGTCAAAAAACAGGAATTTTAAGCCGATTATCCCTGATTTTGTTTTTATATTCACCCTATCCTATTATTTCGGTCGAATTAATAGGATAGTTCTCCCGAAAACACATAGGAGCCGCGATAAGCTCGCGGATCTATGCGTTTTTGCCTTTTTGTTGGGTGAAAAACGGTTCTTATCGTGGATTATTTTTCGGGACACATCAGGTCCTGAAAAAAAACCCCCGATAAGTGCCGGGGTCGGGCCAAACTCGGGGTTAATTGGATAGCCCCAGGCGAGATAATTAGCTGCTGTAATTTACCGTGGCAAATTGGATACCCCCCTAAGTATCAAACTGATTTTTACATAAAATTATGCAGAAACTGCAGCTAATGCCTAATTTTAGCTCCTATGCACTAAAGGCACAATGTAGGAGATTTCACAGAAATCTCCGGCAAAGTGCTAAGATCGCAGTCCCCATTATTATCAATGGGGACTACGATCTGACCCTTATGTACTAAACTCCAAAAAGTAAAGCTTTTCAGAGTTCTGCACCAGTAGCTCACACCATTTTCAGATGGTGTAATCGACAGTAAGCCGGTGGAGGCTCCCGCTGCAGGAAATAAATCTTTCGATCTCTCCCCCACAGCCCCCGGCCGGCTCCCGAAGCTGGCGCTGTGCGCTTGCGCCGTGTCAGCTTCCCCTGAAGAAGTCTTTCACTTCTGTGAAAGACTACCCCAATTTGCCAGGGATACAGTATAACTCTCAGGGACGGCGGCTACCGCAACTGGTCCGCGATTATTAGTACATAGACCCCTAAATAACTGATTACAATTCCATGATCTGCGACAATAAATCCGTGCTCTTTTGTACAAAAAACAAAAACGACGCAGCGGATCCACGCCAGCTTATATCGCTGCTGTTTGCAATTCTCGCCCATGTTGTGCAATTTATCTACTCCCTGTTAATATTGTAGGTGATTTTTTATTGTGACTGTGACAGAAGCTGCCGATTTAGCTCTTTTGCCCACTGATAAATAAACAATGCACAGATCTGACCTTTGGGTTAACAGGTTTTTATGCTCCCTCCACTCAGCACTCTAACAGATTCAATTACCATAAAGGTTCAAGAGCCGGGATGAATACTGAGAGCGAGCCACCATATGCCAGCCTAGGTGTTGTGCACCCGGCAAATACTCTGCAACCCCCCAGAGAGGGCGCTTAATTGTAAATAATTCCACCACGCGACACAATCAAGTCACCTTGAATGCAGAAGCCTCAGTCTGCGGAGGCAAAGTGTTATTTAAGCTTTACTGGTCTGCGTTAAATTCTGCAATTTGAAGGGCTGTTAAGTTTTTCAATTGAAATTTCATTTAAAATGCAGGTGCCTTTTATTATATGGAAGCTTTACTACTCTCTAGGTACAAGGAAGAACATGCTGCAATAACACCAGTCTGCCTCAATCACTGATCAGTGTAACAGCTGTAATTCCAGGACATTTAGCATTCATACAAAGCACATCCTGATAAGTAGAAATCGCTACAGCACATCAGGGGGAATAGTATCGCCCTCATTTTTGCCCAGAGCCACTTTTGACATTTACGAGAATTTTTCTTTTTTTTTCTTTTCCCCACTATATATGTGCGTCTGAGAGCAATAGATTTTATTATAGATCTTATAAAAAGAAAAAAAAGATATACTTGCATTTAGTAATTGTTTAAAATAGCTTTGTTTTTTTTAAGCTTCAAATGTCAGGGGTTTAAAAATGTAACAAAATATGTCAGATGGAGAGTCTGTGAATGTGGGTTATATATACTGCGCACATATAATACAGGATTGCTCTGTATGCGGAGGTAAAGGTTTCATTCTGACTCTTGGTCAGCGTGCTGCGACCTTCCTCGGGGACCGGGAGAGAGACGGCCAATGCTGATTACTTCGCCCCGAGCAGAGATCTACGAACATCATTTCGGTTTTGTGGCATTAAAAAGTGAATACAATAGATTCTAGCCCTCAATTACCGCCGCCAATTTATCTAATAAAATAAATGGGAGTTTTACTACATATTTCTGTAGAGCACAATATATAATTGATTTCTACAAAAACATAACGTTAAAGAGCAAGTATGTCGCTATTTTCAATTATTCATCAACACTAAAATAATGGTTTTAAGAACATTTTCCTTAATTACCATTTTATTTTGTATTAATGAAGACACTTAGCACAGGGGGGGATCACTGATCACAGATATCTCCTGGTTAAGTCCACCTGCGTTATTTTCCACACTCCCCATACATTAGTACATTAGTATGGGGATATGAAAATTAGGTTATTCATCAAATTCCTAAAATTATGTATTTTCAGAATTTGATGGTGTTACTATCCGTCACTCGGAATGGGTATGAAAATACCGCCGACCGCATGGCCGGCGGTTCGATTCCCGTCAGCGGCAGCCCGACAAGAGCAGAGTTAGAAGCAGCGGAAGCCCGACAGAGCTGGAAATCCAGATCGTGGATAAGTAAGTATCTACTAACCTAACCTAACCCCCCTAACCCTAACCCTCTTCAGGGGTGCCTAACCCTAACTTCCCCCCCAAGTGCCTAACCCTAATCCCCCCTCTAAGTACCTAACCCTAACCACCCCCTTCCCCGCTGCCTAAACCTAAGTCCCCCGGTGGGGTGCCTAACCCTAAGTCCCTCCCGGGGGTGCCTAACCCTCCCTCCCCCTAGCCTAACCCAAACCCTCCCGGGGGGTGCCTAACCCTGAGTACCCCCCGGGAGCCCTAAACCTAACCCTCCCCCCCCCCCGCGGCTGTCCGCTCGTGGCGCCCGGCATCACTACGATCGGGATGCCGGCCGCCGGTCTCCCGGCGTCAGGGAAATGCGGGCGTCTACATCTAGATGCCCGGCATTTCACCCTTGCCGGGATATGACAGTCGGGAAGCCAGCTGCCGGTATTTAGGTAGTCGGCTTCCCGATTGCTTCCCTGCCACTCTCAGGTGGCGTATAGTGGGTTACACTTACCTGCTGTCAGCTGGGCAGGTCCTCCGCCGGCTCCCTCCATCGCTCTAGTCCCTTCCTAGGCTCCGGCTGCTGCTCTGTGCTCAGCATTGTGGCTGTGAGAACAAAATAAAGTTTTCCGGAATAGATACTGATGGATAATGAATAGGCCCCCCAGCCTTGGAGAGAGATAGAGTGGAGATCAGCTTCTAATTGTCATTTCACAGACTAGGGGGCCTATTCATCATCTCGCTGTGAGGGATCTTAAGTATCCAACTCGCAGCGGGGGAAACTTTACACCGGAGCAATTCATCATTTCCCCCGGTGCGGTGACAGCTGCTCCGAAAAGCAGCTGTGCCCGCGGTTAGTAGCGCAGCTACAGAAGTAGCTGCGTTACTTACCTCTCCCTCATCGGCATGGCTACGTATGCCGCCGGGTAGGTAGTGAGGAGGCGGCGGAAGGATCCCTCTTCGCGTCCCCGGACTTCCTTCTCATAGGAGGGAGCGGGGATCCGAGACCATCTGAAGAGGACGCTTGTTCTCTCAAGCAAACGGCGAAAACTTAAATTTTTCGGAGTTTGCTGAATATCAGGGCGTATATTTTGTGCCAGATAACTGACAGGTAGAAGCTGATTGGTTGTTTTGGGCAACTTCTCCACTTTATCACTTTCCAAGGCTTGGTACATCTCCCCCTGGGTGGGATGTACTAAGGATAAAATGCAGTCACAGCGCCTCATGTGTCTCAGGCTCTGGAAAGCAGACTGATTACACAGTTACTGTACCAGTGACGCCAATACTTCACCGACCACACTCTGAGCATTCTTACCGCCATCAGCTCTCATCTACAGAGCCGTAACTAGGAGGGGAGGGGGGGGTCAGCTGGGGCACGTGCCCTGGCGGGGAAGGGGGGCCGTCCACCGTCCAGGTCAGTGGTTTCCATGTGTAGTCCCCAATACACAGTAAAACAAACACAACGGCGCTGTCTAGAACACTCGCTGACAGTAGGTGCACTACCCGGCGGCGGTGTGTTTTAGTGGTCATTGAGAGTCAGACAGACTCTCATTGGCTACTGCACCCACCGCCGAAGCCAGGCTGGAGCTCAATTAGCTCCACCTTGTGGCTCCCACAGAAGGTGACGTCTCTCCCATAGTGCCGAGCAGGAGGAGTGGACGGCGGCGGATGCAAGAGCGGGGATACGGGTAACTACTGTGTTTTGTTATATACTGTATGTAAGGGTCACTACTAGGGGTACTGTATAAGGGGCATTGTATAAGGGGCACTATTGGGGGCACTGCACAAAGGGCACTACTAGGGACATTGCATAAGGGGCACTGCATAAAGTGCACTACAACAGGGGGCATTGCATAAGGGGCACTGCTACTGGGGGCATTGCACATGTGCACTACTACAGTGGGCGTTGCATAAGGGGCACTGCTTTTGGGGACCCTGCATAAGAGTACTACTACAGTGGGCATTGAATGAGTGGCACTACTACAAGGGGGATTGCATAAGGGGCACTACTACAGTGGGCATTGGGGCATTTAGGTGTATATGGAATGGAAAGGAATGTTCCCAGAGTGACGAGAAACGGTGGTGTGTCATGTTAACATGCCCCCATTTCCATTGACCACGCCCCAGCGGCATTGGTCACACCCATTTTTTAGCCCGCAGAATTTTAGTGCGCACACATACTTGGGAGGGGGGTCCATTTTTCATCTTGCCCAGGGCTCCAAATACCCTAGTTATGCCGCTGCCCATCTAATAACTACAGTAATTAACATTGTGGCTATTTGCGGGTGGCAGCAGTCATTGCAAATGGACTCTAAGGACATGACACACGTGAGCTTCACCTTTGGCGGTCAATCCAATTACCCGCAAATGGATCGAGTTACTGTTACCATTAAAACATCAGCAACAGCACCACATCCTTCATCCCGTTCTCAGCACAAATTTGCTAATTTTTGCTTACAGCCCCAATAGGGTCTTGAGCGAGTTCAGGCTCCTGTAAACTTCAGCTGTTGCCGCTGTGTATTCGCTGGTAGTTGGTATGACCATTTGGTACGTTAGAAGACAAATATGTGGAAGATACAAGCTCAGTAAGGGGTGTATTTATCATTGGCGGCAATATGGCAAATAATATTATAAGTAGTGATGAGCGGTTCGGATTCTGAGGAATCCGAACCTCTCCGAACAGGTGGAATCCGAGTCCACCCGAACGCAAGTTCGGGTGTTCCCGCCTGACTCGGATTCCACCTCGAGGCCGAACGTCACCCGTCCGGCGTCGGATTCTCGCGAGAGCCGAGTGACGTTCGGCCTCAATAAAAAGGTGCGGCGCCCGGCAGTCGGCGCCATTTCTCGCGTGACGCGTAGTTAGGTAGTTAGCTAGTGCGCTGTCTGTTCTAGTGTTAGATAGATTAGAGTAGGCAGTGCTCTGTGACTTTACTGGGCATAAGCCCTTGTGTGTGCTCTGTGACTGGGCATAATAAGCCCACTGTGTGTATGTGTACTCTACTACTCACTGTATTATACAAGCTCCATGACAACTGACAGGGCATAGCCCACTGAGTGTATTATACAAGCTCCGTGACAGGGCATAGCCCACTGAGTATTATACAAGCTCCTTGACAGGGCATAGCCCACTGTGTCTATTATACAAGCTCTGTGACAGGGCATAGCCCACTGTGTCTATTATACAAGCTCCGTGACAGGGCATAAGCCCACTGAGTGTATTATACAAGCTCCGTGACAGGGCATAAGCCCACTGAGTATTATACAAGCTCCGTGACAGGGCATAGCCCACTCAGTGTATTATACAAGCTCCGTGACAGGGCATAGCCCACTGAGTATTATACAAGCTTCTTGACAGGGCATAGCCCACTGTGTCTATTATACAAGCTCTGTGACAGGGCATAGCCCACTGTATCTATTATACAAGCTCCGTGACAGGGCATAGCCCACTGAGTGTATTATACAAGCTCCGTGACAGGGCATATGCCCACTGAGTATTATACAAGCTCCGTGACAGGGCATAGCCCACTGAGTGTATTATACAAGCTCCGTGACAGGGCATAGCCCACTGTGTCTATTATACAAGCTCCGTGACAGGGCATAGCCCACTGTGTCTATTATACAAGCTCCGTGACAGGGCATAGCCCACTGGGTCTATTATACAAGCTCCGTGACAGGGCATAGCCCACTGAGTGTATTATACAAGCTCCGTGACAGGGCATAGCCCACTGTGTCTATTATACAAGCTCCGTGACAGGGCATAGCCCACTGAGTGTATTATACAAGCTCCGTGACAGGGCATAGCCCACTGTGTCTATTATACAAGCTCCGTGACAGGGCATAAACCCACTGAGTATTATACAAGCTCCGTGACAGGGCATAGCCTACTGTGTCTATTATACAAGCTCCGTGACAGGGCATAGCCCACTGAGTGTATTATACAAGCTCCGTGACAGGGCATAGCCCACTGTGTCTATTATACAAGCTCCGTGACAGGGCATAAGCCCACTGAGTATTATACAAGCTCCGTGACAGGGCATAGCCCACTGTGTCTATTATACAAGCTCTGTGACAGGGCATAGCCCACTGGGTCTATTATACAAGCTCCGTGACAGGGCATAGCCACTGAGTGTATTATACAAGCTCCGTGACAGGGCATAGCCCACTGGGTCTATTATACAAGCTCCGTGACAGGGCATAGCCCACTGTGTCTATTATACAAGCTCCGTGACAGGGCATAGCCCACTGAGTGTATTATACAAGCTCCGTGACAGGGCATATCCCACTGTGTCTATTATACAAGCTCCGTGACAGGGCATAAACCCACTGAGTATTATACAAGCTCCGTGACAGGGCATAGCCTACTGTGTCTATTATACAAGCTCCGTGACAGGGCATAGCCCACTGAGTGCATTATACAAGCTCCGTGACAGGGCATAAGCCCACTGAGTATTATACAAGCTCCGTGACAGGGCATAAGCCCACTGAGTATTATACAAGCTCCGTGACAGGGCATAGCCCACTGTGTCTATTATACAAGCTCCGTGACAGGGCATAGCCCACTGAGTGTATTATACAAGCTCCGTGACAGGGCATAAGCCCACTGAGTATTATACAAGCTCCGTGACAGGGCATAGCCCACTGTGTCTATTATACAAGCTCCGTGACAGGGCATAGCCCACTGGGTCTATTATACAAGCTCCGTGACAGGGCATAGCCCACTGAGTGTATTATACAAGCTCCGTGACAGGGCATAGCCCACTGTGTCTATTATACAAGCTCCGTGACAGGGCATAGCCCACTGAGTGTATTATACAAGCTCCGTGACAGGGCATAGCCCACTGTGTCTATTATACAAGCTCCGTGACAGGGCATAAACCCACTGAGTATTATACAAGCTCCGTGACAGGGCATAGCCTACTGTGTCTATTATACAAGCTCCGTGACAGGGCATAGCCCACTGAGTGTATTATACAAGCTCCGTGACAGGGCATAGCCCACTGTGTCTATTATACAAGCTCCTTGACAGGGCATAAGCCCACTGAGTATTATACAAGCTCCGTGACAGGGCATAGCCCACTGTGTCTATTATACAAGCTCTGTGACAGGGCATAGCCCACTGGGTCTATTATACAAGCTCCGTGACAGGGCATAGCCACTGAGTGTATTATACAAGCTCCGTGACAGGGCATAGCCCACTGGGTCTATTATACAAGCTCCGTGACAGGGCATAGCCCACTGTGTCTATTATACAAGCTCCGTGACAGGGCATAGCCCACTGAGTGTATTATACAAGCTCCGTGACAGGGCATAGCCCACTGTGTCTATTATACAAGCTCCGTGACAGGGCATAAACCCACTGAGTATTATACAAGCTCCGTGACAGGGCATAGCCTACTGTGTCTATTATACAAGCTCCGTGACAGGGCATAGCCCACTGAGTGCATTATACAAGCTCCGTGACAGGGCATAAGCCCACTGAGTATTATACAAGCTCCGTGACAGGGCATAAGCCCACTGAGTATTATACAAGCTCCGTGACAGGGCATAGCCCACTGTGTCTATTATACAAGCTCCGTGACAGGGCATAGCCCACTGAGTGTATTATACAAGCTCCGTGACAGGGCATAAGCCCACTGAGTATTATACAAGCTCCGTGACAGGGCATAAGCCCACTGTGTCTATTATACAAGCTCTGTGACAGGGCATAGCCCACTGTGTGTATACAAGCTCTGTGACTCCAGTTCATAGTGATAAAGTAATATGGATCACGAGAATGAACTGAGATTAGAGCAGAAACAACATGTAAATGCTAGCATTGCAGCGGCTGGAAGTCCATCACTTTTATCTAAAGCTGATGCTCAAGGGCGTAGAGGCTTTAAAACCTTAGGGAACCTGAAATCAAAAAATTTAGATTTTACAGGGGTAAAGACAAAAAAAAAACCTCTAAAGACTACTACTTTTGCAGAGAAACAGAAAATTGGCAACATACCATTCACCACACGTAGCGGCAAGGAAAGACTCAGGCTTTGCCCTTTATTTCTGAGTGGTGGTTCTGCAGCTGTCAGTGAGGCATCTTGTGCCTCTCGTGATGATAAAAGACCTTTTCAATCAGACTATAGAAGTGTGAAAAAATTTAAAACCAATAAGGCAGTCGAACAAACTGTGTTTTTTGAAACACAAATGTCAGAAATCCCTGAGGAGAGTCTAAGTGGGTCCACAAGTGGCATTTCTATGTGTAAGCCTGACCTTTCAGAGAAGCCGCCCTCCACAGTTTCTTTTCCATCTGTAGTTGTGGGGATGAGCAGTATTGCCGAGGACATAGAAATTGAGGATGCCACCGTGGAATTGCAAGAGGATGAGAGGAATATATGTGCAGCTGATGCTGGCACTAATGAGGATGTTGAGGATGAGGATATTATTTGTATAAGTCAGGCACCAGTGGAAGCAGCTCTTGGCCAAGATAAGAAGGCCATTGCCATGCCTGGGCATAGAACCAAGAAATCCACATCTTTTGTGTGGAATTACTTTTACCCAAACCCTGACAACGTTTGTCAAGCCATTTGTAGCCTCTGTGAGACCACAGTTAGTAGAGGTAGGGACGTTAAACATCTAGGAACCTCTACGCTATTACGTCATCTGCAGCGAGCTCATGACAGGTGTTTGATAACAGAAACTACTGCAAAAAAAATAACAACAAGCAGTCCAGCATTAGCTAGATGCCTTCTCTCTACTAAATCCCAGCACCTGCAATCTCCACCTACAACACCTTCCTCCTCAATATCCTCAGGAATGATCAGTGGTAGTACAACATCCAATTTATTAGTGCTAAGTCACGGTGACTCCTCCAATTTCCAGGACACCTCAGAAGAAACTGAATCTTTGAGCGCTAGGCCTGCTGCTGCTGCTGCTGGTGGATCTTCATCCCAGAAGTGGACAAAGAAGACTACTAGTAGTATACCAAAAAAACAATTGACTGTTAAAGAATCTCTTGCAAGGGGAAGCAAGTATGACAGCTCTCACCCTGTCGCACAGCGGATCACTGACGCCATGACAGCTATGCTAATATTAGATCTGCGTCCAATATCCTCAATTAATGCAGTGGGATTTACACAGCTAGTTGAGGTCATGTGTCCCCGGTACCAAATTCCATCTCGGTTTCATTTTACCCGAAAAGCCATTCCTCGGCTGTACCAGGACGTTAAACAGAACCTAATTATTGGTCTGCAAAATGCTATTGTACCCACTGTCCACTTAACCACAGATATGTGGACAAGCGGTAGTGGACAAACTAAAGATTACATGACTGTGACAGCCCACTGGGTGGGTGAATCGCCTTCAGCAGCAGCAGTATCTAACAAACAACACCAGCTCATTCAGAGGCAGGCAACTCTGTGCATCACCGGATTCAATAAGAGGCATACCGCTGACAACCTCTTAGAAAAACTAAGAGATGTCATAGAAACATGGCTTACCCCACTTGGACTCTCCTCAGGATTTGTGATTTCTGACAATGCTACAAATATAGTGAAAGCATTACAGCTGGGTGAATTCCAACACATCCCCTGTTTTGCTCACACAATAAACTTAGTGGTGCAGGGTTTTTTAAAAAACGACAGGGGCGTTCAGGAGATGCTGTCTGTGGCCCGAAAAATTTCGGGACATTTTCGGCATTCAGCAACAGCGTGCAGGAGATTGCAGCACCTGCAAGAGCAGTTTAATTTGCCCTGCCATCAACTGAAGCAAGAAGTGGTAACGAGGTGGAACTCAACCCTGTATATGCTTCAGCGGATGGAGGAGCAGCAAAAAGCCATCCATAGCTATACGACAAGCCATGACATTGGGAGAGGAGGGGGAATGTACCTTACCCCAGCACAGTGGAGAGTACTTTCTGTCTTGTGCAAGGTGCTCAAACCATTTGAAGTTGCCACTTGTGAAGTGAGTGCTGACACTGCTAGCTTGAGTAAGGTGATTCCCCTGATTTCGCTTTTGGAAAAGCAGCTGGAGAAATTGAAGGATGATATTAAACAAAGTGATTCCGCAAAGTATGCTGGACTGATAGATCAAGTCCTTTGTTCGCTTCGCCAGGATCCACGGGTGGCCAAGATCTTGAAATCTGATCATTATATTTTAGCAACCATTCTTGATCCTAGGTTCAAGTCATATGCTGTGTCTTTCTTTACAACTGACCCAGATCTTAAAAGAACCAAAGCGCTCCTGGTGAGCAAGTTGGCAGCTGAAGTGACACATGGCACTACGATGACGTCTCCTCCTTCGGTTTCTGCAGCAGCAGCCAGAAAAAAATGCACCTTTTCCAAAAGACCCAGTGGTGATGCAGATAAGTCAAGTCAACATTTTGACATCTGGTCGGGTCTAAAAGATTTGCCCAACACCAGTGACACCTCTACCGCAACTCCATCTAATACGATTACCATCCAAAGAATGGTGGAGGATTATTTTCAGGACACCATACACGTAGACATGTCACAGAGTCCCTTCGAATATTGGAAGAAAAAAAAGGCAATTTGGAGACCCTTGTATAAACTGGCTTTGCATTATTTAAGCTGCCCACCCTCCAGTGTGTACTCGGAGAGAGTTTTCAGTACAGCCGGGAACCTTGTGAGTGAACGACGAAGGAGGCTACTTCCACAAAATGTAGAAAAAATGATGTTCATTAAAATGAACTGGAAATTTCACGAGGAAAACCTTTCCCACCAATCACGTCACAGTACAGATACTTCTGTAATGGTAGATTCCAGCGGGGATGAACTGATATTGTGTGAGGAATCGGATGATGTACACACTGATGAGGGTGAGGATGGCAATGATGGTGACATCATGCCACTGTAGACCTGTTGCCTTTAGTAGATTGGAAGATTTTTTTGTGGGGGCCCAAACAAACCAAGCACTTCAGCCACAAAGTGGCAGTACCTGTCGCTGAAATGCTTTGTTTGTTAAAGTGTGCATGTCCTTTTTAAGATCCAACATAAAGGGTGGGTGGGAGGGCCCAAGGACAATTCCATCTAGCACTACCTTTCATTTCTGCCACTGCTGTGTGGCATAGTTTCATAGATGTGCTTTAAACTGTGGTGTCTGTGCCACTGCGCCGCTGCTCTGACGCTTGGTCACCAGTCAGATCACTGCAACCTTTGGCCAATAATGGTGAAACGAATAATTTAAGCTGTGAGGTGGTCTAAATTGACTGTAAATGACTGGAAATTAATGTTATTGAGGTAAATAACACTCTAGGAAGAAAAAAAAGCCCAATTTATGTAATTTTAGCTTTTTTTGCCAATTTTGGCAAAAAATCCAAATCCAAATCCAAATCCAAATCCAAAGCCAGTCACCGCAGTTTGGCAAATCCAAATCCAAATCCAAAGCCGGATGACGAATTAGAACCAAATCCAAATCCGCCAAAAATGGTCCGGCGCACATCCCTAATTATAAGTAGGGAGCACGTGCCGTTCCCTACCTCTGGAATTCTCTACCTCACCCTATCAGGCTCTCTAACTCTAGTAAACTTCAAATGGACTCTCAAGACCCATAAGGGCAGAGCGGATAATGGCATCTAAAGGTGACATTAGTTAATTGTGACAAGCCCTGAAAAGCTAAGCTCAGACTGCAGACATCACTGAGGATAATAGGGACTGCGCTTTGCAGCGTTAGTTTGCCTAAAGCTGGAGACACCCGATATATCCTGTGTTAAGCTGACTACAGAGTACGCCATTGTTTTGTAGGTGGAGAATGCTCAGCTTTGTCTCCTCTGGGCCGCCCGGGAACCCCGTACTGCCGGAGTCACATCAGAGTATGACCTCCGTTCCAGCCAATTGAGAAGTGCTATTGCACCTGCGTGGCTTCCAGCTCTGTCCTCCATTGTGACAGGACCTGCCCCTGTGTGTCTCTCCTGTGTTCTCTCCTGTGTGTCTCTCCTGTCTCTCTCTCCTGTGTGTCTCTCTCCTGTGTCTCTCTCCTGTGTCTCTCTCCTGTGTCTCTCCCCTGTGTCTCTCCCGTGTCTCTCTCCTGTGTCTCTCCCCTGTGTTCTCTCTCCTGTGTCTCTCTCCTGTGTGTCTCTCCTGTGTGTCTCTCTCCTGTGTGTCTCTCTCCTGTGTGTCTCTCTCCTGTGTCTCTCTCCTGTGTCTCTCTCCTGTGTCTCTCTCCTGTGTCTCTCCCCTGTGTCTCTCCCCTGTGTCTCTCTCCTGTGTCTTTTCCCTGTGTCTCTCCTCTGTGTTCTCTCTCCTGTGTCTCTCTCCTGTGTCTCTCTCCTGTGTCTCTCTCCTGTGTGTCTCTCTCCTGTGTGTCTCTCTCCTGTGTCTCTCTCCTGTGTCTCTCCCCTGTGTCTCTCCCCTGTGTCTCTCCCCTGTGTCTCTCTCCTGTGTCTCTCTCCTGTGTGTCTCTCTCCTGTGTGTCTCTCCTGTGTGTCTCTCCTGTGTGTCTCTCCTGTGTGTCTCTCCCCTGTGTCTCTCCCCTGTGTCTCTCCCCTGTGTCTCTCCCCTGTGTCTCTCCCCTGTGTCTCTCTCCTGTGTGTCTCTCCTGTGTGTCTCTCCTGTGTGCAGAGGGTGAGTAACGCCAGAGACCCTGCAAGTGCCACTGTGTCACCACGGCTAGTTGTACCATATACTTCACTGCCACCACTGTGTAACACCATCATACAGCCCGCCACCGTATAGCCCACCATCATACAGCCGCCACCTATAATAACCCTCACATGTTCCTGGCTGGACCTGGTGAGCCTGCTACACACATTGTACGGCTGCTACATTAACCCTGTGTTCTGCCTGCTCAATAAACCCAATTCCTGTTTAAGTTATTTGTCGTGTGGACCTATAGACTCATGTTTCAGCAGGTCACTCATGTGCTTCATTTCCCACATTCCGGAATTTGAGAGAAGGTCTCCCGGGCCCCAGTCTCCTTCATCCTGCCCCCCAAGTCTCATGCACCCCAAGGCTTTCCAGGTACAGTGGACAGGCCAGAGCATAGGGCATGATGATGTACTGAGCCTTGGAGAGAGATAGTGGGCTCGATTCAGACCCGCTCACTAGATGCTTTTTAGCACGCAGCGAAAGTATGCAAATCCGCGATCGCATGGCAAAGCATTAGCACGCCCACTATGTCTTGGCGTGCGATCGCAGTGTGTATACAGACGCCCACCAGCCTATCTTAAGACACCCACTTAAGCACGTCATCTCCAGGATGTGCATGCAACCATCGGTAACATTGAGTACCATCGGAAGCAAACGCAGCACTTGTGTCTGACCATACGCTAGCGCAAGCACTGCGAGAGCTTCAGTGTGTAATACAGCCATGTGACGTGTATTATGACGCTGCATCTTAATTATGCACGCCTCTGAAATGGTGTTAAGACACTCAGGCGCGCCTGCGTTCGCACCACCACTCCCCCGTTTCCATCGACCAACCCCTGTCACCACCCATAAATGGCTTCTCCTGTCACCCATTCTAGCGAGCTGTCTATGTGCAGCAAGCGAACGCTTCCCGATCCCATGGACTAGTTTGCGCACGCGCACAGCGATGTGTACGCATTCGCAGATTGCAAACATCAGCAGGCTGCGTGCGAACGCAGCCTAGTGAGTGGGTCTGAATCAGGACCAAAGTACCAACCAATCAACCCCTAACTAATTTTTCAAACACAGCCTGTACAGTGACAGTTAGAAATTGGACGGAGATAAAGTACCAACCAATCAGCTTCTATCGCCCCAAGGCTTAGGTCCTGAGTCAGAGCCGCTAGCTTGCGCTGTGTGTTTGCAAGCGGCCCGATGTTCTGCGTACGCGCATGCTTCGTTCTGCGTGTGCGTGAACTATACACTGCGATTGCATCCCTCTCGCTCGCCCAGCAAAGGCAGCCCAGGGTATAAGTGACAGGAGAGGCCGTTTGTGGGTGGTAACAGGGCAGGACACTAATAACGGGGGGTTGGAGATGTGAACGCAGGCGTGCCTGAGTGTTTCAATGCCATTTTAGAGGCGTGCATAATTAACAGGCAGCGTCATAGGACACGCCAC
Organism: Taudactylus pleione; assembly: GCA_031769625.1. Taxonomy (NCBI): domain Eukaryota; kingdom Metazoa; phylum Chordata; class Amphibia; order Anura; family Myobatrachidae; genus Taudactylus; species Taudactylus pleione. The sequence continues at coordinate 761,080 of JAUIMM010001010.1, read as the reverse complement.
TTGCCTTTTTTTACACTGATTTCCTCGCAATGCTTGTGGTAGGGTAAAGCAACCACAAGCACTGCGTTCACATCCGATGGTGCTCGATGTACCAATGTTTTAATACACTCCCTGGAGATGACGTGGTGCTGGTGGGCGGCTCTGCCTGTGCGATTGGGTGTACGCATACACAAAGTGGCCGCTCGCTAAGACATGGTGGGTGTGCTTATGCCTTGGCGAGCTATCGCTTCCCGTGGTGTCACTTTGACAAATTTGCATACGCATCTAGCGAGCGTACGTAGAAAGCGAAGGGAAGATCATCGCGACCATCGGGCTTGCGACGAGACCCTTGTGGTAGGGTCTCGTTGCCGCAAGCCCCAGAGAGATTTAGTCTCTAACAGAGCCGGAATCTCTCCCACTGACATCACTTGTGATGTCAGTGGGGCCGGCCTCAAACGGAGGCGTTCACATGGGAACGCCTCCGTTTGGGCAGCCACTCCCCCGGCCCGCCCACCAAAGGGGGCGTGCTGTCACTCAATATTGACAGCATACCCCCTTTGGTACGAGACACGGAGCGACGGATTGTCCGTCGCTATCCGGGTCTCACGCATGCGCACGACGGAGCCAGCCCAAAGATCCCTTAATCAGGCCCAAAGATCCCTTAATTATGATCATTCAATCTGCCCATTGACTTGGCGCTAGAAATGTTTTTCACTTTTAAACAAGACATATTTACTTTTTTTTTTTTTTTAATGTACTGTATGTGGAATCATATTTTTAATTAAGATTTTTTGATTAAGATCATTTATGTGTGCCAAATATGTAGCGGTGACTATAACATTGCATCAAATGGGATCACTATAGAAATAAAACCCCTTTGTGTAATAAGTGGCTACATAAGGGATTGTGTATTCCCTACTGCGAGTTATCATGGGTAGTTCAGTAAATATATAAAGGCGCAAAACAAGTGTTAACATGGAAACTGGCGGTCTGTACAGATATCATTTATAGGAATCGTGTAAGTGGCATTTGTCGTTCTGCTGGCTCGGTATAGCGTTCCGCCAGTAAATTACTCCGATTTTACATACAAAGCCGGTGGCGTGATTCCTCGTGCCTGAAAGGGTCACCGCAATTATGTAAAACACGAGAAGCCCCTGTAATTGGGGGTGGTTGGCTGATACAATGAGCAGCTTTGAACAAGAGAAAAGTTGTAGCGACCACTTTCTAAACTAAGGATTCATCGGCAGGATGACATGAAAAAGATGGTTATAAAATTTTAATGGAATGATAAAAGGCAAAAGTCATCCTCTCAGCTGAATTCTTAAAATCCCTATATATCACCATCAAGTCCTTAACTGTAAAATCAATGTAGAATATAACATGTTGTCTATGGTGGTGTCACTGGCAGAAGACAGCTATCTGTGACAGCTACACAGCTGGGAACAGGCAACGCAAAGAATAACAGCAATTATGTGTACAACTAATTATTGATAAGGGAACAGCACCTTTATTTCCCCTCCCTATGCCAACGCGCTGAGCAGAGATCCGTATGATTCATACGCCACAGCCGCCATCATTAATAAAAGAAGATTGCTTCATTTCTGCAAATTAAATTATCTTTTTTATGGCAAGCTATTTTGTTCAACTACTTTAGAAGTCTGTACTTGAAATGAAGGGGAAAAATGCCATAAATATTTCCCGATTATCTGTCTGTAGCGAAATGCGCCTATTTACTTTCGCTTTCTGCATCTCAGGCTTGGTTTTTTCCTGCTCCCAAGGGGATCGCTGTTCAATGTAATCCAGGGAATGACACAAAGATGTCGGTGCATATGTGCAGTGATTTATACAGCTCCGCTTTCTGCCAGAGAGACAGTTACACATTTTACATTTAAAAAGGAAGAATCTGCCGGAAGAGTTTCATAGAGAATTTGCTGTTCAGCGCAACCCTTCACCGGATTTACACTACAGAGTTGTCATTTAAAAACTATCATTTTTAGATGATTATTATGTTTTTGTTATAATAAAGCCCACACATACAGTATTATCCAGTCACTGTTCCAGTAGAGCTTACAGAAATCCAGTGTGTAGAAATAAGGAGCACCCAAAGGAAACCCACCCACCTAAATTCCACGCAGATAGTTTCTCAGGGCCGTATTCAATTAGAAGCGAAAAGCCTTTTTCCACTAAAAAGTTTCGCCGATTGCGGCTTTTCGCCTGGTCGGAACTTATCTCCGGTTTTCGCCTATGCGGAAAGTCAATATTATGTAATAGGCAAAAAAGATTCTCCTCTGAATACCAGGTAATAAGAAGTGCAACATTTTATTATGGGGTGCAAAGGTGGGGAAAACACTCAGAACCCTTGGGAAAGCCCCCCCCCCCAAAAAAAATCCCGGGGAAAAACTTAAGAACACCCCAAAAATGTACTTTCATTTTGGGGTGAAAAAGCACAAAGTGGGGGGACAAGCATAAAAACTAGCGAAATAGACTTCTGGGGGTCTGCGAGGATGGGTCAGGGGGTTTAGGATTGCAGGTGATGTAACAGGGGCGTTTTTCATCTTTTTTAAAACTTCACTTTAGAGGCATTAAAAGATGCTAGCGCCCATTTTCATGTACCCCAAATGTGCCAGGACTACTTATTTACACCAAAAATTACAGCTTAATGCCGTTCTTCACCACTTGTGCAAAGACGCTAATAAGACGCAATTGAAACAACTTAAGTTCCCCAAACAGTTTTATTAGGGCTATTCGGACACATCTACATTGATCCCCAATATTAGTGCATTTTTTGGGGGGTCCAGGCACATTTTCCCAAATCTGACAGCACTTTCCGCTAATTGAATACGGTCCTTAGTGGGAATAGCAGCCATGGCCCCATCATGGTGAGGAGACAACACCAATCATAGTGACACCTCACCACCTACATTTCAGGGCTCATTGCTAGGCTGGGTATCATTTTAAATAATGCACTGTGGGCCTGATTCAGAGCCGCTCGTAAGTGGCCGCTAATTCGCTCCGAGCGATGTTCGCACATCTGCACATGCGTATGAGTCGTAATGCGCGTGCGCCAACCTGTCAATGCGGTCGGAAATCGAGCGCTCGCAAAATAGCGAGTGCCTGCTAATTTGATTAACAGGATGAGGCATTTGTGGGTGGTAACAGGGGAAGGTGCTTGAAAACGGGTAGTGGTGATCCGAACGCAGGCAGGGTGTGCATAATTAACAAAGCAGCGTCATCGACCACGTTACTTGGTTGTTTCTTAGCCTGAACTGCTCGCATGATTGCGGTAGGAAAATCCAACCACAAGCACTGCGAGCAGTTCAGACGCCTTTCGATGTACTCGATTAATCTAATAAATAGCGGAGATGACGTAGGATGCGAGCGGCCAGGGGGCATTTTTAAAAAAATAGCGAGCGCATGTTTCGTTCGCTTGTTCAGACATAGAGGCGTCAACAGACAGCAAAGAGCGAGAGCTCAATTTAAATAGCCGGCCCCTTTTTCTGAACGAGCGAGCGCAAATAGCGTCCGGCTCTGAATCAGGCCCAGTGCACGCAAGCGGGTGATGTTCCCCCACTGCACACTGCGTGAGCCGCGGCAGCTCCGTCGCACACTAGAAGACGGGGGCAGCTGTCAAGGTTGATTGACAGCTCGCCCCGTGTTGTAGGCGGGGAGGGGGGATGGCTGCACAAACGCAGGCGTTCCCTTAAAAACGCCTGCCGTTTGTGGGCGGCCCTACTGACATCACTCGTGATGTCAGTAGTGGACTTGCTGCTCTATGAGAGCAGGAAGTCCACTCGGGCTTGCGGGAGCTGAGACACTCACGCAGGGTCTCGATGCAAGCCCGTTGGTCGCGATAATCGTGACCATCGCCAAGCCGCACGCACTAGCTGTGGGTGGTCACCCACAGCTTTGTGAGCAGCCTGGAGATCAAATAAAAAAAAAAAAGCCCTGATTCAGAGCGAGCGCTCGCAAACAGCGAGCGCCTCTGAATCAGGCACTATATACAGTACATGATAGCTACTAGCTTAGAGGTTATTGGCAATACCTACCTTACATCTCTCCCATAGTCACAGGATGAGGATGCACACGGCGATATGAGCATACTCACCCACTTTCTAAAACTCCTCTGCGGGTGCAGAAGATGTTGCTGCCAACTTCGTGGGGCGGGCCAGACTATAGAAGTAATGTGGCCCAACTCCTCAACAAAGATAACCCACCATTTACAGGTCCATGAGGAGGGGGCGGGGCAAAGTGCCAAAATTTGCTTCATTTAGCTCCAACCCCTCCCAAAAGGCCCGTAAATTCCCCATAAAATCTCTAGGAACTGGGCAGGATGGGGGAGATCTGCCTACTCCATCGAAGGTGCAGGGGGGTTACCCGGAAAATCAGAAGCCTCCCGCAACGTACAGGAGAGCAGGGAAGTATGGATATATGTCACCACAAACTTACAGTACTCCAGCAATCACTGTCAGAGGGTAATAGTGACTACAGCTAGATAAAGCCATACAGGGTGCACGGTGTTACAGTACCCCAGCAATCACTGTCAGAGGGAAATAGTGACTACAGCTAGATAAAGCCATACAGGGGAGCACGGGGTTACAGTACTCCGGCAATCACTGTCAGAGGGTAATAGTGACTACAGCTAGATAAAGCCATACAAGGATCACGGTGTTACAGTACTCCGGCAATCACTGTCAGAGGGTAATAGTGACTACAGCTAGATAAAGCCATACAGGGTGCACGGGGTTACAGTACTCCGGCAATCACTGTCAGAGGGTTATAGTGACTACAGCTAGATAAGGCCATACAGGGGTGCACGGGGTTATAGTACTCCAGCAATCACTGTCAGAGGGTAATAGTGACTACAGCTAGATAAAGCCATACAGGGGCGCACGGGGTTACAGAACTCCGGCAATCACTGTCAGAGGGTAATAGTGACTACAGCTAGATAAAGCCATACAGGGGTGCACGGGGTTACAGTACTCCAGCAATCACTGTCAGAGGGTAATAGTGACTACAGCTAGATAAAGCCATACAGGGGTGCACGGGGTTATAGTACTCCAGCAATCACTGTCAGAGGGTAATAGTGACTACAGCTAGATAAAGCCATACAGGTGAGCACGGGGTTAGAGTACTCCGGCAATCACTGTCAGAGGGAAATAGTGACTACAGCTAGATAAAGCCATACAGGGGTGCACGGGGTTCCAGTACTCCAGCAATCACTGTCAGAGGGTAATAGTGACTACAGCTAGATAAAGCCATACAGGGTGCACGGTGTTACAGTACTCCAGCAATCACTGTCAGAGGGTAATAGTGAATACAGCTAGATAAAGCCATACAGGTGAGCACGGGGTTAGAGTACTCCGGCAATCACTGTCAGAGGGTAATAGTGACTACAGCTAGATAAAGCCATACAGGGTGCACGGGGTTACAGTACTCCAGCAATCACTGTCAGAAGGTAATAGTGACTATAGCTAGATAAAGCCATACAGGGTGCACGGGGTTACAGTACTCCAGCAATCACTGTCAGAGGGAAATAGTGACTACAGCTAGATAAGGCCATACAGGGTGCATGGGGTTACAGTACTCCAGCAATCACTGTCAGAGGGTAATAGTGACTACAGCTAGATAAGGCCATACAGGGTGCACGGGGTTACAGTACTCCAGCAGTCACTGTCAGAGGGTAATAGTGACTACAGCTAGATAAGGCCATACAGGGTGCACGGGGTTACAGTACTCCAGCAATCACTGTCAGAGGGTAATAGTGACTACACCTAGATAAGGCCATACAGGGTGCACGGGGCTACAGTACTCCAGCAATCACTGTCAGAGGGTAATAGTGACTACAGCTTGATAAAGCCATACAGGGTGCACGGGTTTACAGTACTCCAGCAATCACTGTCAGAGGGTAATAGTGACTACAGCTAGATAAAGCCATACAGGGGTGCACGGGGTTACAGTACTCCAGCAATCACTGTCAGAGGGTAATAGTGACTACAGCTAGATAAAGCCATACAGGGGAGCACGGGGTTACAGTACTCCAGCAATCACTGTCAGAGGGTAATAGTGACTACAGCTAGATAAAGCCATACAGGGGAGCATGGGGTTACAGTACTCCGGCAATCACTGTCAGAGGGTAATAGTGACTACAGCTAGATAAAGCCATACAGGGGCGCATGGGGTTACAGTACTCCGGCAATCACTGTCAGAGGGTAATAGTGACTACAGCTAGATAAAGCCATACAGGGGAGCACGGGGTTACAGTACTCCGGCAATCACTGTCAGAGGGAAATAGTGACTACAGCTAGATAAAGCCATACAGGGGTGCACGGGGTTACAGTACTCCAGCAATCACTATCAGAGGGTAATAGTGACTACAGCTAGATAAAGCCATACAGGGGAGCACGGGGTTACAGTACTCCGGCAATCACTGTCAGAGGGTAATAGTGACTACAGCTAGATAAAGCCATACAGGGTGCACGGGGTTACAGTACTCCAGCAATCACTGTCAGAGGGTAATAGTGACTACAGCTAGATAAGCCATACAGGGGTGCACAGGGTTACAGTACTCCGACAATCACTGTCAGAGGGTAATAGTGACTACAGCTAGATAAAGCCATACAGGGGCGCACGGGGTTACAGTACTCCAGCAATCACTGTCAGAGGGTAATAGTGACTACAGCTAGATAAAGCCATACAGGGGAGCACGGGGTTACAGTACTCCGGCAATCACTGTCAGAGGGTAATAGTGACTACAGCTAGATAAAGCCATAAAGGGGTGCACGGGGTTACAGTACTCCGACAATCACTGTCAGAGGGTAATAGTGACTACAGCTAGATAAAGCCATACAGGGGCGCACGGGGTTACAGTACTCCAGCAATCACTGCCAGAGGGTAATAGTGACTACAGCTAGATAAAGCCATACAGGGGTGCATGGGGTTACAGTACTCCAGCAATCACTGTCAGAGGGTAATAGTGACTACAGCTAGATAAGGCCATACAGGGTGCACGGGGTTACAGTACTCCAGCAATCACTGTCAGAGGGTAATAGTGACTATAGCTAGATAAGGCCATACAGGGTGCACGGGGTTACAGTACTCCAGCAATCACTGTCAGAGGGTAATAGTGACTACAGCTAGATAAGGCCATACAGGGTGCACGGGGTTACAGTACTCCAGCTGTCACTGTCAGAGGGTAATAGTGACTACAGCTAGATAAAGCCATACAGGGGTGCACGGGGTTACAGTACTCCAGCAATCACTGTCAGAGGGTAATAGTGACTACAGCTAGATAAAGCCATACAGGGGCGCACGGGGTTACAGTACTCAGGCAATCACTGTCAGAGGGTAATAGTGACTACAGCTAGATAAAGCCATACAGGGGTGCACGGGGTTACAGTACTCCGGCAATCACTGTCAGAGGGTAATAGTGACTACAGCTAGATAAAGCCATACAGGTGAGCACGGGGTTACAGTACTCCGGCAATCACTGTCAGAGGGTAATAGTGACTACAGCTAGATAAAGCCATACAGGGGAGCACGGGGGTTACAGTACTCCAGCAATCACTGTCAGAGGGAAATAGTGACTACAGCTAGATGAAGCTATACAGGGGAGCACGGGGTTACAGTACTCCAGCAATCACTGTCAGAGGGTAATAGAGACTACAGCTAGATAAAGCCATACAGGGGAGCACGGGGTTACAGTACTCCGGCAATCACTGTCAGAGGGAAATAGTGACTACAGCTAGATAAAGCCATACAGGGGTGCACGGGGTTACAGTACTCCGGCAATCACTGTCAGAGGGTAATAGTGACTACAGCTAGATAAAGCCATACAGGGGCGCACGGGGTTACAGTACTCCGGCAATCACTGTCAGAGGGAAATAGTGACTACAGCTAGATAAAGCCATACAGGGGTGCACAGGGTTACAGTACTCCGGCAATCACTGTCAGAGGGAAATAGTGACTACAGCTAGATAAAGCCATACAGGGGTGCACAGGGTTACAGTACTCCAGCAATCACTGTCAGAGGGAAATAGTGACTACAGCTAGATAAAGCCATACAGGGGTGCACGGGGTTACAGTACTCCAGCAATCACTGTCAGAGGGTAATAGTGACTACAGCTAGATAAAGCCATACAGGGGAGCACGGGGTTACAGTACTCCGGCAATCACTGTCAGAGGGTAATAGTGAAAACAGCTAGATAAAGCCATACAGGGTGCACGGGGTTAAAGTACTCCAGCAATCACTGTCAGAGGGTAATAGTGACTACAGCTAGATAAAGCCATACAGGGGCGCACGGGGTTACAGTACTCCAGCAATCACTGTCAGAGGGTAATAGTGACTACAGCTAGATAAACATACAGGGGAGCACGGGGTTACAGTACTCCAGCAATCACTGTCAGAGGGTAATAGTGACTACAGCTAGATAAAGCCATACAGGGAGCACGGGGTTACAGTACTCCAGCAATCACTGTCAGAGGGTAATAGTGACTACAGCTAGATAAAGCTATACAGGGGTGCACGGGGTTACAGTACTCCAGCAGTCACTGTCAGAGGGTAATAGTGACTACAGCTAGATAAAGCCATACAGGGGAGCACGAGGTTACAGTACTCAGGCAATCACTGTCAGAGCGTAATAATGACTACAGCTAGATAAAGCTATACAGGGGTGCACAGGGTTACAGTACTCCAGCAATCACTGTCAGAGGGTAATAGTGACTACAGATAGATAAAGCCATACAGGGGTGCACGGGGTTACAGTACTCCGGCAATCACTGTCAGAGGGTAATAGTGACTACAGCTAGATAAAGCCATACAGGGGAGCACGGGGTTACAGTACTCCAGCTATCACTGTCAGAGGGTAATAGTGACTACAGCTAGATAAAGCCATACAGGGTGCATGGGGTTACAGTACTCCACCTATCACTGTCAGAGGGTAATAGTGAATACAGCTAGATAAAGCCATACAGGGTGCATGGTGTTACAGTACTCCGGCAATCACTGTCAGAGGGTAATAGTGACTACAGCTAGATAAAGCTAAACAGGGGAGCACGGGGTTACAGTACTCCAGCTATCACTGTCAGAGGGTAATAGTGACTACAGCAAGATAAAGCCATACAGGGGCGCACGGGGTTACAGTACTCCAGCAGTCACTGTCAGAGGGTAATAGTGACTACAGCTAGATAAAGCCATACAGGGGTGCACGGGGTTACAGTACTCCAGCTATCACTGTCAGAGGGTAATAGTGACTACAGCTAGATAAAGCCATACAGGGGAGCACGGGGTTACAGTACTCCGGCAATCACTGTCAAAGGGTAATAGTGACTATAGCTAGATAAAGCCATACAGGGGAGCACAGGGTTACAGTACTCCGGCAATCACTGTCAGAGGGTAATAGTGACTACAGCTAGATAAAGCCATACAGGGGAGCACGGGGTTACAGTACTCCAGCAATCACTGTCAGAGGGTAATAGTGACTACAGCTAGATAAAGCCATACAGGGGAGCACGGGGTTACAGTACTCCAGCAATCACTGTCAGAGGGTAATAGTGACTACAGCTAGATAAAGCCATACAGGGGAGCACGGGGTTACAGTACTCCAGCTATCACTGTCAGAGGGTAATTGTGACTACAGCTAGATAAATCCATACAGGGTGCATGGGGTTACAGTACTCCAGCAATCACTGTCAGAGGGTAATAGTGAATACAGCTAGATAAAGCCATACAAGGGAGCACGGGGTTACAGTACTCCAGCAATCACTGTCAGAGGGTAATAGTGACTACAGCTAGATAAAGCCATACAGGGTGCACGGGGTTACAGTACTTTAGCAATCACTGTCAGAGGGAAATAGTGACTACAGCTAGATAAAGCCATACAGGGGTGCACAGGGTTACAGTACTCCAGCAATCACTGTCAGAGGGTAATAGTGACTACAGCTAGATAAAGCCATACAAGGGAGCACGGGGTTACAGTACTCCAGCAATCACTGTCAGAGGGTAATAGTGACTACAGCTAGATAAAGCCATACAGGGGAGCATGGGGTTACAGTACTCCGGCAATCACTGTCAGAGGGTAATAGTGACTACAGCTATATAAGCCATACAGGGTGCACGGGGTTACAGTACTCCAGCAATCAGAGTCAGAGGGTAAGAGTGACTACAGCTAGATAAAGCCATACAGGGGCGCACGGGGTTACAGTACTCCGGCAATCACTGTCAGAGGGTAAGAGTGACTACAGCTAGATAAAGCCATACAGGGTGCATGGGGTTACAGTACTCCGGCAATCACTGTCAGAGGGAAATAGTGACTACAGCTAGATAAAGCCATACAGGGGTGCACGGGGTTACAGTACTCCAGCAATCACTGTCAGAGGGAAACAGTGACTACAGCTAGATAAAGCCATACAGGGGTGCACGGGGTTACAGTACTCCAGCAATCACTGTCAGAGGGAAATAGTGACTACAGATAGATATAGCCATACAGGGGAGCACGGGGATACAGAACTCCACCAATCACTGTCAGAGGGTAATAGTGACTACAGCTAGATAAAGCCATACAGGGTGCATGGGGTTACAGTACTCCGGCAATCACTGTCAAAGGGTAATAGTGACTACAGCTAGATAAAGCCATACAGGGGTGCACGGGGTTACAGTACTCCAGCAATCACTGTCAGAGGGTAATAGTGACTACAGCTAGATAAAGCCATACAGGGGTGCACGGGTTTACAGTACTCCAGCAATCACTGTCAGAGGGAAATAGTGACTACAGCTAGATAAAGCCATACAGGGTGCACGGGGTTACAGTACTCCAGCAATCACTGTCAGAGGGTAATAGTGACTACAGCTAGATAAAGCCATACAGGGGTGCACGGGTTTACAGTACTCCAGCAATCACTGTCAGAGGGAAATAGTGACTACAGCAAGATAAAGCCATACAGGGGTGCACGGGGTTACAGTACTCCAGCAATCACTGTCAGAGGGAAATAGTGACTACAGATAGATAAAGCCATACAGGGGTGCACGGGGTTACAGAACTCCACCAATCACTGTCAGAGGGTAATAGTGACTACAGCTATATAAAGCCATACAGGGGAGCACGGGGTTACAGTACTCCAGCAATCACTGTCAGAGGGTAATAGTGATTACAGCTAGATTAAGCCATACAAGGGAGCACGGGGTTACAGTACTCCAGCAATCACTGTCAGAGGGTAATAGTGACTACAGCTAGATAAAGCCATACAGGGGTGCACGGGGTAACAGTACTCCGGCAATCACTGTCAGAGGGTAATAGTGACTACAGCTAGATAAAGCCATACAGGGTGCACGGGGTAACAGTACTCCGGCAATCACTGTCAGAGGGTAATAGTGACTACAGCTAGATAAAGCCATACAGGGTGCACGGGGTTACAGTACTCCGAAATCACTGTCAGAGTGTAATAGTGACTACAGCTAGATAAAGCCATACCGGGGAGCACAGGGTTACAGTACTCCAGCAATCATAGTCAGAGGGTAATAGTGACTACAGCTAGATAAAGCCATACAGGGGAGCATGGGGTTACAGTACTCCGGCAATCACTGTCAGAGGGTAATAGTGACTACAGCTATATAAGCCATACAGGGGAGCATGGGGTTACAGTACTCCGGCAATCACTGTCAGAGGGTAATAGTGACTACAGCTATATAAGCCATACAGGGGCGCACGGGGTTACAGTACTCCGGCAATCACTGTCAGAGGGTAAGAGTGACTACAGCTAGATAAAGCCATACAGGGTGCATGGGGTTACAGTACTCCGGCAATCACTGTCAGAGGGAAATAGTGACTACAGCTAGATAAAGCCATACAGGGGTGCACGGGGTTACAGTACTCCAGCAATCAATGTCAGAGGGAAACAGTGACTACAGCTAGATAAAGCCATACAGGGGTGCACGGGGTTACAGTACTCCAGCAATCACTGTCAGAGGGAAATAGTGACTACAGATAGATATAGCCATACAGGGGAGCACGGGGATACAGAACTCCACCAATCACTGTCAGAGGGTAATAGTGACTACAGCTAGATAAAGCCATACAGGGGAGCACGGGGTTACAGTACTCCAGCAATCACTGTCAGAGGGTAATAGTGACTACAGCTAGATAAAGCCATACAGGGGCGCACGGGGTTACAGTACTCCGGCAATCACTGTCAAAGGGTAATAGTGACTACAGCTAGATAAAGCCATACAGGGGCGCACGGGGTTACAGTACTCCAGCAATCACTGTCAGAGGGTAATAGTGACTACAGCTAGATAAAGCCATACAGGGTGCACGGGGTTACAGTACTCCAGCAATCACTGTCAGAGGGTAATAGTGACTACAGATAGATATAGCCATACAGGGGAGCACGGGGTTACAGTACTCCAGCTATCACTGTCAGAGGGTAATAGAGACTACAGCTAGATAAAGCCATACAGGGTGCACGGGGTTACAGAACTCCACCAATCACTGTCAGAGGGTAATAGTGACTACAGCTAGATAAAGCCATACAGGGGAGCACGGGGTTACAGTACTCCAGCAATCACTGTCAGAGGGTAATAGTGACTACAGCTAGATAAAGCCATACAGGGGAGCACGGGGTTACAGTACTCCAGCAATCACTGTCAGAGGGTAATAGTGACTACAGCTAGATAAAGCCATACAGGGGCGCACGGGGTTACAGTACTCCAGCAATCACTGTCAGAGGGTAATAGTGACTACAGCTAGATAAAGCCATACAGGGGTGCACGGGGTTACAGAACTCCACCAATCACTGTCAGAGGGTAATAGTGACTACAGCTAGATAAAGCCATACAGGGGAGCACGGGGTTACAGTACTCCAGCAATCACTGTCAGAGGGTAATAGTGACTACAGCTAGATAAAGCCATACAGGGGCGCATGGGGTAACAGTACTACAGCAATCACTGTCAGAGGGTAATAGTGACTACAGCTAGATAAAGCCATACAGGGTGCATGGGGTTACAGTACTCCAGCAATCACTGTCAGAGGGTAATAGTGACTACAGCTAGATAAAGCCATACAGGGGAGCACGGGGTTACAGTACTCCGGCAATCACTGTCAGAGGGTAATAGTGACTACAGCTAGATAAAGCCATACAGGGTGCATGGGGTTACAGTACTCCAGCAATCACTGTCAGAGGGTAATAGTGACTACAGCTAGATAAAGCCATACAGGGGCGCACGGGGATACAGTACTCCGGCAATCACTGTCAGAGGGTAATAGTGACTACAGCTAGATAAAGCCATACAGGGGCGCACGGGGATACAGTACTCCGGCAATCACTGTCAGAGGGTAATAGTGACTACAGCTAGATAAAGCCATACAGGGGCGCACGGGGATACAGTACTCCGGCAATCACTGTCAGAGGGTAATAGTGACTACAGCTAGATAAAGCCATACAGGGGTGCACGGGGTTACAGTACTCCAGCAATCACTGTCAGAGGGAAATAGTGACTACAGATAGATAAAGCCATACAGGGGTGCACGGGGTTACAGTACTCCAGCAATCACTGTCAGAGGGAAATAGTGACTACAGCTAGATAAAGCCATACAGGGGAGCACGGGGATACAGTACTCCGGCAATCACTGTCAAAGGGAAATAGTGACTACAGATAGATATAGCCATACAGGGGAGCACGGGGATACAGAACTCCACCAATCACTGTCAGAGGGTAATAGTGACTACAGCTAGATAAAGCCATACAGGGGTGCACGGGGTTACAGTACTCCAGCAATCACTGTCAGAGGGTAATAGTGACTACAGCTAGATAAAGCCATACAGGGGAGCACAGGGTTACAGTACTCCAGCAATCATTGTCAGAGGGTAATAGTGACTACAGCTAGATAAAGCCATACAGGGGTGCACGGGGTTACAGTACTCCAGCAATCACTGTCAGAGGGTAATAGTGACTACAGCTAGATAAAGCCATACAGGGGCGCACGGGGTTACAGTACTCCAGCAATCACTGTCAGAGGGTAATGGTGACTACAGCTAGATAAAGCCATACAGGGTGCACGGGGTTACAGTACTCCAGCTATCACTGTCAAAGGGTAATAGTGACTACAGCTAGATAAAGCCATACAGGGGCGCACGGGGTTACAGTACTCCGGCAATCACTGTTAGAGGGTAATAGTGACTACAGCTAGATAAAGCCATACAGGGTGCACGGGGTTACAGAACTCCAGCAATCACTGTCAGAGGGAAATAGTGATAACAGCTAGATAAAGCCATACAAGGGAGCAGGGGTTACTGTACTCCAGCAATCACTGTCAGAGGGTAATAGTGACTACAGCTAGATAAAGCCATACAGGGGAGCACGGGGTTACAGTACTCCAGCAATCACTGTCAGAGGGTAATAGTGACTACAGCTAGATAAAGCCATACAGGGGAGCACGGTGTTACAGTACTCCAGCAATCACTGTCAGAGGGAAATAGTGACTACAGCTAGATATAGCCATACAGGGGAGCACGGGGTTACAGTACTCCAGCAATCACTGTCAGAGGGAAATAGTGACTACAGCTAGATAAAGCCATACAGGGGAGCACGGGGTTACAGTACTCCAGCAATCACTGTCAGAGGGTAATAGTGACTACAGCTAGATAAAGCCATACAGGGGAGCACGAGGTTACAGTACTCCAGCAATCACTGTCAGAGGGTAATAGTGACTACAGCTAGATAAAGCCATACAGGGTGCACGGGGTTACAGTACTCCAGCAATCACTGTCAGAGGGTAATAGTGACTACAGCTATATAAAGCCATACAGGGGCGCACGGGGTTACAGTACTCCAGCTTTCACTGTCAGAAGGTAATAGTGACTATAGCTAGATAAAGCCATACAGGGTGCACGGGGTTACAGTACTCCAGCAATCACTGTCAGAGGGAAATAGTGACTACAGATAGATATAGCCATACAGGGTGCACGGGGTTACAGAACTCCACCAATCACTGTCAGAGGGTAATAGTGACTACAGCTAGATAAAGCCATACAGGGGAGCACGGGGTTACAGTACTCCAGCAATTACTGTCAGAGGGTAATAGGGACTACAGCTAGATAAAGCCATACAGGGGTGCACGGGGTTACAGAACTCCACCAATCACTGTCAGAGGGTAATAGTGACTACAGCTAGATAAAGCCATACAGGGGCGCACGGGGTTACAGTACTCCAGCAATCACTGTCAGAGGGTAATAGTGACTACAGCTAGATAAAGCCATACAGGGGCGCACGGGGTTACAGTACTCCAGCAATCACTGTCAGAGGGTAATAGTGACTACAGCTAGATAAAGCCATACAGGGTGCATGGGGTTACAGTACTCCGGCAATCACTGTCAAAGGGTAATAGTGACTACAGCTAGATAAAGCCATACAGGGGCGCACGGGGTTACAGTACTCCAGCAATCACTGTCAGAGGGTAATAGTGACTACAGCTAGATAAAGCCATACAGGGGCGCACGGGGTTACAGTACTCCGGCAATCACTGTCAGAGGGTAATAGTGACTACAGCTAGATAAAGCCATACAGGGGCGCACGGGGTTACAGTACTCCAGCAATCTCTGTCAGAGGGTAATAGTGACTACAGCTCGATAAAGCCATACAGGGTGCATGGGGTTACAGTACTCCGGCAATCAATGTCAAAGGGTAATAGTGACAACAGATAGATAAAGCCATACAGGGGAGCACGGGGTTACAGTACTCCGGCAATCACTGTCAGAGGAAAATAGTGACTACAGCTAGATAAAGCCATACAGGGGTGCACGGGGTTACAGTACTCCACCAATCACTGTCAGAGGGTAATAGTGACTACAGCTAGATAAAGCCATACAGGGGTGCACGGGGTTACAGTACTCCGGCAATCACTGTCAGAGGGAAATAGTGACTACAGCTAGATAAAGCCATACAGGGGTGCACGGGGTTACAGTACTCCGGCAATCACTGTCAGAGGGTAATAGTGACTACAGCTAGATAAAGCCATACAGGGGTGCACGGGGTTACAGTACTCCGGCAATCACTGTTAGAGGGTAATAGCGACTACAGCTAGATAAAACCATACAGGGGAGCACGGGGTTACAGTACTCCACCAATCACTGTCAGAGGGAAATAGTGACTACAGCTAGATAAAGCCATACAGGGGCGCACGGGGTTACAGTACTCCAGCAGTCACTGTCAGAGGGAAATAGTGACTACAGCTAGATAAAGCCATACAGGGGCGCACGGGGTTACAGTACTCCACCAATCACAGTCAGAGGGTAATTGTGACTACAGCTAGATAAAGCCATACAGGGGTGCACGGGGTTACAGTACTCCGGCAATCACTGTCAGAGGGAAATAGTGACTACAGCTAGATAAAGCCATACAGGGGTGCACGGGGTTACAGTACTCCAGCAATCACTGTCAGAGGGAAATAGTGACTACAGCTAGATAAAGCCATACAGGGGCGCACGGGGTTACAGTACTCCTGCAATCACTGTCAGAGGGTAATAGTGACTACAGCTAGATAAAGCCATACAGGGGTGCACGGAGTTACAGTACTCCTGCAATCACTGTCAGAGGGTAATAGTGACTACAGCTAGATAAAGCCATACAGGGGTGCACGGGGTTACAGTACTCCGGCAATCACTGTCAGAGGGTAATAGTGACTACAGCTAGATAAAGCCATACAGGGGTGCACGGGGTTACAGTAATCCAGCAATCACTGTCAGAGGGTAATAGTGACTACAGCTAGATAAAGCCATACAGGGGTGCACGGGGTTACAGTACTCCGGCAATCACTGTAAGAGGGTAATAGTGACTATAGCTAGTTAAAGCCATACAGGGGAGCACGGGGTTACAGTACTCCGGCAATCACTGTCAGAGGGTAATAGTGACTACAGCTAGATAAAGCCATACAGGGGTGCACGGGGTTACAGTAATCCAGCAATCACTGTCAGAGGGTAATAGTGACTACAGCTAGATAAAGCCATACAGGGGTGCACGGGGTTACAGTACTCCGGCAATCACTGTAAGAGGGTAATAGTGACTACAGCTAGATAAAGCCATACAGGGTGCACGGGGTAACAGTACTCCGGCAATCACTGTCAGAGGGTAATAGTGACTACAGCTAGATAAAGCCATACAGGGTGCACGGGGTTACAGTACTCCGAAATCACTGTCAGAGTGTAATAGTGACTACAGCTAGATAAAGCCATACCGGGGAGCACAGGGTTACAGTACTCCAGCAATCATAGTCAGAGGGTAATAGTGACTACAGCTAGATAAAGCCATACAGGGGAGCATGGGGTTACAGTACTCCGGCAATCACTGTCAGAGGGTAATAGTGACTACAGCTATATAAGCCATACAGGGGAGCATGGGGTTACAGTACTCCGGCAATCACTGTCAGAGGGTAATAGTGACTACAGCTATATAAGCCATACAGGGGCGCACGGGGTTACAGTACTCCGGCAATCACTGTCAGAGGGTAAGAGTGACTACAGCTAGATAAAGCCATACAGGGTGCATGGGGTTACAGTACTCCGGCAATCACTGTCAGAGGGAAATAGTGACTACAGCTAGATAAAGCCATACAGGGGTGCACGGGGTTACAGTACTCCAGCAATCAATGTCAGAGGGAAACAGTGACTACAGCTAGATAAAGCCATACAGGGGTGCACGGGGTTACAGTACTCCAGCAATCACTGTCAGAGGGAAATAGTGACTACAGATAGATATAGCCATACAGGGGAGCACGGGGATACAGAACTCCACCAATCACTGTCAGAGGGTAATAGTGACTACAGCTAGATAAAGCCATACAGGGGAGCACGGGGTTACAGTACTCCAGCAATCACTGTCAGAGGGTAATAGTGACTACAGCTAGATAAAGCCATACAGGGGCGCACGGGGTTACAGTACTCCGGCAATCACTGTCAAAGGGTAATAGTGACTACAGCTAGATAAAGCCATACAGGGGCGCACGGGGTTACAGTACTCCAGCAATCACTGTCAGAGGGTAATAGTGACTACAGCTAGATAAAGCCATACAGGGTGCACGGGGTTACAGTACTCCAGCAATCACTGTCAGAGGGTAATAGTGACTACAGATAGATATAGCCATACAGGGGAGCACGGGGTTACAGTACTCCAGCTATCACTGTCAGAGGGTAATAGAGACTACAGCTAGATAAAGCCATACAGGGTGCACGGGGTTACAGAACTCCACCAATCACTGTCAGAGGGTAATAGTGACTACAGCTAGATAAAGCCATACAGGGGAGCACGGGGTTACAGTACTCCAGCAATCACTGTCAGAGGGTAATAGTGACTACAGCTAGATAAAGCCATACAGGGGAGCACGGGGTTACAGTACTCCAGCAATCACTGTCAGAGGGTAATAGTGACTACAGCTAGATAAAGCCATACAGGGGCGCACGGGGTTACAGTACTCCAGCAATCACTGTCAGAGGGTAATAGTGACTACAGCTAGATAAAGCCATACAGGGGTGCACGGGGTTACAGAACTCCACCAATCACTGTCAGAGGGTAATAGTGACTACAGCTAGATAAAGCCATACAGGGGAGCACGGGGTTACAGTACTCCAGCAATCACTGTCAGAGGGTAATAGTGACTACAGCTAGATAAAGCCATACAGGGGCGCATGGGGTAACAGTACTACAGCAATCACTGTCAGAGGGTAATAGTGACTACAGCTAGATAAAGCCATACAGGGTGCATGGGGTTACAGTACTCCAGCAATCACTGTCAGAGGGTAATAGTGACTACAGCTAGATAAAGCCATACAGGGGAGCACGGGGTTACAGTACTCCGGCAATCACTGTCAGAGGGTAATAGTGACTACAGCTAGATAAAGCCATACAGGGTGCATGGGGTTACAGTACTCCAGCAATCACTGTCAGAGGGTAATAGTGACTACAGCTAGATAAAGCCATACAGGGGCGCACGGGGATACAGTACTCCGGCAATCACTGTCAGAGGGTAATAGTGACTACAGCTAGATAAAGCCATACAGGGGCGCACGGGGATACAGTACTCCGGCAATCACTGTCAGAGGGTAATAGTGACTACAGCTAGATAAAGCCATACAGGGGCGCACGGGGATACAGTACTCCGGCAATCACTGTCAGAGGGTAATAGTGACTACAGCTAGATAAAGCCATACAGGGGTGCACGGGGTTACAGTACTCCAGCAATCACTGTCAGAGGGAAATAGTGACTACAGATAGATAAAGCCATACAGGGGTGCACGGGGTTACAGTACTCCAGCAATCACTGTCAGAGGGAAATAGTGACTACAGCTAGATAAAGCCATACAGGGGAGCACGGGGATACAGTACTCCGGCAATCACTGTCAAAGGGAAATAGTGACTACAGATAGATATAGCCATACAGGGGAGCACGGGGATACAGAACTCCACCAATCACTGTCAGAGGGTAATAGTGACTACAGCTAGATAAAGCCATACAGGGGTGCACGGGGTTACAGTACTCCAGCAATCACTGTCAGAGGGTAATAGTGACTACAGCTAGATAAAGCCATACAGGGGAGCACAGGGTTACAGTACTCCAGCAATCATTGTCAGAGGGTAATAGTGACTACAGCTAGATAAAGCCATACAGGGGTGCACGGGGTTACAGTACTCCAGCAATCACTGTCAGAGGGTAATAGTGACTACAGCTAGATAAAGCCATACAGGGGCGCACGGGGTTACAGTACTCCAGCAATCACTGTCAGAGGGTAATGGTGACTACAGCTAGATAAAGCCATACAGGGTGCACGGGGTTACAGTACTCCAGCTATCACTGTCAAAGGGTAATAGTGACTACAGCTAGATAAAGCCATACAGGGGCGCACGGGGTTACAGTACTCCGGCAATCACTGTTAGAGGGTAATAGTGACTACAGCTAGATAAAGCCATACAGGGTGCACGGGGTTACAGAACTCCAGCAATCACTGTCAGAGGGAAATAGTGATAACAGCTAGATAAAGCCATACAAGGGAGCAGGGGTTACTGTACTCCAGCAATCACTGTCAGAGGGTAATAGTGACTACAGCTAGATAAAGCCATACAGGGGAGCACGGGGTTACAGTACTCCAGCAATCACTGTCAGAGGGTAATAGTGACTACAGCTAGATAAAGCCATACAGGGGAGCACGGTGTTACAGTACTCCAGCAATCACTGTCAGAGGGAAATAGTGACTACAGCTAGATATAGCCATACAGGGGAGCACGGGGTTACAGTACTCCAGCAATCACTGTCAGAGGGAAATAGTGACTACAGCTAGATAAAGCCATACAGGGGAGCACGGGGTTACAGTACTCCAGCAATCACTGTCAGAGGGTAATAGTGACTACAGCTAGATAAAGCCATACAGGGGAGCACGAGGTTACAGTACTCCAGCAATCACTGTCAGAGGGTAATAGTGACTACAGCTAGATAAAGCCATACAGGGTGCACGGGGTTACAGTACTCCAGCAATCACTGTCAGAGGGTAATAGTGACTACAGCTATATAAAGCCATACAGGGGCGCACGGGGTTACAGTACTCCAGCTTTCACTGTCAGAAGGTAATAGTGACTATAGCTAGATAAAGCCATACAGGGTGCACGGGGTTACAGTACTCCAGCAATCACTGTCAGAGGGAAATAGTGACTACAGATAGATATAGCCATACAGGGTGCACGGGGTTACAGAACTCCACCAATCACTGTCAGAGGGTAATAGTGACTACAGCTAGATAAAGCCATACAGGGGAGCACGGGGTTACAGTACTCCAGCAATTACTGTCAGAGGGTAATAGGGACTACAGCTAGATAAAGCCATACAGGGGTGCACGGGGTTACAGAACTCCACCAATCACTGTCAGAGGGTAATAGTGACTACAGCTAGATAAAGCCATACAGGGGCGCACGGGGTTACAGTACTCCAGCAATCACTGTCAGAGGGTAATAGTGACTACAGCTAGATAAAGCCATACAGGGGCGCACGGGGTTACAGTACTCCAGCAATCACTGTCAGAGGGTAATAGTGACTACAGCTAGATAAAGCCATACAGGGTGCATGGGGTTACAGTACTCCGGCAATCACTGTCAAAGGGTAATAGTGACTACAGCTAGATAAAGCCATACAGGGGCGCACGGGGTTACAGTACTCCAGCAATCACTGTCAGAGGGTAATAGTGACTACAGCTAGATAAAGCCATACAGGGGCGCACGGGGTTACAGTACTCCGGCAATCACTGTCAGAGGGTAATAGTGACTACAGCTAGATAAAGCCATACAGGGGCGCACGGGGTTACAGTACTCCAGCAATCTCTGTCAGAGGGTAATAGTGACTACAGCTCGATAAAGCCATACAGGGTGCATGGGGTTACAGTACTCCGGCAATCAATGTCAAAGGGTAATAGTGACAACAGATAGATAAAGCCATACAGGGGAGCACGGGGTTACAGTACTCCGGCAATCACTGTCAGAGGAAAATAGTGACTACAGCTAGATAAAGCCATACAGGGGTGCACGGGGTTACAGTACTCCACCAATCACTGTCAGAGGGTAATAGTGACTACAGCTAGATAAAGCCATACAGGGGTGCACGGGGTTACAGTACTCCGGCAATCACTGTCAGAGGGAAATAGTGACTACAGCTAGATAAAGCCATACAGGGGTGCACGGGGTTACAGTACTCCGGCAATCACTGTCAGAGGGTAATAGTGACTACAGCTAGATAAAGCCATACAGGGGTGCACGGGGTTACAGTACTCCGGCAATCACTGTTAGAGGGTAATAGCGACTACAGCTAGATAAAACCATACAGGGGAGCACGGGGTTACAGTACTCCACCAATCACTGTCAGAGGGAAATAGTGACTACAGCTAGATAAAGCCATACAGGGGCGCACGGGGTTACAGTACTCCAGCAGTCACTGTCAGAGGGAAATAGTGACTACAGCTAGATAAAGCCATACAGGGGCGCACGGGGTTACAGTACTCCACCAATCACAGTCAGAGGGTAATTGTGACTACAGCTAGATAAAGCCATACAGGGGTGCACGGGGTTACAGTACTCCGGCAATCACTGTCAGAGGGAAATAGTGACTACAGCTAGATAAAGCCATACAGGGGTGCACGGGGTTACAGTACTCCAGCAATCACTGTCAGAGGGAAATAGTGACTACAGCTAGATAAAGCCATACAGGGGCGCACGGGGTTACAGTACTCCTGCAATCACTGTCAGAGGGTAATAGTGACTACAGCTAGATAAAGCCATACAGGGGTGCACGGAGTTACAGTACTCCTGCAATCACTGTCAGAGGGTAATAGTGACTACAGCTAGATAAAGCCATACAGGGGTGCACGGGGTTACAGTACTCCGGCAATCACTGTCAGAGGGTAATAGTGACTACAGCTAGATAAAGCCATACAGGGGTGCACGGGGTTACAGTAATCCAGCAATCACTGTCAGAGGGTAATAGTGACTACAGCTAGATAAAGCCATACAGGGGTGCACGGGGTTACAGTACTCCGGCAATCACTGTAAGAGGGTAATAGTGACTATAGCTAGTTAAAGCCATACAGGGGAGCACGGGGTTACAGTACTCCGGCAATCACTGTCAGAGGGTAATAGTGACTACAGCTAGATAAAGCCATACAGGGGTGCACGGGGTTACAGTAATCCAGCAATCACTGTCAGAGGGTAATAGTGACTACAGCTAGATAAAGCCATACAGGGGTGCACGGGGTTACAGTACTCCGGCAATCACTGTAAGAGGGTAATAGTGACTACAGCTAGATAAAGCCATACAGGGGAGCACGGGGTTACAGTACTCCGGCAATCACTGTAAGAGGGTAATAGTGACTATAGCTAGTTAAAGCCATACAGGGTGCACGGGGTTACAGTACTCAGGCAATCACTGTCAGAGGGTAATAGTGACTACAGCTAGATAAAGCCATACAGGGGTGCACGGGGTTACAGTACTCCAGCAATCACTGTCAGAGGGTAATAGTGACTACAGCTAGATAAAGCCATACAGGGGTGCACGGGGTTACAGTACTCCAGCAATCACTGTCAGAGGGTAATAGTGACTACAGCTAGATAAAGCCATACAGGGGAGCACGGGGTTACAGTACTCCGGCAATCACCGTCAGAGGGAAATAGTGACTACAGCTAGATAAAGCCATACTGGGGAGCACGGGGTTACAGTACTCCAGCTTTCACTGTCAGAGGGTAATAGTGACTACAGCTAGATAAAGCCATACAGGGGCGCACGGGGTTACAGTACTCCAGCTTTCACTGTCAGAGGGTAATAGTGACTACAGCTAGATAAAGCCATACAGGGGCGCACGGGGATACAGTACTCCGGCAATCACTGTCAGAGGGTAATAGTGACTACAGCTAGATAAAGCCATACAGGGGCGCACGGGGATACAGTACTCCGGCAATCACTGTCAGAGGGTAATAGTGACTACAGCTAGATAAAGCCATACAGGGGCGCACGGGGATACAGTACTCCGGCAATCACTGTCAGAGGGTAATAGTGACTACAGCTAGATAAAGCCATACAGGGGTGCACGGGGTTACAGTACTCCAGCAATCACTGTCAGAGGGAAATAGTGACTACAGATAGATAAAGCCATACAGGGGTGCACGGGGTTACAGTACTCCAGCAATCACTGTCAGAGGGAAATAGTGACTACAGCTAGATAAAGCCATACAGGGGAGCACGGGGATACAGTACTCCGGCAATCACTGTCAAAGGGAAATAGTGACTACAGATAGATATAGCCATACAGGGGAGCACGGGGATACAGAACTCCACCAATCACTGTCAGAGGGTAATAGTGACTACAGCTAGATAAAGCCATACAGGGGTGCACGGGGTTACAGTACTCCAGCAATCACTGTCAGAGGGTAATAGTGACTACAGCTAGATAAAGCCATACAGAGGAGCACAGGGTTACAGTACTCCAGCAATCATTGTCAGAGGGTAATAGTGACTACAGCTAGATAAAGCCATACAGGGGTGCACGGGGTTACAGTGCTCCAGCAATCACTGTCAGAGGGTAATAGTGACTACAGCTAGATAAAGCCATACAGGGGCGCACGGGGTTACAGTACTCCAGCAATCACTGTCAGAGGGTAATGGTGACTACAGCTAGATAAAGCCATACAGGGTGCACGGGGTTACAGTACTCCAGCTATCACTGTCAAAGGGTAATAGTGACTACAGCTAGATAAAGCCATACAGGGGCGCACGGGGTTACAGTACTCCGGCAATCACTGTTAGAGGGTAATAGTGACTACAGCTAGATAAAGCCATACAGGGTGCACGGGGTTACAGAACTCCAGCAATCACTGTCAGAGGGAAATAGTGATAACAGCTAGATAAAGCCATACAAGGGAGCAGGGGTTACTGTACTCCAGCAATCACTGTCAGAGGGTAATAGTGACTACAGCTAGATAAAGCCATACAGGGGAGCACGGGGTTACAGTACTCCAGCAATCACTGTCAGAGGGAAATAGTGACTACAGCTAGATATAGCCATACAGGGGAGCACGGGGTTACAGTACTCCAGCAATCACTGTCAGAGGGAAATAGTGACTACAGCTAGATAAAGCCATACAGGGGAGCACGGGGTTACAGTACTCCAGCAATCACTGTCAGAGGGTAATAGTGACTACAGCTAGATAAAGCCATACAGGGGAGCACGAGGTTACAGTACTCCAGCAATCACTGTCAGAGGGTAATAGTGACTACAGCTAGATAAAGCCATACAGGGTGCACGGGGTTACAGTACTCCAGCAATCACTGTCAGAGGGTAATAGTGACTACAGCTATATAAAGCCATACAGGGGCGCACGGGGTTACAGTACTCCAGCTTTCACTGTCAGAAGGTAATAGTGACTATAGCTAGATAAAGCCATACAGGGTGCACGGGGTTACAGTACTCCAGCAATCACTGTCAGAGGGAAATAGTGACTACAGATAGATATAGCCATACAGGGTGCACGGGGTTACAGAACTCCACCAATCACTGTCAGAGGGTAATAGTGACTACAGCTAGATAAAGCCATACAGGGGAGCACGGGGTTACAGTACTCCAGCAATTACTGTCAGAGGGTAATAGGGACTACAGCTAGATAAAGCCATACAGGGGTGCACGGGGTTACAGAACTCCACCAATCACTGTCAGAGGGTAATAGTGACTACAGCTAGATAAAGCCATACAGGGGCGCACGGGGTTACAGTACTCCAGCAATCACTGTCAGAGGGTAATAGTGACTACAGCTAGATAAAGCCATACAGGGGCGCACGGGGTTACAGTACTCCAGCAATCACTGTCAGAGGGTAATAGTGACTACAGCTAGATAAAGCCATACAGGGTGCATGGGGTTACAGTACTCCGGCAATCACTGTCAAAGGGTAATAGTGACTACAGCTAGATAAAGCCATACAGGGGCGCACGGGGTTACAGTACTCCAGCAATCACTGTCAGAGGGTAATAGTGACTACAGCTAGATAAAGCCATACAGGGGCGCACGGGGTTACAGTACTCCGGCAATCACTGTCAGAGGGTAATAGTGACTACAGCTAGATAAAGCCATACAGGGGCGCACGGGGTTACAGTACTCCAGCAATCTCTGTCAGAGGGTAATAGTGACTACAGCTCGATAAAGCCATACAGGGTGCATGGGGTTACAGTACTCCGGCAATCAATGTCAAAGGGTAATAGTGACAACAGATAGATAAAGCCATACAGGGGAGCACGGGGTTACAGTACTCCGGCAATCACTGTCAGAGGAAAATAGTGACTACAGCTAGATAAAGCCATACAGGGGTGCACGGGGTTACAGTACTCCACCAATCACTGTCAGAGGGTAATAGTGACTACAGCTAGATAAAGCCATACAGGGGTGCACGGGGTTACAGTACTCCGGCAATCACTGTCAGAGGGAAATAGTGACTACAGCTAGATAAAGCCATACAGGGGTGCACGGGGTTACAGTACTCCGGCAATCACTGTCAGAGGGTAATAGTGACTACAGCTAGATAAAGCCATACAGGGGTGCACGGGGTTACAGTACTCCGGCAATCACTGTTAGAGGGTAATAGCGACTACAGCTAGATAAAACCATACAGGGGAGCACGGGGTTACAGTACTCCACCAATCACTGTCAGAGGGAAATAGTGACTACAGCTAGATAAAGCCATACAGGGGCGCACGGGGTTACAGTACTCCAGCAGTCACTGTCAGAGGGAAATAGTGACTACAGCTAGATAAAGCCATACAGGGGCGCACGGGGTTACAGTACTCCACCAATCACAGTCAGAGGGTAATTGTGACTACAGCTAGATAAAGCCATACAGGGGTGCACGGGGTTACAGTACTCCGGCAATCACTGTCAGAGGGAAATAGTGACTACAGCTAGATAAAGCCATACAGGGGTGCACGGGGTTACAGTACTCCAGCAATCACTGTCA
This sequence comes from Taudactylus pleione, assembly GCA_031769625.1. NCBI lineage: Eukaryota > Metazoa > Chordata > Amphibia > Anura > Myobatrachidae > Taudactylus > Taudactylus pleione. Next base: position 734,590 of record JAUIMM010001010.1, on the reverse strand, counting down.
GAGGGAAATAGTGACTACAGCTAGATAAAGCCATACAGGGGCGCACGGGGTTACAGTACTCCTGCAATCACTGTCAGAGGGTAATAGTGACTACAGCTAGATAAAGCCATACAGGGGTGCACGGAGTTACAGTACTCCTGCAATCACTGTCAGAGGGTAATAGTGACTACAGCTAGATAAAGCCATACAGGGGTGCACGGGGTTACAGTACTCCGGCAATCACTGTCAGAGGGTAATAGTGACTACAGCTAGATAAAGCCATACAGGGGTGCACGGGGTTACAGTAATCCAGCAATCACTGTCAGAGGGTAATAGTGACTACAGCTAGATAAAGCCATACAGGGGTGCACGGGGTTACAGTACTCCGGCAATCACTGTAAGAGGGTAATAGTGACTATAGCTAGTTAAAGCCATACAGGGGAGCACGGGGTTACAGTACTCCGGCAATCACTGTCAGAGGGTAATAGTGACTACAGCTAGATAAAGCCATACAGGGGTGCACGGGGTTACAGTAATCCAGCAATCACTGTCAGAGGGTAATAGTGACTACAGCTAGATAAAGCCATACAGGGGTGCACGGGGTTACAGTACTCCGGCAATCACTGTAAGAGGGTAATAGTGACTACAGCTAGATAAAGCCATACAGGGGAGCACGGGGTTACAGTACTCCGGCAATCACTGTAAGAGGGTAATAGTGACTATAGCTAGTTAAAGCCATACAGGGTGCACGGGGTTACAGTACTCAGGCAATCACTGTCAGAGGGTAATAGTGACTACAGCTAGATAAAGCCATACAGGGGTGCACGGGGTTACAGTACTCCAGCAATCACTGTCAGAGGGTAATAGTGACTACAGCTAGATAAAGCCATACAGGGGTGCACGGGGTTACAGTACTCCAGCAATCACTGTCAGAGGGTAATAGTGACTACAGCTAGATAAAGCCATACAGGGGAGCACGGGGTTACAGTACTCCGGCAATCACCGTCAGAGGGAAATAGTGACTACAGCTAGATAAAGCCATACTGGGGAGCACGGGGTTACAGTACTCCAGCTTTCACTGTCAGAGGGTAATAGTGACTACAGCTAGATAAAGCCATACAGGGGCGCACGGGGTTACAGTACTCCAGCTTTCACTGTCAGAGGGTAATAGTGACTACAGCTAGATAAAGCGATACAGGGGTGCATGGGGTTACAGTACTCCAGCAATCACTGTCAGAGGGTAATAGAGACTACAGCTAGATAAAGCCATACAGGGGTGCACGGGGTTACAGTACTCCAGCAATCACTGTCAGAGGGTAATAGTGACTACAGGTAGATAAAGCCATACAGGGGCGCACAGGGTTACAGTACTCCAGCAATCACTGTCAGAGGGTAATAGTGACTACAGCTAGATAAAGCCATACAGGGGCGCACGGGGTTACAGTACTCCGGCAATCACTGTCAGAGGGTAATAGTGACTGCAGCTAGATAAAGCCATACAGGGAAGCACGGGGTTACAGTACTCCGACAATCACTGTCAGAGGGTAATAGTGACTACAGCTAGATAAAGCCATACAGGGGTGCACGGGGTTACAGTACTCCGGCAATCACTGTCAGAGGGTAATAGTGACTACAGCTAGATAAAGCCATACAGGGGCGCACAGGGTTACAGTACTCCAGCAATCACTGTCAGAGGGTAATAGTGACTACAGCTAGATAAAGCCATACAGGGGTGCACGGGGTTACAGTACTCCAGCAATCACTGTCAGAGGGAAATAGTGACTACAGCTAGATAAAGCCATACAGGGGTGCACGGGGTTACAGTACTCCAGCAATCACTGTCAGAGGGAAATAGTGACTACAGATAGATATAGCCATACAGGGTGCACGGGTTACAGAACTCCACCAATCACTGTCAGAGGGTAATAGTGACTACAGCTAGATAAAGCCATACAGGGGAGCACGGGTTTACAGTACTCCAGCAATCACTGTCAGAGGGAAATAGTGACTACAGCTAGATAAAGCCATACAGGGGCGCACGGGGTTACAGTACTCCAGCAATCACTGTCAGAGGGTAATAGTGACTACAGCTAGATAAAGCCATACAGGGTGCACAGGGTTACAGTACTCCAGCAATCACTGTCAGAGGGTAATAGTGACTACAGCTAGATAAAGCCATACAGGGGCGCACTGGGTTACAGTACTCCGGCAATCACTGTCAGAGGGTAATAGTGACTACAGCTAGATAAAGCCATACAGGGGCGCACAGGGTTACAGTACTCCGGCAATCACTGTCAGAGGGTAATAGTGACTACAGCTAGATAAAGCCATACAGGGGCGCACGGGGTTACAGACAGTACTCCAGCAATCACTGTCAGAGGGTAATAGTGACTACAGCTCGATAAAGCCATACAGGGTGCATGGGGTTACAGTACTCTGGCAATCACTGTCAGAGGAAAATAGTGACTACAGCTAGATAAAGCCATACAGGGGTGCACGGGGTTACAGTACTCCACCAATCACTGTCAGAGGGTAATAGTGACTACAGCTAGATAAAGCCATACAGGGGTGCACGGGGTTACAGTACTCCGGCAATCACTGTCAGAGGGAAATAGTGACTACAGCTAGATAAAGCCATACAGGGGTGCACGGGGTTACAGTACTCCGGCAATCACTGTTAGAGGGTAATAGCGACTACAGCTAGATAAAGCCATACAGGGGAGCACGGGCCTACAGTACTCCAGCAGTCACTGTCAGAGGGAAATAGTGACTACAGCTAGATAAAGCCATACAGGGTGCACGGGGTTACAGTACTCCGGCAATCACTGTCAGAGGGAAATAGTGACTACAGCTAGATAAAGCCATACAGGGGAGCACGGGGTTACAGTACTCCAGCAATCACTGTCAGAGGGTAATAGTGACTACAGCTAGATAAAGCCATACAGGGGAGCACGAGGTTACAGTACTCAGGCAATCACTGTCAGAGCGTAATAATGACTACAGCTAGATAAAGCTATACAGGGGTGCACAGGGTTACAGTACTCCAGCAATCACTGTCAGAGGGTAATAGTGACTACAGATAGATAAAGCCATACAGGGGAGCACGGGGTTACAGTACTCCAGCTATCACTGTCAGAGGGTAATAGTGACTACAGCTAGATAAAGCCATACAGGGTGCATGGGGTTACAGTACTCCACCTATCACTGTCAGAGGGTAATAGTGACTACAGCTAGATAAAGCCATACAGGGGTGCACGGGGTTACAGTACTCCAGCAATCACTGTCAGAGGGAAATAGTGACTACAGCTAGATAAAGCTAAACAGGGGAGCACGGGGTTACAGTACTCCAGCTATCACTGTCAGAGGGTAATAGTGACTACAGCAAGATAAAGCCATACAGGGGCGCACGGGGTTACAGTACTCCAGCAGTCACTGTCAGAGGGTAATAGTGACTACAGCTAGATAAAGCCATACAGGGGTGCACGGGGTTACAGTACTCCAGCTATCACTGTCAGAGGGTAATAGTGACTACAGCTAGATAAAGCCATACAGGGGAGCACGGGGTTACAGTACTCCGGCAATCACTGTCAAAGGGTAATAGTGACTACAGCTAGATAAAGCCATACAGGGGAGCACGGGGTTACAGTACTCCAGCAATCACTGTCAGAGGGTAATAGTGACTACAGCTAGATAAAGCCATACAGGGGAGCACGGGGTTACAGTACTCCAGCAATCACTGTCAGAGGGTAATAGTGACTACAGCTAGATAAAGCCATACAGGGGAGCACGGGGTTACAGTACTCCAGCTATCACTGTCAGAGGGTAATTGTGACTACAGCTAGATAAATCCATACAGGGTGCACGGGGTTACAGTACTCCAGCAATCACTGTCAGAGGGTAATAGTGAATACAGCTAGATAAAGCCATACAAGGGAGCACGGGGTTACAGTACTCCAGCAATCACTGTCAGAGGGTAATAGTGACTACAGCTAGATAAAGCCATACAGGGTGCACGGGGTTACAGTACTTTAGCAATCACTGTCAGAGGGAAATAGTGACTACAGCTAGATAAAGCCATACAGGGGTGCACAGGGTTACAGTACTCCAGCAATCACTGTCAGAGGGTAATAGTGACTACAGCTAGATAAAGCCATACAAGGGAGCACGGGGTTACAGTACTCCAGCAATCACTGTCAGAGGGTAATAGTGACTACAGCTAGATAAAGCCATACAGGGGTGCACGGGGTAACAGTACTCCGGCAATCACTGTCAGAGGGTAATAGTGACTACAGCTAGATAAAGCCATACCGGGGAGCACAGGGTTACAGTACTCCGGCAATCACTGTCAGAGGGTAATAGTGACTACAACTATATAAGCCATACAGGGTGCACGGGGTTACAGTACTCCAGCAATCAGAGTCAGAGGGTAATAGTGACTACAGCTAGATAAAGCCATACAGGGGAGCATGGGGTTACAGTACTCCGGCAATCACTGTCAGAGGGTAATAGTGACTACAGCTATATAAGCCATACAGGGTGCACGGGGTTACAGTACTCCAGCAATCAGAGTCAGAGGGTAAGAGTGACTACAGCTAGATAAAGCCATACAGGGGCGCACGGGGTTACAGTACTCCGGCAATCACTGTCAGAGGGCAAGAGTGACTACAGCTAGATAAAGCCATACAGGGTGCATGGGGTTACAGTACTCCGGCAATCACTGTCAGAGGGAAATAGTGACTACAGCTAGATAAAGCCATACAGGGGTGCACGGGGTTACAGTACTCCAGCAATCACTGTCAGAGGGAAACAGTGACTACAGCTAGATAAAGCCATACAGGGGTGCACGGGGTTACAGTACTCCAGCAATCACTGTCAGAGGGAAATAGTGACTACAGATAGATATAGCCATACAGGGGAGCACGGGGATACAGAACTCCACCAATCACTGTCAGAGGGTAATAGTGACTACAGCTAGATAAAGCCATACAGGGTGCATGGGGTTACAGTACTCCGGCAATCACTGTCAAAGGGTAATAGTGACTACAGCTAGATAAAGCCATACAGGGGCGCACGGGGTTACAGTACTCCAGCAATCACTGTCAGAGGGTAATAGTGAATACAGCTAGATAAAGCCATACAGGGTGCACGGGGTTACAGTACTCCAGCAATCACTGTCAGAGGGTAATAGTGACTACAGCTAGATAAAGCCATACAGGGGTGCACGGGTTTACAGTACTCCAGCAATCACTGTCAGAGGGAAATAGTGACTACAGCAAGATAAAGCCATAGAGGGGTGCACAGGGTTACAGTACTCCAGCAATCACTGTCAGAGGGAAATAGTGACTACAGATAGATAAAGCCATACAGGGGTGCACGGGGTTACAGAACTCCACCAATCACTGTCAGAGGGTAATAGTGACTACAGCTATATAAAGCCATACAGGGGAGCACGGGGTTACAGTACTCCAGCAATCACTGTCAGAGGGTAATAGTGATTACAGCTAGATTAAGCCATACAAGGGAGCACGGGGTTACAGTACTCCAGCAATCAGAGTCAGAGGGTAATAGTGACTACAGCTAGATAAAGCCATACAGGGGAGCATGGGGTTACAGTACTCCGGCAATCACTGTCAGAGGGTAATAGTGACTACAGCTATATAAGCCATACAGGGGAGCATGGGGTTACAGTACTCCGGCAATCACTGTCAGAGGGTAATAGTGACTACAGCTATATAAGCCATACAGGGGCGCACAGGGTTACAGTACTCCGGCAATCACTGTCAGAGGGTAAGAGTGACTACAGCTAGATAAAGCCATACAGGGTGCATGGGGTTACAGTACTCCGGCAATCACTGTCAGAGGGAAATAGTGACTACAGCTAGATAAAGCCATACAGGGGTGCACGGGGTTACAGTACTCCAGCAATCAATGTCAGAGGGAAACAGTGACTACAGCTAGATAAAGCCATACAGGGGTGCACGGGGTTACAGTACTCCAGCAATCACTGTCAGAGGGAAATAGTGACTACAGATAGATATAGCCATACAGGGGAGCACGGGATACAGAACTCCACCAATCACTGTCAGAGGGTAATAGTGACTACAGCTAGATAAAGCCATACAGGGGAGCACGGGGTTACAGTACTCAGCAATCACTGTCAGAGGGTAATAGTGACTACAGCTAGATAAAGCCATACAGGGGCGCACGGGGTTACAGTACTCCGGCAAACACTGTCAGAGGGTAATAGTGACTACAGCTAGATAAAGCCATACAGAGGGTGCATGGGGTTACAGTACTCCGGCAATCACTGTCAAAGGGTAATAGTGACTACAGCTAGATAAAGCCATACAGGGGCGCACGGGGTTACAGTACTCCAGCAATCACTATCAGAGGGTAATAGTGACTACAGCTAGATAAAGCCATACAGGGTGCACGGGGTTACAGTACTCCAGCAATCACTGTCAGAGGGTAAAAGTGACTACAGCTAGATAAAGCCATACAGGGGGTGCACGGGGTTACAGAACTCCACCAATCACTGTCAGAGGGTAATAGTGACTACAGCTATATAAAGCCATACAGGGGAGCACGGGGTTACAGTACTCAGGCAATCACTGTCAGAGGGTATAGTGACTACAGCTAGATAAAGCCATACAGGGGAGCACGGGGTTACAGTACTCCAGCAATCACTGTCAGAGGGTAATAGTGACTACAGCTAGATAAAGCCATACAGGGGAGCACGGGGTTACAGTACTCCAGCAATCACTGTCAGAGGGTAATAGTGACTACAGCTAGATAAAGCCATACAGGGGAGCACAGGGTTACAGTACTCCTGCAATCACTGTCAGAGGGAATAGTGACTACAGCTAGATAAAGCCATACAGGGGTGCACGGGGTTACAGTACTCCAGCAATCACTGTCAGAGGGTAATAGTGACTACAGCTAGATAAAGCCATACAGGGGCGCACGGGGTTACAGTACTCCAGCAATCACTGTCAGAGGGTAATAGTGACTACAGCTAGATAAAGCCATACAGGGTGCACGGGGTTACAGTACTCCAGCTATCACTGTCAAAGGGTAATAGTGACTACAGCTATATAAAGCCATACAGGGGAGCACGGGGTTACAGTACTCAGGCAATCACTGTCAGAGGGTAATAGTGACTACAGCTAGATAAAGCCATACAGGGGAGCACGGGGTTACAGTACTCCAGCAATCACTGTCAGAGGGTATAGTGACTACAGCTAGATAAAGCCATACAGGGGAGCACGGGTTACAGTACTCAGCAATCACTGTCAGAGGGTAATAGTGACTACAGCTAGATAAAGCCATACAGGGGAGCACAGGGTTACAGTACTCCAGCAATCACTGTCAGAGGGTAATAGTGACTACAGCTAGATAAAGCCATACAGGGGTGCACGGGGTTACAGTACTCCAGCAATCACTGTCAGAGGGTAATAGTGACTCAGCTAGATAAAGCCATACAGGGGGCGCACGGGGTTACAGTACTCCAGCAATCACTGTCAGAGGGTAATAGTGACTACAGCTAGATAAAGCCATACAGGGTGCACGGGGTTACAGTACTCCCAGCTATCACTGTCAAAGGGTAATAGTGACTACAGCTAGATAAAGCCATACAGGGTGCACGGGGTTACAGTACTCCGGCAATCACTGTCAGAGGGTAATAGTGACTACAGCTAGATAAAGCCATACAAGGGAGCACGGGTTTACTGTACTCCAGCAATCACTGTCAGAGGGAAATAGTGACTACAGCTAGATAAAGCCATACAGGGGTGCACGGGGTTACAGTACTCCAGCAATCACTGTCAGAGGGAAATAGTGACTACAGCTAGATAAAGCCATACAGGGGTGCACGGGGTTACAGTACTCCAGCTATCACTGTCAGAGGGTAATAGAGACTACAGCTAGATTAAAGCCATACAGGGTGCACGGGGTTACAGAACTCCACCAATCACTGTCAGAGGGTAATAGTGACTACAGCTAGATAAAGCCATACAGGGGAGCACGGGGTTACAGTACTCCAGCAATCACTGTCAGAGGGTAATAGTGACTACAGCTAGATAAAGCATACAGGGGAGCACGGGGTTACAGTACTCCAGCAATCACTGTCAGAGGGTAATAGTGACTACAGCTAGATAAAGCCATACAGGGGCGCACGGGGTTACAGTACTCCAGCAATCACTGTCAGAGGGTAATAGTGACTACAGCTAGATAAAGCCATACAGGGGTGCACGGGGTTACAGAACTCCACCAATCACTGTCAGAGGGTAATAGTGACTACAGCTAGATAAAGCCATACAGGGGAGCACGGGGTTACAGTACTCCCAGCAATCACTGTCAGAGGGTAATAGTGACTACAGCTAGATAAAGCCATACAGGGGCGCGCACGGGGTAACAGTACTACAGCAATCACTGTCAGAGGGTAATAGTGACTACAGCTAGATAAAGCCATACAGGGTGCATGGGGTTACAGTACTCCAGCAATCACTGTCAGAGGGTAATAGTGACTACAGCTAGATAAACCATACAGGGGAGCACGGGGTTACAGTACTCCGGCAATCACTGTCAGAGGGTAATAGTGACTACAGCTAGATAAAGCCATACAGGGTGCACGGGGTTACAGTACTCCGGCAATCACTGTCAGAGGGTAATAGTGACTACAGCTAGATAAAGCCATACAGGGGCGCACGGGGATACAGTACTCCGGCAATCACTATCAGAGGGTAATAGTGACTACAGCTAGATAAAGCCATACAGGGGCGCACGGGGATACAGTACTCCGGCAATCACTGTCAGAGGGTAATAGTGACTACAGCTAGATAAAGCCATACAGGGGCGCACGGGGATACAGTACTCCGGCAATCACTGTCAGAGGGTAATAGTGACTACAGCTAGATAAAGCCATACAGGGGTGCACGGGGTTACAGTACTCCAGCAATCACTGTCAGAGGGAAATAGTGACTACAGATAGATAAAGCCATACAGGGGTGCACAGGGTTACAGTACTCCAGCAATCACTGTCAGAGGGAAATAGTGACTACAGCTAGATAAAGCCATACAGGGGAGCACGGGGATACAGTACTCCGGCAATCACTGTCAGAGGGAAATAGTGACTACAGATAGATATAGCCATACAGGGGAGCACGGGGATACAGAACTCCACCAATCACTGTCAGAGGGTAATAGTGACTACAGCTAGATAAAGCCATACAGGGGTGCACGGGGTTACAGTACTCCAGCAATCACTGTCAGAGGGTAATAGTGACTACAGCTAGATAAAGCCATACAGGGGAGCACAGGGTTACAGTACTCCAGCAATCATTGTCAGAGGGTAATAGTGACTACAGCTAGATAAAGCCATACAGGGGTGCACGGGGTTACAGTACTCCAGCAATCACTGTCAGAGGGTAATAGTGACTACAGCTAGATGAAGCCATACAGGGGCGCACGGGGTTACAGTACTCCAGCAATCACTGTCAGAGGGTAATAGTGACTACAGCTAGATAAAGCCATACAGGGTGCACGGGGTTACAGTACTCCAGCTATCACTGTCAAAGGGTAATAGTGACTACAGCTAGATAAAGCCATACAGGGGCGCACGGGGTTACAGTACTCCGGCAATCACTGTTAGAGGGTAATAGTGACTACAGCTAGATAAAGCCATACAGGGTGCACGGGGTTACAGAACTCCAGCAATCACTGTCAGAGGGAAATAGTGATAACAGCTAGATAAAGCCATACAAGGGAGCACGGGGTTACTGTACTCCAGCAATCACTGTCAGAGGGTAATAGTGACTACAGCTAGATAAAGCCATACAGGGGAGCACGGGGTTACAGTACTCCAGCAATCACTGTCAGAGGGTAATAGTGACTACAGCTAGATAAAGCCATACAGGGGAGCACGGGGTTACAGTACTCTAGCAATCACTGTCAGAGGGTAATAGTGACTACAGCTAGATAAAGCCATACAGGGGAGCACGAGGTTACAGTACTCCAGCAATCACTGTCAGAGGGTAATAGTGACTACAGCTAGATAAAGCCATACAGGGTGCACGGGGTTACAGTACTCCAGCAATCACTGTCAGAGGGTAATAGTGACTACAGCTATATAAAGCCATACAGGGGCGCACGGGGTTACAGTACTCCAGCTTTCACTGTCAGAAGGTAATAGTGACTATAGCTAGATAAAGCCATACAGGGTGCACGGGGTTACAGTACTCCAGCAATCACTGTCAGAGGGAAATAGTGACTACAGATAGATATAGCCATACAGGGGAGCACGGGGTTACAGTACTCCAGCAATCACTGTCAGAGGGTAATAGAGACTACAGCTAGATAAAGCCATACAGGGGTGCACGGGGTTACAGAACTCCACCAATCACTGTCAGAGGGTAATAGTGACTACAGCTAGATAAAGCCATACAGGGCGCACGGGGTTACAGTACTCCAGCAATCACTGTCAGAGGGTAATAGTGACTACAGCTAGATAAAGCCATACAGGGGCGCACGGGGTTACAGTACTCCAGCAATCACTGTCAGAGGGTAATAGTGACTACAGCTAGATAAAGCCATACAGGGTGCATGGGGTTACAGTACTCCGGCAATCACTGTCAAAGGGTAATAGTGACTACAGCTAGATAAAGCCATACAGGGGCGCACGGGGTTACAGTACTCCAGCAATCACTGTCAGAGGGTAATAGTGACTACAGCTAGATAAAGCCATACAGGGGCGCACGGGGTTACAGTACTCCGGCAATCACTGTCAGAGGGTAATAGTGACTACAGCTAGATAAAGCCATACAGGGGCGCACGGGGTTACAGTACTCCAGCAATCTCTGTCAGAGGGTAATAGTGACTACAGCTCGATAAAGCCATACAGGGTGCATGGGGTTACAGTACTCCGGCAATCAATGTCAAAGGGTAATAGTGACAACAGATAGATAAAGCCATACAGGGGAGCACGGGGTTACAGTACTCCGGCAATCACTGTCAGAGGAAAATAGTGACTACAGCTAGATAAAGCCATACAGGGGTGCACGGGGTTACAGTACTCCACCAATCACTGTCAGAGGGTAATAGTGACTACAGCTAGATAAAGCCATACAGGGGTGCACGGGGTTACAGTACTCCGGCAATCACTGTCAGAGGGAAATAGTGACTACAGCTAGATAAAGCCATACAGGGGTGCACGGGGTTACAGTACTCCGGCAATCACTGTCAGAGGGTAATAGTGACTACAGCTAGATAAAGCCATACAGGGGTGCACAGGGTTACAGTACTCCGGCAATCACTGTTAGAGGGTAATAGCGACTACAGCTAGATAAAACCATACAGGGGAGCACGGGGTTACAGTACTCCACCAATCACTGTCAGAGGGAAATAGTGACTACAGCTAGATAAAGCCATACAGGGGCGCACGGGGTTACAGTACTCCAGCAGTCACTGTCAGAGGGAAATAGTGACTACAGCTAGATAAAGCCATACAGGGGCGCACGGGGTTACAGTACTCCACCAATCACAGTCAGAGGGTAATTGTGACTACAGCTAGATAAAGCCATACAGGGGTGCACGGGGTTACAGTACTCCGGCAATCACTGTCAGAGGGAAATAGTGACTACAGCTAGATAAAGCCATACAGGGGAGCACGGGGTTACAGTACTCCAGCTATCACTGTCAGAGGGTAATTGTGACTACAGCTAGATAAATCCATACAGGGTGCACGGGGTTACAGTACTCCAGCAATCACTGTCAGAGGGTAATAGTGAATACAGCTAGATAAAGCCATACAAGGGAGCACGGGGTTACAGTACTCCAGCAATCACTGTCAGAGGGTAATAGTGACTACAGCTAGATAAAGCCATACAGGGTGCACGGGGTTACAGTACTTTAGCAATCACTGTCAGAGGGAAATAGTGACTACAGCTAGATAAAGCCATACAGGGGTGCACAGGGTTACAGTACTCCAGCAATCACTGTCAGAGGGTAATAGTGACTACAGCTAGATAAAGCCATACAAGGGAGCACGGGGTTACAGTACTCCAGCAATCACTGTCAGAGGGTAATAGTGACTACAGCTAGATAAAGCCATACAGGGGTGCACGGGGTAACAGTACTCCGGCAATCACTGTCAGAGGGTAATAGTGACTACAGCTAGATAAAGCCATACCGGGGAGCACAGGGTTACAGTACTCCGGCAATCACTGTCAGAGGGTAATAGTGACTACAACTATATAAGCCATACAGGGTGCACGGGGTTACAGTACTCCAGCAATCAGAGTCAGAGGGTAATAGTGACTACAGCTAGATAAAGCCATACAGGGGAGCATGGGGTTACAGTACTCCGGCAATCACTGTCAGAGGGTAATAGTGACTACAGCTATATAAGCCATACAGGGTGCACGGGGTTACAGTACTCCAGCAATCAGAGTCAGAGGGTAAGAGTGACTACAGCTAGATAAAGCCATACAGGGGCGCACGGGGTTACAGTACTCCGGCAATCACTGTCAGAGGGCAAGAGTGACTACAGCTAGATAAAGCCATACAGGGTGCATGGGGTTACAGTACTCCGGCAATCACTGTCAGAGGGAAATAGTGACTACAGCTAGATAAAGCCATACAGGGGTGCACGGGGTTACAGTACTCCAGCAATCACTGTCAGAGGGAAACAGTGACTACAGCTAGATAAAGCCATACAGGGGTGCACGGGGTTACAGTACTCCAGCAATCACTGTCAGAGGGAAATAGTGACTACAGATAGATATAGCCATACAGGGGAGCACGGGGATACAGAACTCCACCAATCACTGTCAGAGGGTAATAGTGACTACAGCTAGATAAAGCCATACAGGGTGCATGGGGTTACAGTACTCCGGCAATCACTGTCAAAGGGTAATAGTGACTACAGCTAGATAAAGCCATACAGGGGCGCACGGGGTTACAGTACTCCAGCAATCACTGTCAGAGGGTAATAGTGACTACAGCTAGATAAAGCCATACAGGGTGCACGGGGTTACAGTACTCCAGCAATCACTGTCAGAGGGTAATAGTGACTACAGCTAGATAAAGCCATACAGGGGTGCACGGGTTTACAGTACTCCAGCAATCACTGTCAGAGGGAAATAGTGACTACAGCAAGATAAAGCCATAGAGGGGTGCACAGGGTTACAGTACTCCAGCAATCACTGTCAGAGGGAAATAGTGACTACAGATAGATAAAGCCATACAGGGGTGCACGGGGTTACAGAACTCCACCAATCACTGTCAGAGGGTAATAGTGACTACAGCTATATAAAGCCATACAGGGGAGCACGGGGTTACAGTACTCCAGCAATCACTGTCAGAGGGTAATAGTGATTACAGCTAGATTAAGCCATACAAGGGAGCACGGGGTTATAGTACTCCAGCAATCAGAGTCAGAGGGTAATAGTGACTACAGCTAGATAAAGCCATACAGGGGAGCATGGGGTTACAGTACTCCGGCAATCACTGTCAGAGGGTAATAGTGACTACAGCTATATAAGCCATACAGGGGAGCATGGGGTTACAGTACTCCGGCAATCACTGTCAGAGGGTAATAGTGACTACAGCTATATAAGCCATACAGGGGCGCACAGGGTTACAGTACTCCGGCAATCACTGTCAGAGGGTAAGAGTGACTACAGCTAGATAAAGCCATACAGGGTGCATGGGGTTACAGTACTCCGGCAATCACTGTCAGAGGGAAATAGTGACTACAGCTAGATAAAGCCATACAGGGGTGCACGGGGTTACAGTACTCCAGCAATCAATGTCAGAGGGAAACAGTGACTACAGCTAGATAAAGCCATACAGGGGCGCACGGGGTTACAGTACTCCAGCAATCACTGTCAGAGGGAAATAGTGACTACAGATAGATATAGCCATACAGGGGAGCACGGGGATACAGAACTCCACCAATCACTGTCAGAGGGTAATAGTGACTACAGCTAGATAAAGCCATACAGGGGAGCACGGGGTTACAGTACTCCAGCAATCACTGTCAGAGGGTAATAGTGACTACAGCTAGATAAAGCCATACAGGGGCGCACGGGGTTACAGTACTCCGGCAAACACTGTCAGAGGGTAATAGTGACTACAGCTAGATAAAGCCATACAGGGTGCATGGGGTTACAGTACTCCGGCAATCACTGTCAAAGGGTAATAGTGACTACAGCTAGATAAAGCCATACAGGGGCGCACGGGGTTACAGTACTCCAGCAATCACTATCAGAGGGTAATAGTGACTACAGCTAGATAAAGCCATACAGGGTGCACGGGGTTACAGTACTCCAGCAATCACTGTCAGAGGGTAATAGTGACTACAGCTAGATAAAGCCATACAGGGGTGCACAGGGTTACAGAACTCCACCAATCACTGTCAGAGGGTAATAGTGACTACAGCTATATAAAGCCATACAGGGGAGCACGGGGTTACAGTACTCAGGCAATCACTGTCAGAGGGTAATAGTGACTACAGCTAGATAAAGCCATACAGGGGAGCACGGGGTTACAGTACTCCAGCAATCACTGTCAGAGGGTAATAGTGACTACAGCTAGATAAAGCCATACAGGGGAGCACGGGGTTACAGTACTCCAGCAATCACTGTCAGAGGGTAATAGTGACTACAGCTAGATAAAGCCATACAGGGGAGCACAGGGTTACAGTACTCCAGCAATCACTGTCAGAGGGTAATAGTGACTACAGCTAGATAAAGCCATACAGGGGTGCACGGGGTTACAGTACTCCAGCAATCACTGTCAGAGGGTAATAGTGACTACAGCTAGATAAAGCCATACAGGGGCGCACGGGGTTACAGTACTCCAGCAATCACTGTCAGAGGGTAATAGTGACTACAGCTAGATAAAGCCATACAGGGTGCACGGGGTTACAGTACTCCAGCTATCACTGTCAAAGGGTAATAGTGACTACAGCTATATAAAGCCATACAGGGGAGCACGGGGTTACAGTACTCAGGCAATCACTGTCAGAGGGTAATAGTGACTACAGCTAGATAAAGCCATACAGGGGAGCACGGGGTTACAGTACTCCAGCAATCACTGTCAGAGGGTAATAGTGACTACAGCTAGATAAAGCCATACAGGGGAGCACGGGGTTACAGTACTCCAGCAATCACTGTCAGAGGGTAATAGTGACTACAGCTAGATAAAGCCATACAGGGGAGCACAGGGTTACAGTACTCCAGCAATCACTGTCAGAGGGTAATAGTGACTACAGCTAGATAAAGCCATACAGGGGTGCACGGGGTTACAGTACTCCAGCAATCACTGTCAGAGGGTAATAGTGACTACAGCTAGATAAAGCCATACAGGGGCGCACGGGGTTACAGTACTCCAGCAATCACTGTCAGAGGGTAATAGTGACTACAGCTAGATAAAGCCATACAGGGTGCACGGGGTTACAGTACTCCAGCTATCACTGTCAAAGGGTAATAGTGACTACAGCTAGATAAAGCCATACAGGGTGCACGGGGTTACAGTACTCCGGCAATCACTGTCAGAGGGTAATAGTGACTACAGCTAGATAAAGCCATACAAGGGAGCACGGGTTTACTGTACTCCAGCAATCACTGTCAGAGGGAAATAGTGACTACAGCTAGATAAAGCCATACAGGGGTGCACGGGGTTACAGTACTCCAGCAATCACTGTCAGAGGGAAATAGTGACTACAGCTAGATAAAGCCATACAGGGGTGCACGGGGTTACAGTACTCCAGCTATCACTGTCAGAGGGTAATAGAGACTACAGCTAGATAAAGCCATACAGGGTGCACGGGGTTACAGAACTCCACCAATCACTGTCAGAGGGTAATAGTGACTACAGCTAGATAAAGCCATACAGGGGAGCACGGGGTTACAGTACTCCAGCAATCACTGTCAGAGGGTAATAGTGACTACAGCTAGATAAAGCCATACAGGGGAGCACGGGGTTACAGTACTCCAGCAATCACTGTCAGAGGGTAATAGTGACTACAGCTAGATAAAGCCATACAGGGGCGCACGGGGTTACAGTACTCCAGCAATCACTGTCAGAGGGTAATAGTGACTACAGCTAGATAAAGCCATACAGGGGTGCACGGGGTTACAGAACTCCACCAATCACTGTCAGAGGGTAATAGTGACTACAGCTAGATAAAGCCATACAGGGGAGCACGGGGTTACAGTACTCCAGCAATCACTGTCAGAGGGTAATAGTGACTACAGCTAGATAAAGCCATACAGGGGCGCACGGGGTAACAGTACTACAGCAATCACTGTCAGAGGGTAATAGTGACTACAGCTAGATAAAGCCATACAGGGTGCATGGGGTTACAGTACTCCAGCAATCACTGTCAGAGGGTAATAGTGACTACAGCTAGATAAACCATACAGGGGAGCACGGGGTTACAGTACTCCGGCAATCACTGTCAGAGGGTAATAGTGACTACAGCTAGATAAAGCCATACAGGGTGCACGGGGTTACAGTACTCCGGCAATCACTGTCAGAGGGTAATAGTGACTACAGCTAGATAAAGCCATACAGGGGCGCACGGGGATACAGTACTCCGGCAATCACTATCAGAGGGTAATAGTGACTACAGCTAGATAAAGCCATACAGGGGCGCACGGGGATACAGTACTCCGGCAATCACTGTCAGAGGGTAATAGTGACTACAGCTAGATAAAGCCATACAGGGGCGCACGGGGATACAGTACTCCGGCAATCACTGTCAGAGGGTAATAGTGACTACAGCTAGATAAAGCCATACAGGGGTGCACGGGGTTACAGTACTCCAGCAATCACTGTCAGAGGGAAATAGTGACTACAGATAGATAAAGCCATACAGGGGTGCACGGGGTTACAGTACTCCAGCAATCACTGTCAGAGGGAAATAGTGACTACAGCTAGATAAAGCCATACAGGGGAGCACGGGGATACAGTACTCCGGCAATCACTGTCAGAGGGAAATAGTGACTACAGATAGATATAGCCATACAGGGGAGCACGGGGATACAGAACTCCACCAATCACTGTCAGAGGGTAATAGTGACTACAGCTAGATAAAGCCATACAGGGGTGCACGGGGTTACAGTACTCCAGCAATCACTGTCAGAGGGTAATAGTGACTACAGCTAGATAAAGCCATACAGGGGAGCACAGGGTTACAGTACTCCAGCAATCATTGTCAGAGGGTAATAGTGACTACAGCTAGATAAAGCCATACAGGGGTGCACGGGGTTACAGTACTCCAGCAATCACTGTCAGAGGGTAATAGTGACTACAGCTAGATGAAGCCATACAGGGGCGCACGGGGTTACAGTACTCCAGCAATCACTGTCAGAGGGTAATAGTGACTACAGCTAGATAAAGCCATACAGGGTGCACGGGGTTACAGTACTCCAGCTATCACTGTCAAAGGGTAATAGTGACTACAGCTAGATAAAGCCATACAGGGGCGCACGGGGTTACAGTACTCCGGCAATCACTGTTAGAGGGTAATAGTGACTACAGCTAGATAAAGCCATACAGGGTGCACGGGGTTACAGAACTCCAGCAATCACTGTCAGAGGGAAATAGTGATAACAGCTAGATAAAGCCATACAAGGGAGCACGGGGTTACTGTACTCCAGCAATCACTGTCAGAGGGTAATAGTGACTACAGCTAGATAAAGCCATACAGGGGAGCACGGGGTTACAGTACTCCAGCAATCACTGTCAGAGGGTAATAGTGACTACAGCTAGATAAAGCCATACAGGGGAGCACGGGGTTACAGTACTCTAGCAATCACTGTCAGAGGGTAATAGTGACTACAGCTAGATAAAGCCATACAGGGGAGCACGAGGTTACAGTACTCCAGCAATCACTGTCAGAGGGTAATAGTGACTACAGCTAGATAAAGCCATACAGGGTGCACGGGGTTACAGTACTCCAGCAATCACTGTCAGAGGGTAATAGTGACTACAGCTATATAAAGCCATACAGGGGCGCACGGGGTTACAGTACTCCAGCTTTCACTGTCAGAAGGTAATAGTGACTATAGCTAGATAAAGCCATACAGGGTGCACGGGGTTACAGTACTCCAGCAATCACTGTCAGAGGGAAATAGTGACTACAGATAGATATAGCCATACAGGGGAGCACGGGGTTACAGTACTCCAGCAATCACTGTCAGAGGGTAATAGAGACTACAGCTAGATAAAGCCATACAGGGGTGCACGGGGTTACAGAACTCCACCAATCACTGTCAGAGGGTAATAGTGACTACAGCTAGATAAAGCCATACAGGGCGCACGGGGTTACAGTACTCCAGCAATCACTGTCAGAGGGTAATAGTGACTACAGCTAGATAAAGCCATACAGGGGCGCACGGGGTTACAGTACTCCAGCAATCACTGTCAGAGGGTAATAGTGACTACAGCTAGATAAAGCCATACAGGGTGCATGGGGTTACAGTACTCCGGCAATCACTGTCAAAGGGTAATAGTGACTACAGCTAGATAAAGCCATACAGGGGCGCACGGGGTTACAGTACTCCAGCAATCACTGTCAGAGGGTAATAGTGACTACAGCTAGATAAAGCCATACAGGGGCGCACGGGGTTACAGTACTCCGGCAATCACTGTCAGAGGGTAATAGTGACTACAGCTAGATAAAGCCATACAGGGGCGCACGGGGTTACAGTACTCCAGCAATCTCTGTCAGAGGGTAATAGTGACTACAGCTCGATAAAGCCATACAGGGTGCATGGGGTTACAGTACTCCGGCAATCAATGTCAAAGGGTAATAGTGACAACAGATAGATAAAGCCATACAGGGGAGCACGGGGTTACAGTACTCCGGCAATCACTGTCAGAGGAAAATAGTGACTACAGCTAGATAAAGCCATACAGGGGTGCACGGGGTTACAGTACTCCACCAATCACTGTCAGAGGGTAATAGTGACTACAGCTAGATAAAGCCATACAGGGGTGCACGGGGTTACAGTACTCCGGCAATCACTGTCAGAGGGAAATAGTGACTACAGCTAGATAAAGCCATACAGGGGTGCACGGGGTTACAGTACTCCGGCAATCACTGTCAGAGGGTAATAGTGACTACAGCTAGATAAAGCCATACAGGGGTGCACAGGGTTACAGTACTCCGGCAATCACTGTTAGAGGGTAATAGCGACTACAGCTAGATAAAACCATACAGGGGAGCACGGGGTTACAGTACTCCACCAATCACTGTCAGAGGGAAATAGTGACTACAGCTAGATAAAGCCATACAGGGGCGCACGGGGTTACAGTACTCCAGCAGTCACTGTCAGAGGGAAATAGTGACTACAGCTAGATAAAGCCATACAGGGGCGCACGGGGTTACAGTACTCCACCAATCACAGTCAGAGGGTAATTGTGACTACAGCTAGATAAAGCCATACAGGGGTGCACGGGGTTACAGTACTCCGGCAATCACTGTCAGAGGGAAATAGTGACTACAGCTAGATAAAGCCATACAGGGGTGCACGGGGTTACAGTACTCCAGCAATCACTGTCAGAGGGAAATAGTGACTACAGCTAGATAAAGCCATACAGGGGCGCACGGGGTTACAGTACTCCTGCAATCACAGTCAGAGGGTAATAGTGACTACAGCTAGATAAAGCCATACAGGGGTGCACGGAGTTACAGTACTCCTGCAATCACTGTCAGAGGGTAATAGTGACTACAGCTAGATAAAGCCATACAGGGGTGCACGGGGTTACAGTACTCCGGCAATCACTGTCAGAGGGTAATAGTGACTACAGCTAGATAAAGCCATACAGGGGTGCACGGGGTTACAGTAATCCAGCAATCACTGTCAGAGGGTAATAGTGACTACAGCTAGATAAAGCCATACAGGGGTGCACGGGGTTACAGTACTCCGGCAATCACTGTAAGAGGGTAATAGTGACTATAGCTAGTTAAAGCCATACAGGGGAGCACGGGGTTACAGTACTCCGGCAATCACTGTCAGAGGGTAATAGTGACTACAGCTAGATAAAGCCATACAGGGGTGCACGGGGTTACAGTAATCCAGCAATCACTGTCAGAGGGTAATAGTGACTACAGCTAGATAAAGCCATACAGGGGTGCACGGGGTTACAGTACTCCGGCAATCACTGTAAGAGGGTAATAGTGACTACAGCTAGATAAAGCCATACAGGGGAGCACGGGGTTACAGTACTCCGGCAATCACTGTAAGAGGGTAATAGTGACTATAGCTAGTTAAAGCCATACAGGGTGCACGGGGTTACAGTACTCAGGCAATCACTGTCAGAGGGTAATAGTGACTACAGCTAGATAAAGCCATACAGGGGTGCACGGGGTTACAGTACTCCAGCAATCACTGTCAGAGGGTAATAGTGACTACAGCTAGATAAAGCCATACAGGGGTGCACGGGGTTACAGTACTCCAGCAATCACTGTCAGAGGGTAATAGTGACTACAGCTAGATAAAGCCATACAGGGGAGCACGGGGTTACAGTACTCCGGCAATCACCGTCAGAGGGAAATAGTGACTACAGCTAGATAAAGCCATACTGGGGAGCACGGGGTTACAGTACTCCAGCTTTCACTGTCAGAGGGTAATAGTGACTACAGCTAGATAAAGCCATACAGGGGCGCACGGGGTTACAGTACTCCAGCTTTCACTGTCAGAGGGTAATAGTGACTACAGCTAGATAAAGCCATACAGGGGTGCATGGGGTTACAGTACTCCAGCAATCACTGTCAGAGGGTAATAGAGACTACAGCTAGATAAAGCCATACAGGGGTGCACGGGGTTACAGTACTCCAGCAATCACTGTCAGAGGGTAATAGTGACTACAGGTAGATAAAGCCATACAGGGGCGCACAGGGTTACAGTACTCCAGCAATCACTGTCAGAGGGTAATAGTGACTACAGCTAGATAAAGCCATACAGGGGCGCACGGGGTTACAGTACTCCGGCAATCACTGTCAGAGGGTAATAGTGACTACAGCTAGATAAAGCCATACAGGGAAGCACGGGGTTACAGTACTCCGACAATCACTGTCAGAGGGTAATAGTGACTACAGCTAGATAAAGCCATACAGGGGTGCACGGGGTTACAGTACTCCGGCAATCACTGTCAGAGGGTAATAGTGACTACAGCTAGATAAAGCCATACAGGGGCGCACAGGGTTACAGTACTCCAGCAATCACTGTCAGAGGGTAATAGTGACTACAGCTAGATAAAGCCATACAGGGGTGCACGGGGTTACAGTACTCCAGCAATCACTGTCAGAGGGAAATAGTGACTACAGCTAGATAAAGCCATACAGGGGTGCACGGGGTTACAGTACTCCAGCAATCACTGTCAGAGGGAAATAGTGACTACAGATAGATATAGCCATACAGGGTGCACGGGTTACAGAACTCCACCAATCACTGTCAGAGGGTAATAGTGACTACAGCTAGATAAAGCCATACAGGGGAGCACGGGTTTACAGTACTCCAGCAATCACTGTCAGAGGGAAATAGTGACTACAGCTAGATAAAGCCATACAGGGGCGCACGGGGTTACAGTACTCCAGCAATCACTGTCAGAGGGTAATAGTGACTACAGCTAGATAAAGCCATACAGGGTGCACAGGGTTACAGTACTCCAGCAATCACTGTCAGAGGGTAATAGTGACTACAGCTAGATAAAGCCATACAGGGTGCACGGGGTTACAGTACTCCGGCAATCACTGTCAAAGGGTAATAGTGACTACAGCTAGATAAAGCCATACAGGGGCGCACGGGGTTACAGTACTCCAGCAATCACTGTCAGAGGGTAATAGTGACTACAGCTAGATAAAGCCATACAGGGGCGCACTGGGTTACAGTACTCCGGCAATCACTGTCAGAGGGTAATAGTGACTACAGCTAGATAAAGCCATACAGGGGCGCACAGGGTTACAGTACTCCGGCAATCACTGTCAGAGGGTAATAGTGACTACAGCTAGATAAAGCCATACAGGGGCGCACGGGGTTACAGACAGTACTCCAGCAATCACTGTCAGAGGGTAATAGTGACTACAGCTCGATAAAGCCATACAGGGTGCATGGGGTTACAGTACTCTGGCAATCACTGTCAGAGGAAAATAGTGACTACAGCTAGATAAAGCCATACAGGGGTGCACGGGGTTACAGTACTCCACCAATCACTGTCAGAGGGTAATAGTGACTACAGCTAGATAAAGCCATACAGGGGTGCACGGGGTTACAGTACTCCGGCAATCACTGTCAGAGGGAAATAGTGACTACAGCTAGATAAAGCCATACAGGGGTGCACGGGGTTACAGTACTCCGGCAATCACTGTTAGAGGGTAATAGCGACTACAGCTAGATAAAGCCATACAGGGGAGCACGGGCCTACAGTACTCCAGCAGTCACTGTCAGAGGGAAATAGTGACTACAGCTAGATAAAGCCATACAGGGTGCACGGGGTTACAGTACTCCGGCAATCACTGTCAGAGGGAAATAGTGACTACAGCTAGATAAAGCCATACAGGGGAGCACGGGGTTACAGTACTCCAGCAATCACTGTCAGAGGGTAATAGTGACTACAGCTAGATAAAGCCATACAGGGGAGCACGGGGTTACAGTACTCCAGCAATCACTGTCAGAGGGAAATAGTGACTACAGCTAGATAAAGCCATACAGGGGTGCACGGGTTACAGTACTCCAGCAATCACTGTCAGAGGGTAATAGTGACTACAGCTAGATAAAGCCATACAGGTGAGCACGGGGTTACAGTACTCCAGCAATCACTGTCAGAGGGAAATAGTGACTACAGCTAGATAAAGCCATACAGGGGCGCACGGGGTTACAGTACTCCACCAATCACTGTCAGAGGGTAATAGTGACTACAGCTAGATAAAGCCATACCGGGTTGCACGGGGTTACAGTACTCCGGCAATCACTGTCAGAGGGTAATAGTGACTACAGCTAGATAAAGCCATACAGGGGTGCACGGGGTTACAGTACTCCGGCAATCACTGTCAGAGGGTAATAGTGACTACAGCTAGATAAAGCCATACAGGTGAGCATGGGGTTACAGTACTCCAGCAATCACTGTCAGAGGGAAATAGTGACTACAGCTAGATAAAGCCATACAGGGGAGCACGGGGTTACAGTACTCCGGCAATCACCGTCAGAGGGTAATAGTGACTATAGCTAGATAAAGCCATACAGGGGTGCACGGGGTTACAGTACTCCAGCAATCAGAATCAGAGGGTAATAGTGACTACTGCTAGATAAAGCCATACAGGGGTGCACGGGGTTACTGTACTCCAGCAATCACTGTCAGAGGGTAATAGTGACTACAGCTAGATAAAGCCATACAGGGTGCACGGGGTTACAGTACTCCAGCAATCACTGTCAGAGGGTAATAGCGACTACAGCTAGATAAAGCCATACAGGGGAGCACGGGGTTACAGTACTCCAGCAATCACTGTCAGAGGGTAATAGTGACTACAGCTAGATAAACCCTTACAGGGTGCATGGGGTTACAGTACTCCAGCAATCACCGTCAGAGGGTAATAGTGACTACAGGTAGATAAAGCCATACAGGGGAGCACGGGGTTACAGTACTCCAGCAATCACTGTCAGAGGGTAATAGTGACTACAGCTAGATAAAGCCATACAGGGGAGCACGGGGTTACAGTACTCCGGCAATCACCGTCAGAGGGTAATAGTGACTACAGCTTGATAAAGTCACTGGGTATAGATGGGTGACGAGACTGCCAAATGGAAGGAGGTCATAGTAGTCTTGGTGTAGGGGTGTATTAATAACTGAGGGCGCCTCCTCCTCTGAGCAGCATCACCCCTCCAAGCCCTGTGTCTCAGCTGGTGCAGGCAAGCGGCTCCCTCCTCCTTCTCTGTGCCATCTCTTCTTCGGGAAGTCTCCCTGAAGATGTTACTGGGAAGATAGCGCCCCGGAGGAGGAGGGACCCACTTGCCAGTACAAGGTAAATATACTATGGGTGCAGAATATGTGGTTCAGGTCCCCCCCTAGACCCAGGGGCCCAACCTGTGCGCTGAACACCCTGCACCCATTATAAATACACATATGTCTTGATGGGAGATGATGAGATAATGGATAGGAGTTTGGGTTCCATAAAAGAGGGAAGAGTAATAAGGATGGGGCGAGAGCTTGGGCCATGCCAAATGTACTTATTTATCTGTTTGTTTTGATAGGATGGGTCTGAGCATGTGTAAGGGGGACGAGATTGTGTTAGTGCAAAGAGACAGGTGGGAGAGAGGAGGATGAGGCACGTAATCAGTCAGTACTGTCCTGCACTCTTGGAGCTGTCTCTCTCTGTCAGGGGCGGATTGGGCCGCCGCTCAGCTTACACTTCCCTAACTGACCCCCCTCCCTGGGCTTGTGCTGCCGCGATCGGCGCTTCAACTCACCCTTCACTAACTTAAACTTGCCCCTCCCCGCGTCGATCCACTGCCGCTATGAAGGTCGGCCAGCTGCACAGCTTATGTGCAGTGAAAGTGCACGGCAGACCTTTAAGCTTAATTTTAAAATATGGCAGACGGAGCCTTTGCTCCGCCTCCTGCCCCTCCGCGGCCCGCCTCCAACCTCCCACAGATGTCACATCACACCACACCGTGAGCAGGCAGCAGATGTGATGCAACTTGCGCCTTGCGGCACTGTGCCAGGCTGCTGGCGCCCAGCGAACTGACCATGGTTGCTGTTATTATTGTGTGCTGCAGCAGCAGGTAGGCAGCAGCTGAATAATAAAGAAAATGAATATATAACATATTAAAGTAAGTTTATATACGTGATTTATACATGATAGATACATATGACCTATATAACATGTATATTATATATACACGGTATATAAATATGTATGTATATATATGTATATATGCATATGTATATATAATATATATATATATATATATATATGTATATATACATATGCATGTATATGTATATATACATATTAATATTCTGTATGTATATTATATATACATATGCATATATATATACAAACATATTAATATACTGTATATATATGTATATTATATATACATATGCACATATACATATTAATATACTGATATATATATATATACACAGTATATATATATATATATATATATATATTAGGGCTGAGCGGGTTCGGATTTCTGAAATCCGAACCCCCCCGAGCCCCCCCGATCCGAGTCCGATCCGAGTCAGGCTCGACTTTTCCCGCCTGACTCGGATCTGAAATCGAGGCAAAACGTCATCATCCCGCCTTCCGAGTCTCGCGGGTTTTGGATCCTATATAAGGTACCCGCGTCGGCGCCATTTTATCACTCGGCTGTGGACAGTGAAGAGGGAGGGTGGGAGTTAGGGCTGGCTGGGCTGTGTAGTGTAGTGTAGTGTAGTGTGGTGCAGTGTAGTGCTGTGCTGAGCTGTGCTGCTGTTGTCCACTACTTCAAAGTCCATAGGGGCTGGCTGTGTTGTGCTGTGCTGCTGTTAATAGGGGCTGTGTCCACTACATCAAAGTCCATAGGGGCTGGCTGGACTGTGTTGTGCAGTCAGTTCTCCATAGGGGCTGTGTCCACTCCAAAGTCCTGTGCAGTGTCCCAGTCCTAAAGGGGTGCTGTAGTGTTGTCCAGGTGGTGCTCTGTCCATCAGGGGTGCTCCCCCCAAGTGCTAAAAAAATAATATATTTTATGTGTTTGTGAATTGTGTGCGCAGTACCCGCACGTGCATCAACAAAGTAGTGCCAAGCGTGCGCCTGTGTCATAAGTAAAGGGCCGGCTGGCTTGACCGTTAAAGGGTGCTGTAACCCCCAAAGTACACTCCAGTCCAAACCAAAAAAAAAATTATTTTCTGTGTTTGTGAAATGTGTGCGCAGTAGCCGCACGTGCATCAACAAAGTAGTGCCAAGCGTGCGCCTGTGTCATAAGTAAAGGGCCGGCTGGCTTGACCGTTAAAGGGTGCTGTAACCCCCAAAGTACACTCCAGTCCAAACCAAAAAAATTATTATTTTCTGTGTTTGTGAATTGTGTGCGCAGTAGCCGCACGTGCATCAACAAAGTAGTGCCAAGCGTGCGCCTGTGTCATAAGTAAAGGGCCGGCTGGCTAGACCATTAAAGGGTGCTGTAACCCCCAAAGTACACTCCAGTCCAAACCAAAAAAATAATTATTTTCTGTGTTTGTGAATTGTGTGCGCAGTAGCCTCAAAGTGTGCTACACAAACAATAAAAATATTGTTCTTTTTTTTTCGGTCTTTGTGAAATGTGTGGGCTGTAGCCGCACCTGCATCCTTAAAGCAGCAGCGACAAGCGTGCGTCTGTCTGTTAAAGGGTGGTGACACCCTCAAAGTGTGCTACACAAACAATAAAAATATTGTTCTTTTTTTTTCTGTCTTTGTGAAATGCGTGGGCTGTAGCAGCACCTGCATCCTTAAAGCAGCGGCGACAAGCGTGCGTCTGTCTGTTAAAGGGTGGTGACACCCTCAAAGTGTGCTACACAAACAATAAAAATATTGTTCTTTTTTTTTCTGTCTTTGTGAATTGTGTAGGCTGTAGCCGCACTTGCATCCTCAAAGCAGCAGCGACAAGCGTGCGTCTGTCTGTTAAAGGATTACATCGGTGACAGCATCCAAGTAGGCATGTCAGATAGTCCGTACCTGTACTGGCAGGAAAAAGAAGCAATTTGGAGGTCCCTGTACAAACTGGCTCTATTTTACCTGAGTTGCCCCCCCTCCAGTGTGTACTCCGAAAGAGTGTTTAGTGCAGCCGGGAACCTTGTCAGCGAAAGGCGTAGGAGGTTGCTTCCACAAAATGTGGAGAAGATGATGTTCATAAAATGAATTATCAACTCTTCCAGGGAGACCAGCCTCCAGAACGTACAGAGGGACCTGTACGTTAATACTCTGTGAGGATGAGGATGTACACACTGAAGAGGGTGAGGAATCGGTGGATGAGGAGGATGAGGATGACATCTTGCCTCCGTAGAGCCAGTTTGTGCAGGGACAGATTAATTGCCAGCTTGTTTTGTGGGGGCCCAAACGAACCAATCATTTCAGCCACAGTTGTGTGGCAGACCCTGGCGCTAAAATTATTGGTTTGTTAAAGTGTGCATGTCCTGTTTATACAACATAAGGGTGGGTGGGAGGGCCCAAGGACAATTCCATCTTGCACCTCTTTTTTTTCTTTGCATTATGTACAGTTTGGGGCCTAGTTTTTCAATGCCATCCTGTCTGCCACTGCAGTGTCACTCCTAGATGGGTCACGTGTTTGTGCCGCCCACTCGTGTCGCTTAGCATAGTCATCCAGCTACCTCGGTGCAACCTTTTGGACATAAAAACACTATTGTGAGGTGTTCAGAATAGACTGGAAATGAGTGGAAATTAAGGTTATTGAGGTTAATAATAGCATAGGAGCAGAAAAACCTACAAATTCTGTGATTTTAGCTGTTTTTATGCTTTCTTTCAAAAAAATACAGATCCAAAACCTAGAACCCAAAACACGGAAGGGTGGTTTTGGCAAAACCAATCCAGATCCAAAACACGAAGAAAGATCCAGATCCAAAACCAAAACACGAAAAGTGGCCGGTGCACACCCCTAATATATATATATACATACATACACACATAAATATTTCTGTACAAGTATATATATATATATATATATATATATATATATATATAAACACCCAAGAAATATTTCTGTACAAGTCCTGGAGTGCCACTCCCTGCTTGGATTTATTCATACTTTGTTTCTGGCTGAGCACCCGGGCCTGTTGTGTTGCTAGTATGGTGAGTGCTGGATCTGTGTTTCCAAATATATATATTACATACTGTACCATCAGCAAAAGCTTTTAGGCATGCCGGTCAACACAGGATTATATATATATATATATATATATATATATATTATATATATATATATATATATATATATAACCCACCCTACCCCTGGGCCCCCTACACATACAGTACCACTCAGCACAGGGATGTACTCCAGAAAAGGCCATTGAAGCAGCATTAGCCTAAAGACGCAACTGCAGCAAAAGACGCAAGTTAAGCTGCAATTGTGTCCAACTCAGAATCAGGCCCTATGAGTAGGGATCCCGTAAAAATAGTAGGGATGTGGGCCGGACCATTTTTGCCGGATTTGGATTTGGTTCTAATTCATCGTCTGGCTTTGGATTTGGATTTTGATTTTTTTACAAAAATGTACAAAAAAAACTAAAATCACATAAATTGGTCTTTTTTTTCTTCCTAGAGTATTATTAACCTCAATAACATTAATTTCCAGTCAATTTAGACCATATCACAGCTTATAATATTGTTTTCAACATTATTGGCCAAAGGTTGCAGTGAGCCGACTGGTTACTAAGCGACAAAGCAGCGGCACAACGACACAGACACCACAGTATAAAGCACATCTATGACACATTGCCACACAGCAGTGGCAGAAATGAAAAGTAGTGCACCCACCCAGTGGGGTACGGCCAGCAGAGTCACAGTACTTGTTTACATAGTGGGCTACGGCCCAAGGAGACACAGTGCACAATCTTATTCACATTACACCGCACATAGGGCCTGATTCACATTACACCATAAAATAGTGTCTCTTATTTATGTTACGACACACAGTAGTGCCCCTTTTACACAATGCCCACAGTAGTGCCCTTTTACACAATGCCCACAGTAGTGCCCCTTTTACACAATGCCCACAGTAGTGCCCCTTTTACACAATGCCCACAGTAGTGCCCCTTTTACACAATGCCCACAGTAGTGGTGTCCCTTACACAATGCCCCCAGCAGTGGTGCCCCCTATGCAGTCCCCTTAGTAGTAGGGTCCCCTATGCAGTGCCCCCAGTAGAATGCCCCCCAGTAGTATGCCCCCCATTAGCATGCCCCCCCAGTAGTATGGCCCCCCAGTAGTATGGCCCCCCCAGTAGTAGGCTGCCCCAGTAGTAGCCCCCCTGTAGTATGCCCCCCCCAGTAGTAGGCCCCCCCAGTAGCAGGCCCCTCAGTAGTATGGCCCCCTAGTAGTAGGCCCCCCCCAGTAGCAGGCCCCCCCAGTAGTAGGCTGCCCCAGTAGCAGCCCCCCCCAGTAGTAGGCCCCCCCAGTAGCAGCCCCCCCAGTAGTATGCCCCCCCAGTAGTATGGCCCCCCCAGTAGCAGGCCCCTCAGTAGTATGGCCCCCCCAGTAGCAGATCCCCCCCAGTAGCAGGCCCCCCCAGTAGTATAGCCCCCCCTAGTAGCAGGCCCCTACCAGTAGTATGGCCCCCCGCACCCCCAGTAGCAGACCCCCCCAGTAGCAGACCCCCCCCAGTAGCGCTCCCGGCCCTTACACAAGTAATAAAAATGTACCTGTATCCCCGCTCCTGCGCCGTCCGCTCTGCTGAGCCTGTCACACGCTGCGGAGGGAGCCGGAAGACGGAGCTCATGTGTGAGCTCCAGCCGGCTCCCTCCGTGCAGCAGCCAATGAGAGTCTGTGTGACTCTCATTGGCTGCTGTAACAAACACACAGCTGCCGCTGGCGGCTGTGTGTTTGTGTCTGTGTAGGGCAGACCGCTATCACAGCGTTCTGTCCTACACGCGAGGAGCCCTGATGTCGGATTCTCAAGTGAGAATCCAACATCAGGCGGCCGCCGTTCGGCCCTGAACGGGGATCCGAGTCAGGCGGTGAACACCCGAACAAGGTTCGGGTGGACTCAGATCCCCAATATTCGGAGCGGTTCGGATTCCACAGAATCCGAACCGCTCATCTCTAAAAAATAGATATTCACATTACAATTGGAATACATTTTATTAAAATAATTTGAACCACAGAAATGACAGTATTTATTTGAATGAAAAAGAAATGTATAAAATATGTTATTGTTCCAATTAAAGTAGAATCTATTAAAAGTACATGACAGTGCTGTGCGTATAAAAAACAACAACTTCCTTCTAAACATGAGCCAATTAGAATGAAGACTATTAATAACAAGAATTTTACGTTTTAATTAATAACTGGGCATTTACAAGACAGGACACTTTCTGGTGTATTTGATGTAAACTGCTGTAATCATTTGAAACAGTTTTGTTCCTTCAAATAATTAGTGTAGTTCAAAGTCTGGGTAACATAAACCACACATATAGAGCGAAGCATGGATACAGTACCTACAGCTTTTATTGTTACAGCACCAAGATTCTGTCTGGGGGCAAGCCTTCCAAAGGGGCGCAACCATGCCCCCAAAATGGGGTTACCATATCTCATGCAGCAAACTCCTCCACAATCACAATTGGGCAGAAATTATGGAGTATATTTACTAAAGGTCGATTTTTATGTCAATTTTAATCGATTGAAATTGTCTCAAAATCGACTGTATAAATCACTGGCTAAATCTCTCATTTACTAACATTCTGTTTTGAAATAAATGTTAAAATCGATTGCGATGTGGGTCGATTTTCAAAAGTGTGAAAATGGATGATTTGGAATGTGCACTGCAAAATCACCGACAAAATCACCTGCAAAATCACCGACAAAATCACCTGCAAAATCACCTGCAAAATCACCGACAAAATCACCTGCAAAATCACCGACAAAATCACCGACAAAATCACCTGCACAATCACCGACAAAATCACCGACAAAATCGCCTGCAAAATCACCTGCAAAATCACCGGCAAAATCACCGGCACAATCACCGACACAATCACCGGCACAATCACCGACAAAATCACCGACAAAATCGCCTGCAAAATCGCCTGCAAAATCGCCTGCAAAATCACCGACAAAATCACCTGCAAAATCACCTGCAAAATCACCTGCAAAATCACCGACAAAATCACCTGCAAAATCACCGACAAAATCACCGACAAAATCACCTGCAAAATCACCTGCAAAATCGGCAAACGCTTCCTTATGTACTCCTATTGGGCAACATATACCAAATGCACCGTAAGCCACAGAAACTTATTATAAAAAGGCTGGCGCACACCCAAGCAGATTGAAAGGGTGTTTTATGGCGAGAGAGGAGGGAGAAGTGTTTAGCAGGAGACGGGGAACCTGATATACTGTAGGTGCTTAAAAAGTGATTTCTGCATTATTGTTGTTATTTTAAAATGTGTCTTATTTTTCATCTTGTCTAATTTTTTTTATGTTGTCTCTGTCAATGTATCTGCTTGGGATGTGTGTGTGCCTGGGGGCAGGGGCGTTTCTAGAGAGGAGGGGGCCCATGTGCAGTCTCCAACGCGGGACCCCCCCTTCTCCCCGCCCGGCGGCTGGCAGCGCACTGAGCTGTGCGCTGCCTGCGCCGGAGACCCAGAGTCTATGGTGTATGCACAGGTCAGCAGGAAAATGTCCATGGCGGCCTTTTCCCTGTACTGCGCAAACTACGGGAAAATGGCCGCCACAACCATTTTCCAGTCGTCTTACAGCGCCGGACCCCCGCGCCAACGTGGGACTCCGGAGAGGTAAGTAATATTATGGGTGCAGGATGTGCGGTGCGGGGCTCCCCTGGACCCAGGGGCCCATGTTCCCCGCACACCCTGCACCCATTATAGATACGCCCCTGTCTGGGGGAGTGTGTGTGACTTGGGTGTATGTGTGTGTTTAAGTTTTGTGTGAGTATTTAAGTGCATTTTGTGTATTTATGTTTATATTAGTTATGGAAGCTGCCAGGAGTGGGGTAAGAGAGTACAGGGTGGTGGAGGAGAGGGACCCAGGTGGTGAGGACAGTGTGATGGAGGAGGCAGAGAGCCAGGACACTGATTCGGGAGAGGAGCCTCAACCTTGCAAAACTAAATCTGGCCGCAATGTCGGGTGTAACTTTGAGGAGACTTGTGCGTTGGTAAACTCCTTGTCGCTTACCTCGGAGGAGATATTTGGTCACCAGACCCAATACACATCTGCGAGAAGAAATCGGCCATCTGGCAGGCAGCAGTTGATGCTGTGAATTCTATTGGGCATTTAAAACGCCACAAGCGCCAGTGTGTGAAGCATTTTTTCCGACACGCTACACCGTGTGAAATCCAAGATGGCCCCGGAACCTTTGGAGGTGGATTATAATGAGTATGAGGACGGGTCAAGGAAATTATGCCGCAGGAAATGGTGTCAGGAGGTAACGTGCAGCCATAGTGCGCCACATACGTGTGTCTCCTTTTATAGGCATCAGAATTAAGTTCCTACCAGTAGAACGTGTTTACAAGCTACAAGTCACCTGGTTATTAATAGTCTATTTATATGGGAATATTTCTGATAATTCTATATTCTGTTTAGAGGCGATTTTCAATCCGAGTGTTACTGTAGTAAATGAGAGAATCCTGTAACGGTCTGTGTGAAAGTATCAATGTTTGTCCGTTGGACGTTTTTGGTCAGGATACGTTTTATTGTCGATTTTATAGTTTAATTTGCCTTTAGTAAGTCCCTGATTTGCAAATCACACAGAAAATCACTGATAATCCAAAAAGCCAAAATTGACCTTTAGTAAATATACCCTATACCAATTTGTATAACCTACTAGCTGAAGCACCCGGCGTTGCCCAAGTTTAAATTAACAAGTTATTACATTTCATTATGTGATGGGTCAAAGTTCTGCCCAGCGTACACCAACGTGAGGCCCGACCGGGTCCGTAACCCCCCTAGTATATCTTCTGGGATCCTAAGTTACCAGTCTGTGAAGTTTTCATCCAAATTATATTATGTCATCCAAATCCATCCAGTGTAAGGCCCAGAACAGGTTCCCTGGGTCAAAGTTCTGCCCAGCGCACACCAACAGGAGGTCTGACAGGGACCCCAACCCCCTATTATGTCTTCTGGGAACCAATGTTACCATTCTGTGAAGTATTTGTCCAAATTACTGTACAATGTGATGTAGTCCAAACGGGCGTTTTTTTAATGGGTGCAGGGTGTGCAGCCCCTGGGTCCAGGGGGGTCACACACCACACACCCTGCACCCATATTATACTTACCACTCTGGAGTCCCAAGTCGGCACCGCTGTCAACGCTGTAAAAAACACCTGGAAAATGGCTGTCGCGGCCATTTTTCTGGCGTTTTGCACATTGGCTATTGGTATCCTGGTCTCTGTATATTTTATGCTTATTTCTCTACCTGCTAGTGTAGACATACCATCTGGCAGAGGTCCCTCTTTTTTCCATATACTGTATATGTGTTTTTTTAACTTTTTCATTACAATCTCAGTAGTACAGTATTTGGAGTTTTTCCCTTTGTTGGAGGACATCTGGGGAGATTGAGAAGTACGGTTATATGTGACGGCTAGAGAAGGAGTCTGTATTGTCATATGTCCATTAATCTGCCTACAGTCTGCATGTGCTCTCACTGCCTTGTAGGAGTCTAATATTTAGGTATTGATTACTAACATTACTACTCTCCAGAATCACGCTATTGGCTGTTTCTTCTTCTCTTGAGTTGTATGAAGGATAATAAGAGACTACATACTGTACAGTATACAAGGATTTCGAGTTTAAAGAAGAAAGAATAAGAATGATATATGAAATGATACCAACCTGAGCCACCATTGGTCATTACCTATAAGAGACTTAGGTTTATTATAGGTTTGTTAGCGCCTGTATTTATTTGCGTGGGATATTTTCTGATCTACAAGTATAAGGACGGCTTGGAAATGCGCTTGCAATATATAGTTCTTATCCTCTGTTTTCTGTCTATTAAAGCCATGAGACCACATCTGACCAGCCGGATGTCACATTGATTGCTGGTTCTCGGGGAAACCTATGTTCTGATCACCCACAGTCCTTCTACAGACCATCTCTCTACTAAAAGCATCTCCGTACCTGTGATAGCGCCCCCTGGCCGCTCGCACCATACGACATGTCCGCTATTTATTAGATTAATCGAGTACATCGAACAGGATATGAACTGCTCGCTATTCTTGTGGTTGGTTTTTTCAACCGCTATTTTGCGAGCAATTCTGAGTTAAAAAAAACCAAGTGACGTGGTCAATGACGCTGCTGTATTAATTATGCACTCCCTTAAAACGCCCATTTTGACCTTTAAGCACGCCTGCGGTTGAATCCCACTCCCCCGTTTTCAAGCACCTTCCCCTGTTACCACCCACATACGCCTCATTCTGTCACTCAAAATAGCAGGCACTCGCTATATAGCGTACAAACGATTTTCGGCCGCACTGACTGGTTCGCGCATGCGTACAAAAATCCGTACGCATGCGCAGATGTGCGAACATCGCTCGGAACGAGCGTACTGCCGCTAGCGAGCGGCTCTGAATGAGGGCCTAAATGTGATATTGATATTACAATGTTACCATATAAAATATTATACTGTCTGCACAGTTACACCTGTGAGACACCTCACAGCCACGAGCCACCAACTCTGCACATTTCCCTTCAAATCCAAGAGAGGTGCACAGGAAAACGACCACCTTTAGGTCTCGTATTCGATATGTGCAGTGGAACATTGCCTCTGCCCACCGCGGAGAACAGGATATGAACCTAAAATTCTTAAAGACAGTTTTTTTTATATTTATTTAACAAATAAAATCATCTTGTTACATAGAGATTCCTTTTTGGAACGTTTTATTATACAGATACGATCCAGGAAACTCAGAAATCCAGAAATGAGAATCTGATAATTACTACACACGCCGTCGATGGTCGATGGTTTAAAGTCATCTGTAGAAAAACCATTGGCAGTTGAGTCAGCAATGGTTTGGTGCATGCATGGAACGTGGACGTATATGATTGCAAACACCTCTGACATCGGACGTCTGCCACTAATGTGCTGCACCGGGCCTCCCACATCAATGGCAGAAACATCGGTCACAGACCATCCATGACTGCAAACCATCAATGGTTGATCGCTATCTCTACAATGAAGTTTCTTGATCGTCAGATTAATAAGGTGGGTATATGCCTCCGGCAGCGCGGGTAAAGATGAGGCTGCTTTCTAAATATCTTTTAGTATATTTTTAAGCACCAAATTGCAGAACGTAGTGCATGTTGGGACGCGGCTCCGGATCGGTGCAGACGTCAGTGAGTGTCTTTTTACATAAGACGCCTCCTTCGTCTTTTGTATAATTTCGCACAGCCGCTGCGTCCGTATGAACAGCGTCCATCTCTGAACCAGCCCCATAGATCCCAAACAAGTACTGTTACCACATTTTAAAACAGAAGTTGATTGTGCATTTTATATAGGACTTAGGGCCTGATTCAGAGCCGGACGCTATTGCGGTCGTTCGTCCAGAAAATAGGGATGGCTATTCAAATGAACCGTTCGCTCTTTGCGGTCTGTATGTCTGAACGAGCGAACAAAACTTGCGGTCGTTTTTTGAAAAAATACGCCCCCTGGCCGCTCGCATCCTACGTCATGTCCGCTATTTATTAGATTAATCGAGTACATCGACCAGCGTATGAACTGCTCGCTATTCTTGTGGTTGGTTTTTGCTACCACAATCTTGCGAGCAGTTCTGACTATAAAATAACCCAGTGACGTGGTCAATGACGCTGCTGTATTAATTATGCACACCCATAAAACGCCCGTTTTGACCTTTAAGCACGCCTGCGTTCGGATCTCCACTCCTCGTTTTCAAGCACCTTCCCCTGTTACCACCCACATACGCCTCATTCTGTCACTCAAAATAGCAGGCACTCGCTATTTAGCGAACAAACGATTTTCGGCCGCACTGACTGGTTCGCGCATGTGTATTACGATCCGTATGCATGCGCAGTTGGGCAAACATCGCTTGGAGCGAACGAGCTGCCGCTTACGAGCGGCTCTGAATCAGGCCCTTATATCAGAGTATATATGAGATCTCTATTTGTGGATGTATTGATATGTTTTGTGGAGGTATGAATGGTCTCTCTTCATGTCCTTGTTGTATAAACTCGTTTTACAATCCATATCTAATGGTCTAACTCAATGTCTTCCCTAGAGCATGTAGAAATTGCCTATAAAAAATCTTCTGAATGATAGCTTGAAAGTTAAACTTTATTTGTGATAAGATTGGGTAAAACTTCCCAAAACATTATGTATTTGACACTTATCTTTTCAATACCGTTCAACAGCCACATTGCAAAGAGCCCTATTAAAATCCTCCTTCTGGCTGCATATTTTGGGGTCTATTTACAAAGCGTTTTTTTTGCAAACCGCCACTTTCAACCAGGTTCAACCACAGAATTCAAAGCAGCACTAACAAGAAAAGCGCGGTGTGCTTGCATGTACTGTAATATTAGTGACGCTTTAAATTGTCAGGTAAAAGCCTCTGGTCGGTAAGTATAAGAGTTATGAGCAAATCCAATTGCAAGGTGTGAATCCAAAACTGAACCAAACACGGGGGTCCGTGCACTTCTCTAACAATAA
This sequence comes from Taudactylus pleione, assembly GCA_031769625.1. NCBI lineage: Eukaryota > Metazoa > Chordata > Amphibia > Anura > Myobatrachidae > Taudactylus > Taudactylus pleione. The sequence goes on along the minus strand of JAUIMM010001010.1, from coordinate 698,242 downwards.
TAATCCAATAATTAAAGGTTGAACATTTGGGGCTTCAGTCACCTGTTTGGGGTGAGATGAGAGTTGTTCCTGTACCGATATCTTGGGATACTTGAAGAAATAAACATTTTCAGCTGTCCTAATAAAAACATGAGATGAATGGTTCTGTTTTTGAGAGAACCAAAACATACCCGAACTTAAGGGTCTGAGAGCCCGATTCAGACGCGCTTGCTAGGCTGCGTTCGCGCGCAGCCTGCCAATGTTTGCAGTGCGCGAACTAGTCCATGCGATCGGGAAGCGTTCGCTCGCTGCGCACAGCCACCTCACTAGAATGAGTGACAGGAGAAGCCGTTGGTGGGTGGTAACAGGGGTTGGTCTATGGAAACGGGGGGAGTGGTGGTGCGAACGCAGGCGTGCCTGAGTGTCTTAATGGCGTTTCACAGGTGTGCATAATTAAGGCACAGAGTCATAGTACACGTCACCTGGTTATTTTACACACTGAAGCTCTCGCAGTGCTTGCGGTAGGGTATGGTCAGCCACAAGTGCTGCGTTCGCTTCCGATGGTACTCGATGTTACCGATGGTTGCATACACTTCCTGGGGATGACGTGTATAAGTGGGCGTCTTAAGACAAGCTGGTGGGTGTCTGCATACACACCGCGATGGCACGCCAAGACATAGTGGGCGTGCTAATGCCTTGCCGTGTGATTGCAGGATTTACATACTTTCGCTGCGTGGGAACGCATCTAGTGAGCGGGTCTGAAACGAGCCCTGAGTCCCAGTTTCGGAAACACTTTGGGGTTCCCAGTAAAACAGAGTCCTGACTTGGGTCTTATTGTAACTTGGATTTTAAAAAAAGTATCTTGTGTGTTTTGTATTGCATGTAAGTCCCTCCAGCGTGATTTCAGGGCTGTGAGGTGGAGAAAATTGACTAGAAATTACCGTTATTGATGGTATTAATCCTAAAGGAACAAAATAGGTCTAAATTTCATGATTTCATTTATTTTTATACATTTTTAGAGAAAACCAAATCTGAACCACAACACTTGAGGGTGGTTTTGCCATAACCAAAATAGGACGATGATTTAGGACCAAACCAAAAGGGGTCTGCACACATCTCCAATAAAAACCTCATTTATTTCTGAAACAAATTAGCTGATGATACAACAAAACACCCTATTCCAGCAGCTCGCCCTACAGGGATACAATATAACTGTTAGGAATAGTTTCAGAAATGTTCCCATTCATTAGCTCCTGTGAGCTGCCTGTTGGAGATGTTTGTGTTGTAGTTTAATACAGTCACCTCAACTCAAATTGGAAAAGTAACTTATACTGGAGCTCTCCTTAATGGGAGAAAATGCAAATTATCATGTTGCCATGTTGTCCTATATGTCCTGTAAGAACCAACGAGACTGACCCCCGTGTTCCCGAGGCATCTGACCATGGACATTTACTTACTGTCTTGCTCAGTAGAAACATGAGTCCACCTGCTATAGGTATCGCCATGCGCATTGGAGGCGACGATCCTTACTTCATACCTCGTATATGGCTGGAGATCTTTAATGGTATAGGTGAAGGAGGCACTGGGGCCTGAAAACAAACTGCAGAGGCAAAATAAAACAAAATGAAATAATTCCACCATACATGACGGCGTTATTATGATCATTAATAGGGCACCCCATATACTGTATTTAGGTAACGGGACAAAACGGAATGGTTACAAATCTGCTTACTCTGTGACTTTGTCGGTGGAATCCGTGGATCTCATCTGGAGCCGATAGCTGGGTAAGCCAGGAGCATTATAGCGAACTGGTGAAGACCAGACAACCTGAAGACTGGTTGGGTTGGCAGATGAGAGCCTGGGAGGCAGAACGCCATCTGGAGCTGCCGGAAAAACATGGATGAATTAGAGCAGAGAAAACTGTGCAGAACATATGCCGGATTACTCTGCAATGCTCCGTATACTGGAAAAGCTTCTCCTCAGGATCAACAGCAATGCTAACATGGACCATTTAATTTAATGTTTCACTGCTGAACTAGCTCCACACCAAATCTTATTTCTGCATTACCACCAGGCTAGCAGGGTTAAAATAGCACTAAAAATATATCTTTACCTGTAGCAACAATTTTACTCTTCATGCAGATAAACCTCACTTTTATGGTACATAACATTTAAAAGGCAGCGTTTTAGTGCAAACTAAGCAAAGAGTAAATATATGGTGTGTATTATGTGCCCCCAGAAAGTCTGCTCTTTTTTCCTGTCCTTATGTTTTCAATTCAAGATACAGCTATGACTTTTGTTGGGGCTGTTTTGCTCATAGGCAAAATAGACGGTAGATTATGGGAGGCGCACAGCGAACTGTACTAGTAAGAGAGGCACTAGGCAGAGGCACTAGGCAGAGGCACTAGGCAGAGGCACTAGGCAAGAGACAAGTTCCTTCACAAGATGACATGTACGAATGAAGCTAAGGATGTAAACTGTTCAGAGAATGCATCACAGTAAATTGCACTTCAGGAGCATTATATATATACACACACACACACACACACACACAAAGGCGTAATAAGATAGGTAGGGGCTCCCTGACGGCCGGCAGCGTACTGATCACAGCAGTAGACTCTGGGCACTAGTCTGTGCCCAGAGTCTACTGTGCAATGCGCAGGTCACGGGAAAAATGGCGAGGCAGCCATTATCCCAGTGATTTCCCTACTGCGTATGCCGGGAAAATGGCCATTTTCACAGCGATTTATGCAGCGCTCTACAGCCGACGCGGGACTCCAGAGAAGTATTAAAAATATGTGTGCAGGGTGAGCGGTGTGTGCCCCCCTGGATCCATACACCCTGCACCCTTTATAGATAAGCCCCTGCACACACATGATTTGTTGGAGACTGCAGACACCATAAGGCTTTAGGAATACTAATAGTGTATAACAGCATCTCAATTAATTTAAACCTTTATTTAGGGCGCAGCGGAACCCACAGCTATAGCGAGTGGCCATGATGATGGTCGCGATGGCCAAGACCATCGCGACCATCGGGCTTGCGACCCAAACAGAGCCGAAAGCTCTCCCACTGACATCACTTGTGATGTCAGTGGGGCCACCCCCAGACGGTAGGCGCTCTCATGGGAACGCCTCGGTCTGGGCAGCCACCCCCCCGGCCCGCCCACCAAAAGGGGTGTACTGTCACTCAACATCGACAGCACGCCCCCTTTGGTATGAGACCCGGAGCGACGGATTGCCCGTCGCTATCCGGGTCTCGCG